>JALJCO010014521.1:0-29082 GCA_023101725.1 Atherinomorus stipes
AAGTGATCAGTCTCAGGACGCTTTCATGAGTACTCGCTTGAAGTGACCTTTAATGATACATGATACATGTTTGATTTCCTATTTTTCTTAAATCAGTTTAACAAAACTGAACAAAGAGAGAGTCTCTTTGTCTTGACCACATGGGAGGCAACACCCTGTCCGTCATAAATTAATGACAGGGTGTTGCAGTCAATCATAACTGGTGTCTTTAGCAGTGACCAACTTTAATTACTCTTCAAACCAAATTTAAGAATAAATTAGGCCTATAATTTATTTATGTCTACCAAATCATACTAAATGACTCGCGTTTTCTCCATTGTTTAAGTTCAATCCGCTGGCCTGTCAGTCACTGTAGACATGTTACTGTAACATGTACAGTAAGTTTTTAGTCATCTAGCAGTACAGTGGCAATAGTGCAATAATGCATATGCAGAGTAAACTGAGTAGCAGTCCTGATAGATGCGATAGTGCAATATGTAGTAGTGCCATTTACTGTCTGTTCTGCAGTGTTGAAATGGTGCCATGGTGATGATAAAGTGAGGTGTGAGATTGTGAGCAGGCAGAGTTAGTGGGGGTGGGGGTGTCACATTCTGACATGTGAGTCCTTGGTCTCCAGGTCGTTGAGGGCTGAGTGAAGGGCGGTGGAGATGGCATCATCGGTCGAGCGGTTGGACCGATATGCAAACTGGTAGGGGTCATAGATGTCTCTGAAGGCAGCATTCTTAGCCTTCAGGAGCCTGTGGACCTCCCCTGTCAACCAAGGTTTCTGATTGGCCCAGATAGAGATGGTTCTGGAGACCGTGACGTCATCCATGCACTTCCTCGTGTAGGCGTGTAGGCCATGATGGTCTTGGTGTACTTCTGGAGGTCTATGGTGTTGTATGTGGGTGCATGTCTGAAAATGCTCCAGTCAGTGGTGGAGAAAGTCCTGAAGAGCCTCTAATGACCCGTCTGGCCACACCCAGATCTCCTTTCTGGCTGGTTTAGTCACATTAACCAGCAGTCTGTATGCAGGGATTGGCATAACAATGGAGTGGTCTGATTACAGAACATTCAAATTATTGCCTTCTACAATACACGAAAGGCTCTAACAGCAGAAATACGAGGAAGGAAATAAGCAACAATATACAACAGATCAATACCATATTTGTCTCTCTCCCTTGTTTTGCAGATCTGGGTGTCAAGGCAGCAGAGTTTAGAAAAAAATTGTACGAGTGACTGCGTGTGTATGCATGATTCTCTGTGTGTGTGATTTCATGTGTGAATATGAGCATGAGTGTGTGTGTGTACACTTCATACATATGCACATCACTGCGTGTGTTTGTGCACGAGTAAATCTTTTCGGAAATTTACTAACGTTTCATGAATGAGACCCAATGTCTACAATTTGACAGGTAATTAGAAAACCAACTTACAGTATTATCTGATAAACCAATATCTGACAGCCTTTGACAAAGGAAGTTATGGTCAACTGTGTCTAATGCCTTAGACAGGTCAATGAAAAGAGCAGCTCAGTCGTGATTAGTATCTACGGCTTCAATGATGTCATTTACAACATTTACAGTAGCTGTAACTGTACTGTGCCGCTTCCTAAAACCAGACTGATGACATGAAATTATATTAGCTGTCTGCAGATATTCTTTAAACTGGTTATTAACTAGTTTTGAAATGGGGCGATAGTTGTTTAACACACCAGGATCACTGCCTTTGATTAGGGGTAAAACAAAAGCAGCCTTCCACATATCTGGAATGACATTAGTTTCCAAGGAAAGATTAAAAATATAAGAGACTGGTTCAGCAATAATGTCTGCTGCTAAACGTAAAAAGTAAGGAGAAAGGCTGTCAGGTCCTGCAGATTTATGAGGATCAAAACCCTTTAGAACATCACAAACAGAAAAAGAGAAAATGTTTCTGTTGAGGGGGTGTTTGACAGTTAAAGGTTGAGCATCGGTGACAGTACCAAATAAGAATACAGAGGAAATTAAATGTCTGTTTAAACAACTAAGCATCTCTGACTTCTCTGATACCACAGTGGAATTTATGGTAAATGAGTGAGGAAATGGTAGTGACCTGCAAGGGGACCATTTACCAAAACTGCTGCTGCTTGGCCCAGTGGTGGAGGCTGTTGCTTGGCCTGGTGGTGGCTGCTAGGCCTGGCCTGAGTGCTGACAGCTGACAATATCAGGTCCAGTATATGACACTGAACAGTGAACGCAAAGTTAGGCTCTTTTATGTTGCTGAGCACATTTACTGGCACACAAAATAGATATGATGGAGAAAATACTCAGGATTCTCTAGATATCTTGGAGATTGGTTTCTTGCTGCTCAGAAGGGAGTTGACGGGAGCCCTCCTTGCCTGCTTGTCCAATGTGATCCAAGTGTCCTCAGTGGGTAGCTCTTAGCCCAATGTATTCAGCTAATTTCTTCTTCTATGCTTGTATTACCGGCAGAGTAGGTGCTTAAAGCCACAGCTTCCGTTCGTGTTGTGAACTCGCATTACCCACCTCTGGCCATCAGCCTTCTGAAGAGTGAACTGACTTGTAAAGACTGATATTGTAGATATGTACTGTACTATCACATATGTTGTACATTAAGAACAAAGAGCAATACTCAGCTTCTTTATTGACTGATTTTAGGCAGTTGATTGGATTTCTACTTATTATTGTTTTTTTATTTTCTTGTCATTTGAATTACTATTGTGAATTTAGCCGTTTCTTTAATTGAAGGGTATGAATAATTTTGAGGATGACCTGCAAAGGAGCTGTGGATAGTTCAGCAGGTTAGTTGTTAGTTGGAGCAACTGCTGGACAGGATTTTTACTCTCTGACCACCAGGGATGTCGACCTTTATTTGTAGAGGACTGCAGGTGTCTCTGTTTATGTTGTAAAAAACAGCAGATACCAAAGGTATGAAATATTTCACTCAGTGGAAAATTTAAAATTCAACAACAAAATCGGAAACAAAAACCCTGATGGAGCTCTGAGAAATTGTTTTTAATATTCAATTGTGTGTATAAAGATGGTCTGAATCAATAAGGTGTACATCCTCACATCACATTCAGTCTTTATGAAGACCAGTTTTATTCATACATAAAGAAATGAGGGTAGGCTATTAGATCATCAGGCCCTCATGCATGCACCTATGAAATGCCAGGTGAGCTGACCAAAGTTATCCGTAACAATAAAAGGACAAAACCTGTTCATGCTTAGTTGACTTCTCTACAAACAAGCTGTTTGTAATCAACATCCATTATGGTGACCCAAATATGAACATACACAAATCCTTTAATTCATTTCTTCATATTTTAAAATATGAACGTGTCTCTAAATTAGAAATGGTGGGTCTTTATTTAGGAAGTTCAGTTTTAAGGTTTGTTTTTATTCAGAATTAATGTCACTTTCATTCAACACTTCACTGCAACAATGTTTAAAGGAGTCATCACCCAGAAATCCCACTTTTTCACGTTAAAACATGTGTATTGGAACAGGACCTCAGTTAAAACGTGCTAGAAACTCCAGAGTGTGAAAGTAACTTCGTCTTTGAGTGCGGGCTCCCTCTTCTCACCAGAATCGGCCACAACAGCGCGCTCCCCACAATATGCAATTTTGTTTTTTTTCTCCGAATAACGTGATCTACAGGGGCTCCTAGCTGCTAAGCTAGCCTCTTTAGCACCGCCTGAAATCAGCAGCTTACCTGCCGCAGAGTAGCGTTCAATGACCAGCTTTGTCAGAGAGGAGGACAATGATGAGGGGAGGAAAAAATATCTGAGCTGAGCTGCTTTGGCAGTTTTCAGTGCTGTAACAGGAGGGACAGCACTACCGGAGAACAGTAGATTATATTTATCAGTGAGGATGTGCAGTCGGTAAATGTTGCTGCTTGTGTAACTTATCTTTTGTGTAAGAGACCAGTAAACAATGGTAGACGAACGGACAAGCTGCTAATGTAGCTACAGAAGCTAACACTGTTTGGTTAACTTCACGTCAGACGTCCGCTCCTTATATTCATCAGACTCAGGCACTTTTACTCCGCGGATCCTCTCTATCAACCATACCATTACGTTTTTATCACGTTTTTCTCTGTTGGGACATCATTTTCCCTCACTTGGTCTGTCCTGATAAAACTTTGTTTTGACTTTGATGCTTGCCTCATGAACGCGCTTACAGACAGGTCTAACTCTCATGCGTATTCTCGCGACAAAAAAAAGTTGGGGATAAAAAGAAGTTAAAAGAGCTCACTAAATTTTCCTCCCACCCAACTAGAATTAAGAATCCATTTGAATTTAAGTTAAGAAGGATTGTGTATGTAAGACATTAATTTGACACATTTAAAACTTTATATAGATGAAAATAAAAAGATAAAGATTATCAATGATACAATACAAATATATAAATAGAAAAAAAGAAGTATTAATTATTTCTTTATGAAAACCCATTACCTTAGACAACCCTGAGATGATAAAGGGTTTTTTTTAAAAATCATTTTCTTAATTTAATCAAACTAAAACTCATGTCTGAAAGTCTACGAGCTATATTCTGTTATGACTGAGTATAAATTAAAGAATAATAAGGAGCTCAGCTTCTCTAGATTAGCAGGAATAAAGAGAAGCATCCTGCTGAAACATTTCAGAGTTCTCCTTTCTTTCTGTCTTTCTTCTGGGAACTTCCTCCTTCCTTGTGGAAAACTTTACAATCAGGTCGTTCTTTCCACTTCAAGGTGACTTCAGTCCCTCCATTCGCCTCCAGTTTCTCCTGAAACTAAGAGAAGAAATTCACTTTCATTGCTCCCACCAAGCTGAAAGTGATCACTGCCAAAAAAAGAGAGCACCATGGAAAACTGCCATGCCAAGAAAATGAGACTGTTCAAAACCTGAATGCAGGAGGTGAGAAAGTCGCAGGTTCACTATGAGACACTGAGGATTTATAATGTGGAGATGAAAAATGCAGAACCATCATTCTTCTATGATACTGGCCGCGGTTACATGATGTCTTTCTAATTCAGACTTAAATTACATTCCTTCATGTTTACATGGAAATAATTGCGAATTAGGGTACACATGGAAAACATGTTTATCTAATTTCGCTTTAGATCTGGGGGTTGAGAAAGCTTCTGATTGGACAGAGGGTGTACGTGATGTATTTACATCAGTTTACGTCTACCTGGAAGTAAACAACCATGGTTCCTGCTCCTTTTGGTTTCAGCTGCAACATGGAAAACTACATACAGTAATAATGATTTTCACTTTGATTTTGATTATAGGTTTGTAGCAGTAGCTCATCACTACAGTACTACTTCATTTCCACCAGCTGGTATGAGTCCAACGCTTGCTTCATGTGCACTTCTTCATCCTCCATTACAACGGGACAAAGGAAGGAGCATGCGCTGAACGACGGGAATTAACTTAGAGCAGAATAAAAGCTTCTTCTTCAGATTTCACTTTATAAAAAAGGCCTGGCCACTCCAATCAAGTACCCGGCCTGATACTAAAGCTCCTTTTCCCAGGGTTCCCGCGGGGTCTTAAAAAGTCTTAAATTTACAAATCTGCATATAATACCTTAAAAAGTCCTTAAATTTGACAGTTGTGGTCTTAAATTTCATATGGTAGGTCTTAAATTATCTTGTGCTCCAACAGATTTTATATCAGCCAATCAGGAAGAGATCTGAGCGGGTCTTTGCATAGCCGTCACCAGTCTGCCTGACGTTTGCGTGAATGTCTTGGCCATTTCTCAATCTGCGTACTTGTGCGTACTTGCGGGCTCGTGGAATCATGAAACGTCATCACCCGCGGTCCAAGTCATGTTCCATTAAAAAGTTCGCTTCTCGGCAAATACGCTGGAAATTCCCGGATGAAAACTTTCTCCGCCCATTTTACCGAGCATGCATCAGAGGAGGCTCGTGTGTACTTGGCCAGATATAAATCCCAGCATGCACCACGCACGTGCGCAGCGTTTGGCAGCCACCTCCTCCCTCCTCCACCTCCAACAGCCAATCCTGAGCGATCATTTCTATTGTTCCCTGTTCTTGGCCTTTTATCTGCAGCTCTTCCTCCCGCTTTTCTCTCACAGGTGTGTTTGATCATATAATTATGACCTGATTACCCGTTTGCATTAATGTGCTTATGTTTGGAAATAAATATAATTTACATGTTGGGGGAGGGATCCATCCACTATAATTGTTTTAATTGTAGTATAAATGTTTTGGAGCAGTCATTTTAATTGTTTTTATTTGTTTCAGTACATCTCCACAACAATAAATAACAAACTGTAGAATAACACAAGATATTTTCATGTTCTGCTCACTGCTGCACACAGTTGGTGGTGATGTCACAAGTTTGCGTTGTCCCAATCCGTCAAGTAGGCAGAGTCCGTGCTTGTGAACTCCACAAGTGCAGACTTTCAGTACATACCCACAAGTCTGTACTCACAACAATAACGCAAACTAGGAATTGAGAAACGGCCCTTGTTTAACTTTTGGAAGAAAATTTAAAACAGGGTGTCAATGATAAATATCGGTAATAATGGCCAAAAGTTGTTGTTCAATCTATCTTTTTTGACAATATCTTTGTAAATATAGAGAAATCAGTGTTTCTGCCAGTGTGTCTGTGAAATGGGCAGTAAATTTTGTTCCAAGTGGTCTTCAAAAGGTCTTAAAAAGTCTTAAATTTAACTTGTTAAAATGTGAAGGAACCCTGTTTTCCACTGGCACTGACTAGGCCCAGCCTGATGCCACTCCTGGTTTGAAGGTGTTTCCATTAGGATTTTCCCGGGCCGAGTAGACACATTTTTGCATCTGCTCCATTGGGGTTCTTAAAGTAGCAAGCCAGGCTGCCTCCCAACCTATTTTTAAAACCTAGAACCTGCAAACAACGTCTGATAACCTGTAGTAGAAATCAGTAGCAGACTAAGGAGATACGGCTTTTCCATAGCTGACACTGTGGTCCAACCAGGAGATGAAGAGCGAGTAGCAGGTAAATCATGACCACAGTGTCCTCCATTGTTGAGTTGTGCGTGTCGCAAACAAATGACTTTATGATACTTACGAGTCACCTTGCGACAGTGACCCTGCCCTCACTGAGGGGGCTTCAGCTGCTCTCAACTGATAGTTTTCAGTCACGTGACCTGGCAGGCAAAAGATGATGGGGCGGACTCTGAGCAGACTACAGAATAATTGTCTAAATCACCTGTCAGTCACCAAGAAGGAAAGATACAGAAATAAGTTGGAAGTGTTGCACACTTGTGACCCGTATAGAAGCGACTGCTGTATTCAAGCCGTTAAACATCACCACGTCCCTGCTGAGCCTGTGATATTTACATCTGTCTGGTTGAGAAGCCGTCACTGTACACTACTGCCAGAATGAAGGTATAGAAGAGCACCAACAGTTCTCACTAAAAACTACTATTCAAACAGAAATAACAGAAATAGAATAATTTCCTCTTATTTTAACTCATTACAACCTTAGGTTTAGAAATTATGGAGCGCTATGAAGATGTAAATAAAAAGCATATAGGACCGGTATGCAGGAAAAACAAAGAATATTGTAAATATCAGTGTTTCATTGTGTCTTTCTGCTATTCAGCTGAATATGAGGGTAACAGGATTTCCACATCCCTCCTTTAGGAGTTCATTTGCATTACCGCAGCCCTCCGTTTTAGCTAGTAGCTAACGTCAACTCATTAGGAAGTAGGCGGGCAGCTGGTCGCCTCCATATGACAACAAACCACATCAACACGTATACATTAGGGATGGGCATATCGATACCTTGGAGCAGGGGTGCCCGCAGAAATTTTTTCTAGGGGTGGCCAGCTTTTTGTTCAGGGGGGCACTGGCCACCCCTTGGGGGCGTCCCTGCCTTGGAGTCAATACTTCGATACCAGCCAGACAAAATATCGGAATTGATACTTTTTTGAGTATCGTGATACCACTGTACAGATACAAAACATGCAATTTGTTTCTACTTCTGAGAGTTTTAGGCAATGAAATGATGAAAGCAGCCAGATTCTAGTTTCTGTATCACATGATGGTGGTAGCCTATCAGATGTCATGATGATGCTGCTACTGTTAATGATGATGATGTTTTGTTGTCTTTCAGTGGTTTATGGGGTCTTTCAGTCTATGGGGATTAGGTGTTTTGGAGCCAGCCCCTAGTGGATGAAGAGTGAACTACAATTATTTCGGAGGTCTGGTTGGCTTCACAGTTGGCCACCGGAGGTTGGCAAAGACAGTCTTGAAAAAGAGGGTTTTTCTTTTAATCTCAGTGAGTTTTATTCCTGGTAAAATAAAGGTTTCTTCTACTACTAAAAAAGACAAAAAAACAAAGATGACTTTTGAGAGCAGAGAATGCTGATTACAAAGTTTAGTCTTCACTTAAGTTTCACTTATTGCATTTTAGAAAATGTTGATACAAAACTTTGAACAAAGAATTTCTTTAATTGGGTTTGTTAGACCTAATGCCAGCCAGCATTTCCATGCAGGGCCCATATGGGTACTTTGGCTGCATATGAGGAACCCAATTGGGTTTGTCCATGGTTTCCATGCTGGCTCCACCCATATAGCCTATAGGCATGGGCTTGAACTGGGCAAATTTGCAGTTTAAGTTACATGGGCCCCATATCTGGAAACCCACATGGGAAAACACAGGTGGGGCCACCATGGAAACCGTGGACAAACCCACTTGGGTCCCTCATATGCAGCCAAAATTGAACTCATATGGGCTCCACATGGAAATGCGAGCTATGGATGGGACACTGTTAAGTCAGGACACATTTGTCAAAAAATAATCTGTAAACTATCATTATGTTGTTTTTTTTTGTTTTTTGTTGTTGTTTTGCTTGCTTTCAAACAAAATTAAAGCAGAACTATTCAACAGAAGTAAATGTGCTTAAACAATTTCTAGATGGACTTTAGACACTTGCCTTTTTTAGGAGCTTTTCTTTCACAGTTTGGTTTTCCAGATTGAGAGAGGAGTCCTCCGGGCTCAGTTTCAGCTTTATAACCTGCTTCTTTATTGTAGCTTGGACAAACAGTGAGGAAGAAAACAGAACATTAGCTTATCTTATGATACATTCGTTTTAACAAGGAAACACTCCTAAATAAACAGAATATTATTATAAAGTTACATCTGTTGACCTGATAATGTGATGCCAGTTAAAGTCAGATTCATTACAACATATTTCTGGAGTTTGGTTTTCTCTTTACAGATCAATAAAATTTCTATGTTGGTCTTTAGAAACATTATCATTCATGATTTAAATGAATGAGTAGAAATTGAGAAAAAAAACCAACCTGAGATACTCAGTTGTCTTGATATTTCACTTTTACAATGAACATACGCTGAATAAATGTAACTGTACATGTGTTTTTCAACATCCATGTGTCTGATTAAAACTGTTTGTTAGTGAGTCACTCACCAGGTGGAGGAAGGCTTTGGCAAAAGAATGGTTTTCTTGAGTCACAGGACAAAAACCTCCATCTCCCTGACCTGTCCTGATCTGTGACACCACATATGACTTTCAATGAGACAATTCCATTTGTAACATTAGCCCAGTTGCTGTAGGAGAAGCTGGTCTGGTCAGACCAGTAAAAATTTGGATCTCTATTTAGACCAATCCATGTCCAGACTCCACTAGGCACCAAACTCCGAACCCTCTGGTTCTCTGTGTGGTTCTTTATGGTGGCCAGGTCTGTAAAGTTCTCCCTGCAGTGCCTCTGAGCATCAGACCAGGTCTTAGTTTCATTCACCAGAACAAATTCAGGATCCATCTGTGTTCCTGCAGTTTCAGAGTGGAGAGGGTGAGTTCAGCCATTCAGGTCACTGTTTCAGTATTGTATGTGCTAATTCTCCTTACCTCTGTAACAGATGAATGGGGTAGCGCTCTGAGCAAAAACCATCCCACCACTTTCCACCATCTCCAATGCGCACACACAACTGTGAGGCTGACCTAAAATCTGGCTGAGAAGAAGAGGTGTCCCATTTCCTGTACCCATTCCCTTTAAACCCATCAGACCACTTCCACTTGATTTCACTGTACAGACCAATCCAGGCCTGGCTATTGAAGCCAAAAGATGAAACTTTGGTCATTTCTTCAGTGTTGGTAACTGTAGCCAGGTCTGTGTGTTTGTGTCTGCAGTAGGTCTGAGCTTCAGTCCAGGTTAAATTCTGACCCACATAGTGGTACTGACGGGGGAGGCAGGTGGAGAGGACGAACCACTCTGTTAGAAAAATACACATTTTTCACACAATACTGTATAACATGACAAAAACAAGTTCAAAATCTTTATAAATATAAAATAATCCACAGACCTGATATCCACAAGACACCCAGCAGCATCTTCTCCATCATGCTGCAGCTCTCTGGACTCGGCTGTCCCATGGACACATTTATCACTGCAGTTACACAAATATATGGAAATTTGCCATCAGCTCAAAATGTAGAGACAACAGTAAAAGGCCACATTTCCTGGTGGCAGAGCAGAAGTTAACCCCCTTCAGGACATCCAGTAAGAAGGCAGCAGCACACACAAACAATGGCAATAAGCAAATAAATGACGGTAAGCAATGCAAAACATAAAGCTAAGTAACAAGAATAAACATGACAGAGTGAGTGAGGTGCTCTGTTGGGAAAATCTATGTTTGTTTGAGGTTGAATTGTAAATGTTTAAGCTTGAGGCAACCAAGGGTGCCTGTGGAGATTTTTTTAGGGGCGACCAAAGGGTGGCCAAGGGTTATTAACGGATACCTTTTGTTTCTTTCAACCTGGACCTTATTTTAAGGAATTTATCCGTTTATTTACTCATTCTGACTCCTTTGGACGCTACTGCATTCAGATTAGTTGTAGATCTGTGTACATCCATATAATGGACATGAAGGGGGCAGAATGAATGGGCCTCTAAGACATTATCTGCAGCAAACATTCTTTAATTTCACCAATAATTTAAGTAGAATGAATGAAGAAAGAGTACTATTGTCCTGTGAGTTCAGATTTGGCTTGCTGTTGTTATTGGGAGTGTTGCACGTCTACCAGCTGCACGCCCTCAACATCGTGGTCAACGGTGTTGATAAAACAAACAGCAGGTAAATCACAAGCTCAACTTCCTCCATTGTTCAATGTGAGCGAGTCGCAAACGACTTCATAAAACTTCCCTATGACGACCTTGCCAACACTGAAAACTACAGCTGAAGACGGCCTCAATAGTCCTCAATTGTAATGTGAACAAACTAAACTGGGGTAGTGTGGTGTCGGCCCAATGACGGCTGGGCTAAGTAGGTGCTGATGTGAAGGGACATTAGAAATTGGTTGGGGGCAGTTCCCTTTTCCCTCAAGAATTTTTTTCTTCCCTTTATCATTCCACCTGTGTGTTCATGCGCACATGCGCCATACATATGTGGCAGTTGACGGTCGTGTCACTATGCCTCCGAGCAGTGCTTAATTTGTGCCGGAGCAAGGCGGAGCACATTCCGGGACCTCTTTGATCGGATCCGGGACCTATGTGACCCGCTCTGGCACCTGTTTGATCTGCTCCAGGACTTTCCCTGTCATGAAAATCTATAAATAAACTGTGTTTTTATCCCTGGCTTTTATTTCTCTCTGAAGTGATACCTGATGGTTTATTTCATTGTATTTTAATAAAAAAAAAAAACTAAGAAAATAGCCGGGGGGGAAAGAGATTAAACCTGCATACAAACCAAATGCGATTTAGGATGCTGGGTCACTAAAAAGTCAGACGCTTGATTTCCAGCGTCTTGACGCCAGCCAAGACGTGCTAGACGCACGTCGGGTGGAGCCTCTCCTCTTTTTTTCCTGTCATCAGTCTGTCTGCACCATGACAGATGCAGTAGAGAGAGCGGCTCAGCTTCATGTGATAATGATAGAATAATTATATATTATCAATGATAAGTGTGTGACATGCTCTCAGTGGAGAAGTACTGCCATCTTCTGCTGTCTGTCAACCTGTTTCCATACAAGGAGTTGTTTTGCCTAACATGACCTGTGTGAATAAAAAGCTGCAAGGCACCTCGTAGATGGTATGAGACTGTCTCCCTTTGCAAGTTAAAACTCTGACTTGGTGTTGACTTGTCTGTCTCATTCCTTCAGGGTTTATGAAGAATTAACCTAACAGATAGACATCTCCGCCCAGTAAATCCCATCAGGACAGCAGGTCATCAAACCACCGTTCAGAAACCGGGACCGGAAGCAGATCACAGTTTATTCTCCTCAGTCTTCAGAGAGAGAGGAGATTCCCCTGGTTCTTCTGGGTGTTTCCCGTCCTGTCATAAAATCTGTGTCTGCTCAATGACACTGAGTCGCTCTGATTGGTCGTCAAGACACCAAAGTTCAGATTTTCCAACTCCGGAATCTGCTGCTGGTAAAGCGCGTCTAGATGCGCGTAATGCTGTCATTGCGTTATTTACAGTCTTTGGTTGTGACACGTGACGCGGTTTTTGTTTCGGCACCACACGCAAAGAAGTGACTAGCAAATGTTTATTTATTTTACTAAACTTGCTTAATGTGTTTTTGTAGAAGCGATGTTTGTGCTGTGTGAAATGCTGAGTGTTTAGCGAGTGAAAACGTGGTAAGTCCTATCCTCTCTCTCATCGTTGTGTGCGCATGATTAGCGCATTGTTGCTTCATTTGTATAACAATCAGCACCTTGGACAGTTGCAGCGAGCTGCGCTGATTGGTGAGTGCGTGCATGTGTGTGTATGTCGTGTGTGCGTGTATACAGTTCCAGCATGATTTCCAACCTGTTACTCTGTTTAGGCTTTGTAATATAAACCTTTAAGTTCTAATTGAATCCCCCTCCATTGAAAGGAAGCTACATGGAGCGAAGAGGAGAGCCAGTGAGAGAGATGGGGGAGGCCTTGGTGTGGTGACATCATGAGAAGACAGTCGGTCAACAAGCATAAAGTTATTCATGTACAAAACGCACAATAAGATGATGCATAAATACATCCATAAACAACACATTTATTTAAACTGTGTCTGCTGCCTTTCATGTTTGGCATCACTGTGCACAACTCATTCTGTCAGCAACAGTTTTGTTGTGAGGTTTTTTCTTACACTTCAAACAACTGTCACGTAAATCGGTCAATACAAAAACCTGAAAAAATAAAATACTGCAAAAATGTAGCCAAAAGGTCTATTTGGAAGGAGGAAATTAAAAACATAAATGACCAAACATCACTGGAATGATTCACACCATCAGAACAACATCAGAGGTGGTGTGTCAAAATAGTAAAAGAAAATATATGAATAAAATAATAATAATAATAATAAAGCCATATTTTTTTACAATATGTCAGTTATTCGGTTTGCTCATTTAAATTGATAGATTCTTGTCTGCTCTGATGGGCCAGTGGGCCACATGATGTTGCTAATTTTGCTGCACATGTTATTCTAGGTAGTTACAGAAATTAAAGTAAAAAAGACAATAAAAAACACGTTAAAAACCTGAGAAAAAAAAAAAAGTTTTTTTTTGCACCCACATGGAGGTGTTGGGTCCACCTTTGGAAGGGGCATCTTTTGGAGGACAAATTAAGCACTGCCTCTGAGTGACGATGTTTCCTGGCTACTTGGCCACAGAGATGTCCCTTTGGCTGACTGGTTTGCATGTGGGGGGAAAAAAAGAGAGGGGGGGGGGGGGGGGGGGGGGGGGGGGGGGGGGGGGGGGGGGGGGGGGTGGTTGCAGACTGACTGTTTAAGACTACGTGGCAAGGATAAGACTTTAAATTATGATAGTTATATATGTAGATTAAACGGAAATAAGACAAGGTCACTTTAACGGCCGACGTGTTTAAAGGAGAAGCAGGGGCTGATGGACTTTGTAGTTCTTTTAAAGTAAAGCTCAGCTAATAGCGATGGTAGGGAAACAGGAAGAAGACTACAAGTCAGTACGGGAGGTTGCACCTGACCGGGGTCCTTTAAAGGGGAGGAAAGCAGGAAGACGAGAGGTTGACTTGAAGCACGCTTGGAGGAGCAGACAGCTGAGATCATCTTATGACCGCCGAGGCACACTAGTGGAGTCTGGTTCACAGTTTCTCGCCGTTTATAACGATTTTATATTGTAATAAACGTGTAGCCGCCATTCCGGTCCTCCACCTAAAGCTGAGCTAGCGGGGTGCCCCACGATTGCCTGCCTGAAAACACCATGCAGCTGAAAAACAACCGTGCCGAAAAGGTCTGTTCTCTGACTTATTAAGACATCATGAAACATCTCTATCATATGCTGATGAGCAGCACTTCTGATTAGATGCTGGAAAGGCTACGCAACGACACGTGCATGACTCACCTGGGAGTCTGGGGGTCAAATCCTGCCCAGCCCCTTTGTTGTGTACCTTGCCACCAAGGCCAGATTATCTAATGGGCATTCTGGGCCCAGGGGCCCACGCCCACTAGGGGCCTAGGTGGTCTTATCCATAAGCAACCAGTTGCTGATACTTAAAAAAATAATAATAAACCTACTTGGTCGCTAATACTTAAAAAAAAAACAAACAAAACAAAACAAACAAAACCCTCAATGGAATTGTATGATTCGTCAGGCATAATTGTGGTAACCATGGTAACACCCGCCTGCGAGTTCCGCCCCTTCCCATCTTCGTGCCCACACTAATCAAGCCGTTGTAAGTGGTAGGCTAGTGAGAGAGAATGAATGAGAATAAAAGAAGTGGCTGTTTCAAACGGAAGCAAAAAAGAGAAAGAGAGGATAAGGAAGCGTGTTTATTAAGAAGTGTGCCATCAATCGACACGTTCTTCGTCAAACGGAGGGTGGAAAATGAGGATGATGACGTTCCAGAAGGTGACGTGCAAGCTAAAGTGGGTCCAGATCTGGAGGAGGCTACTGTTAGCCTAACAGCAGAGACTGCGGCTAGCTCCAGCAGCGGCAACTCTCAGTGGATTAATCAGGTGTGTGACCCGGCTCTGTGGAGAACACTTAACGAAAACACTCGAACCGTCCTCATTGAGCGTGGAGCTGCTGCCTTTCTCAACAGGGCGAGCAAATATCCAGCCTCAACTCGTGATGGTGGTGTGGGTGGTAAAGTGCGGTCCCTCACAAATGATCTCCTATCCTGTCATCTACCAAATGGAGAAAAAGTCTCACGGGACTGGATCATATGTTCACCATCCACAGGTAACATTTTTTGCTTTGCCTGTATGATATTTGCATCAAAGAAAAACCAGTGCATTAGTGGTTTCTGTGACTGGAAACATCCTGAACGTGTATGACCATGAGAAAAGCTCAGAGCACTGCAACAGCATGCTAGCTTTGCTTCGGCGCTCATCAGCCACTGGGGATGGGAATGTGGACGCTAAACTAGTGCATCAGTTGGAGGAAAAGAAGCGGTATTGGTGGGAGGTTGTTGCTGTTATTCAGTTTTTATGTGAGAGAGGCTTGCCTTTCCGTGGTGATGATGAATCACTAGGATCGCCACATAATGGTAACTTACTTGGTATTTTGGAAGTTGTATCTCAGTTTGATCCTTTTTTAGCAGAGCACATGAATAAGTATGGACAGAAGGGCAGGGGCAGGACATCCTTTCTATCATCCACCATATGCGAGGACCTGATTCAGCAAATGGGCAACAAACAAAGTGAAAGCTACAATATCTGCAGAGACACAAGAAGCAAAGTACTTTTCCGTGATTGTGGATTCTACTCCTGATCTGTCACATACTGACCAGCTGACATTCATTTTTAGGTTTGTGAGTAAAGAAGGTAAAATAGTTGAGCGATTTGCTGGCTTTGAACCAATTGAAAGTCACACAGGGGAAAGTCCAGCCGGTACAGCATTGGCTTTGCTTGAAAGTTTAAACTTGGATATTGCAAACTGCAGAGGCCAGGCCTATGACAATGCAAGTAATATGTCGGGGCGCTATAACGGGCTGCAGGCTCACTTGAAGAGGAAGAATCCATTAATCCGTTACATTCCTTGCGCAGCACATTCTCTCAATCTGGTGGGTGTCAACAGTGTAGAAAACAGCTGTCAAGATGAGAGTAATTTTTTTGACCTTGTGCAGTCCCTATATGCTTTTTGCACAGGTTCAACTGACAGATGGAACAGATTCTTTAATAATGCAGACATCAAAGTAGTCATGACTTTGAAATCTCTTTCATCAACACGCTGGAGTTGCTGTGCAGATGCATGTAAAGCCCTTTGTGGCAGTTATGCACAAATAAGGAAGATACTTGACAGCACATCATCTGATACTAAAGAAAAACGTGAAACACGGAATGAGGCATCAGCACTTTGCTCAAAATTGGGCAGTCTTGAGCTGTCATTCATGGCACAGTTTTGGAACTCTATTAAGCAGATTCAAAGCAACAAGTGAAGTGCTACAAAAGGCAGGCATTGATCTAATGACTGCTAATCGTCTGTTCGACTCTTTCAAATCATTTGTAATTTGAAATCAATTCGAGACCAGTTTGAACACTTCAAATAAATATAAATATATAAAGATGAACTTCAGCGGCCTAAGAAATGCAAAGCATTTTCTGATGAATCTACAGAGCATGAAGTAACACTGAAAGGTCAGGAGCGAAAGCGGGTAGAAACATTTAACATAATTGTTAAATGTTGGACATGTCGTCCTTTTGAGAGCACAAAGGTAGAAAATGCGCTGACTTTTTCCAAATCATTTGTGAAGGAGCTGCAGCGCAGAAGCCAGAGTTACCTGGTAATCACGTCACCTGCTATCGGCTGCACAGGAGTTCCCAGACAACGGGAACGCACTAAAACCCGTGTTTTAGTGCGTGGTATGGAAGTGGGAAGCTCAGAGCAAGCTGGAAATCAGGAGCTGTTCTGTTCTGCATAAACACAAGCTTCTTTTTTCCTTCTTGTCTGGTTTTTGTATATATTTAAGACATATTTATATTCTGAGGAGAAAAACATCAAGCACAAAGACACTTGAAATTAATCTTCTCCACCCCACAAAAAGTGGACTGAATGCCACAGTATTTTTTCCAAACACGTGTGGTCTGTCTCAATCCGCACACTTGAGCACTTCACTCTTTTTGAGTGTGTGTAGTGCGTTCATGGTGACATTTAAGCAAAAATTCAGTGCTCTGAAAGTACCAGGATGTTGCCCTAATAACGGCCAAAAATGAAGTGCAAAATGAAGCACACTACTCGCACTAAACAGACACCATCTTGCTGACGTAGTGGAAGAGGCGGGACTTTCGAACTGTTTTCACAGCTGAATATTGGCGGTGAACAAAGCGGTGACGGTGGCTAATGTATATTGTGGCATGCTACCAAGCTGTTCACTCCCTGATGACAGTTATGATCTGCTCGTGTGTTTG
Organism: Atherinomorus stipes; assembly: GCA_023101725.1. Taxonomy (NCBI): domain Eukaryota; kingdom Metazoa; phylum Chordata; class Actinopteri; order Atheriniformes; family Atherinidae; genus Atherinomorus; species Atherinomorus stipes. Next base: position 17,292 of record JALJCO010014521.1, read on the forward strand.
AGGCCGCGGTTATACTGGCTCTGTAGAGCTAGCCCATGTTAGCAGACAATGCTAGTCTGTCACTTCCTGTAAGTGCAGTGCTCTGATTGGGTCAGCATTTAGTGACAATAGTGTGCACTACAGATGAAGTACACAGTTTTTGTTACACTGAACTGATTGCTTCCCCGCATTTCATGGGGAAATACTGGTTGGAAAGCATGTGAAAAAAAAAATTGCATTTTAAATCGCAGTTGCAATATTGGTGTTTTTTTTTTTTTCCCAAAATCGTTCGTTCAGCCCTAATTGGAGGGTACAGTATGAATAATTCTGAGGATGACTGTACCTGCAGGATACAGGCACTCAAGGACCGGAGTTGGTGATCTGTGCAGTAACCAGTCGTGATGCATCTGCCTTAAACAGTAAATACAAGCAAGGGGTTGGTCTTGAACTGAAGTGACGTGTCTTGAAACTTTTCCCCACCTCCATCCCAGCTTGTGACCAGATGAAGACATGATCTCTTCTTCAAAAATAAAAAATGTATGGACTGAACAATGACACAACAACATTTATTACTTTTGATAACATTGTTTTACATGCTAAGGGCTCAACGAGGTAAGTCACAGAGGAATAAGTGAGAGCAATTTCTTCATGCTGGCCCCTCCCCAAAAAGAAAAAGAGAAATTGTATTTTTGCCCCCGAGTTTCACATCAACATCTATCAGCTCAATGTTCCTTTCTTTACTTTTTTTAATACATATATTGTTAAGATCCCTGAGGGGATATTAGGGCTCTGCATTTCACCCATCTCTGTACTGTAAGTATCAGAGAGCAGTGGGCTGCTACTTAAAGCGCCCGGGGAGCAGTTGGTGGGGGTTAAGGACCTTGCTCAGGGGTCCACAGTGGTTCACCTGAGTGGTGTGACGGGGACTTGAACTTTAAAGCTGCCTGCACATACTGTATGGCTTTCTTTTAAAAAACTGTCAACATGAAAAAATGATGGTGTAAAACAGTTTTTCCCAGCAGGTTTCGTCTGAAACTGCTGTTTATATATATATATATATATATGTATGTATATATATATATATATATATACATATGTGCTATACAAATAAAGTTGACTTGACTTGACTTGAAACGGCTGTCAGAAGCACAAAGCAGTGCATCAGCCAGTTCTGTTAGATACAGTATGTAGGAGGAGGACGGCCAAATACTTTTTTTTTTTTTTTAAAGCTCCATCAGTAAGGTATTTCACAGCCTTTAATTTCAAATATGATTCATTATTTATTGGCCCCACACTTACAGGACTCAACTAGTTCTCCGTGCTCTCCATTCACGTGTACATGTTATTGCATTTGCTGTCACTAGAGGGCAGCCTATGACCATTGAGTGCTATAATCTCTAGAATGCATTTGTTGTTTGTAGGTAGAAGATGACAATCCAGGTGCCGGAAAGTAAAAATCCTGCCATGTATTTGGATCTGTGTATTTTTAGAACAATTGTTTTCTCTAATGAGCTCATCTGCCTGCAGAGGAGCTGTGCTAGTTAAATTCAGCTGGTTTAGTTGGTTGGAGCAACTGCTAGACCAGGAACATTCACCTCTGTTTGTGTCTCCATTTATGCAGTAAAAAACTGCAGATACCGAAAGTGTAAAACATTTTATTCAGTGGAAATGTTCAAATTTAACAACAAAACCAACAATTACAATGCTGATGAAGCTCTGTGTGAAATTGTTTTTGATATTCAATTCTGTGTGTAACGATGGTCTGAATCAACAAGGTGTATATCCTCACATCACATTCAGTCTTAATGAGGATCAGTTTTATTTATACACTAAGAAATTAGGGTAGTAATTCGTTTATTCATTTTTAAAGAAATTAATGTCTCTAAATAAGAAATGGTCTGTCTATATTTAGGAAGATCAGTTTCAAGATTTGTTTTATTCAGAATTCATGTCATTTTCATTCAACGCTTCACTGAGACAATGTTTTGAATAAATTCAAATCTTACAAATACAGAAAATGTTTCAGGATAATGCAAATAATGTACAAGGCAAAAACAAATTTACTACCTGTGACTTGACAAAGATTCTTTTCTATGTCTGAAGGGAAATACGACATCAGAGATGGTTTTCAGTTTGTTGTGCCAAAAGCAACAAAAGGGATTCAAAGGAGATGTGTTTCTGTTGTTGGTGTAACATTTTGGAATAAGGCTAATTTGAATTTATGTTTGTGTAATTCATTGTTTATTTTTAAGCGCACTACTGTTGAATCTTGTTTTCAAAGTTATAAGTAGGAGATAAGAAAAATAGGAAAATATGGTTAAAAAAAATGGGGAAAAAATCTTCTCTGGATAAAAACATTTTTAGTTTATATTTAGTTCATTTTTTCTCTTCCTTCCTTATTTGGTGGACTAAGTTAGGAATTTTGTTGTAGGATGGGCTATATAAGCTTATACCTTTTCAGTCATGTGATTGTAAATGTGAGGACTGACGTATCTTTATGTATTTTTGTGTGATGACTGTATAAATTAAAAAACTTAAAATAGAAACATCAATTATTTCTTTGTTTTTAAAAACCCATTACAGTTTCCCTGACATCACAAAGGTTTTTTCATCGTTTTGTTGATTTAATCCAACTAAAATTCATGTCTGAAAGTCTACAAGCTGTATTCTGTGATGTTTGAGTTTAAATTAAAGAATAATAAGGAGCTCAGCTTCTCTAACTTAGAAATAAAGAGAAACATCCTGCTCTAACATTTCAAAGTTCTCCTTTCTTTCTGTCTTTCTTCTGGGAACTTCCTCCTTCCTTGTGGTAAACTTTCCCATCAGGTCGTTCTTTCCACTTCAAGGTGACTCCAGTCCTCCGTTCGCCTCAGTTTCTCCTGAAACTAAGAGAAGAAATTCATTTTTGTGATACAAAATTTTACTGTGCTTGTATATTTGGTTTTACCTGTGGAGGAGAGAACAGGTATCAATGGGATCCCACTGCTCTCATCATACATCCCATAACCTCCCAGGTAACTGTATCAGATCCTTATCACCTTAATTAACTTGGACTTGAAAGGTCAACATGGCTGAATAAATTTAGGGGGCTTTAAACTAGAAAAGAAATATGATTGTGTTCCTCTCTTTAACACTTTACACACATGCACACACACTGCTGTAATAACTGTGCTCACATTATAGCATTGTTTCTTAATTCCGGTCCTCGGGATTTACTGCCCTCCATGTCTTCGATGTGTTCAAGTTCTTTGTAGTGTGTTAACAAGCCATTCATTTGATTCAGGTGTGTGAAAGTAGGGTTGCGTAGAAGACATGCAGGGCACTGGGTCCTGAGGACCAGAGGTGAGAAACACTGCATTATAGAGACATACAGCACGATCTTTTCATTAATAATATGGATCACCAGGTGGAAATATTTGCAAAAAGGTCCATAAAATAATGTAAGTTGGTTGTTTTGGGGGGTATGTCATTGCTCCCACCAGGGTGAAAGTGATTGGAGATGCACCAATCCGATACAAGGATTGGATATCAGCTCCGATATTGACTAATTAGTTGTTTGTTTATTTATTGTTTATTTTATGGATCCCCATTAGCTTCCGTCATAGCAAAAGCTAATCTTCCTGGGGTCCGACACAAATAAAAACATCACATAAAAATTCAACAATTACACAATTATGCCGCACTTGTGTACAAAGTAAAAACAAATATAAACAGAATTATGCATTATGAACCATACACCAACTTTTGCCCCTCAAAGATTTAATACAGGCTTGTTAGCATTAAATGTTTTTTTTTACTTTTTCTTAAAATATAATTTATTGCTGGTATGCTTAATGTTATTAGGCGGTGAATTCAATCCTGTAATAGTTCGATAGATAACAGTTGATTTAAGTAGTTCTGTTCTGGGTTTAGGTGGTTCAATATAGCCTGAAATGGCTTGTCTTGTCATAGTGTAAATCTTGTGTAAATTCAACTTGTTCATAAAAGTGTTGTGGTCTTTTTTTAATTAATACATTCCAAAAACTATTGAGAAGATGCAAAGAACTCTGCACTCAACAGGAAGCCATGAAAGAGTTTTGTGCATTTCTGTGACATGTGTGCGCTTAGAACACTGGAGAACTAACCTTGCAGCTTTATTTTGAGTTATTTGTAATTTTTGCAAGTCTTTTTTTTGAAGCAGATGACCAAATGGCTGAGCAGTAGTCAAGGTGTGACAAGACTAAGGCTTGTGTTACTTCCTTCAAAGTATCTCGCTCGTTGGTTTGAAATAAAATAAAATTATATTCTGTATGTTTGGTGGCTTTTATTTAACATGCTTCTGTTGTAGCTTTGAGTAACATACATGTATTATTCTAGTACAGCTGTGGGTTACCAGTGTTTTCACATATGTTATAATGAGAGGCTGAGACGGGAGGCAGTTCGGGTCCAGCGATCTTTTACTGGACCTGAACTGCCTCGTCTACAAAGCTGCATCATGTGCTGCTGTTCAACACAGTCCACCATGAAGATCCACAGATAACAGCAGCCACGACTTCACACAACACAGTTAAACTATCTCCATGCATGCAAGAACAAAAATATAAAAACTCTTTTCTTCTGCTTTAACACTGATGGATGAAAATAGTAACTCAGGACTGAGGCACGAGTTGAAGACATCATTTTATTTTATTTGTTTATTTATTAATTCTATTTTATTTTTGCTCTCTGACCGTATCAAATGTTTACAGCAGGGATCGATGTGGTTGCATCCAGTATAACAGTCTGTGCTCACGGCTGTCATGTCAAAATGACTCGCCGTTTAATGACGCTTTGGTTTTTCCGTCACTATTAATGTCTATCATCGATGGATGTTGAAAACTCCTGGAAATGGATGTTGGACTGCTTCAGAGCAAAAGAAAAACAGCCTGGTGCGCTGCAATGACTTGACTTTCCAGCTTGAGACACTGTTGTCGGAAGCAAAGATCCTCGACCGTTGCGTATTTCCAGTCAAAAAACAAGGAAGTGTGAAAAAGGTCTATAGTATTGGATCGGTATCGGGCATCGGCCGATACGCTCAGCCCAGGCATCCGTATTGGTCTGGATCGGGAAAAAAAATGTATGGTTGCATCTCTAACAGTGATCACTGCCAAAAAGAGAGCTCCATGGAAAACTGCCATGCTGGAAGGAGCTGAAAAACAAGACTGTGAAAGACCCACTCCGATGAAAATCATGTTTGTCATGTTGTTTATATGGTCTTGTGATATATTTCTTTTGGTAAAGGGCACAAGTTGAGAAACTCCAAATTGCATTTCTGAGTATTTCTACATTCAAATCATCATGAACCAATGGCAGGCCCTAAAAGGCAGATTCAGACAAACCGGGTTTCTAATGTCACTAACCCAGTGGCCAATCACAAAGCTACCTTCCCTTGCTTAGTCCCCCACCCATTCAGAACAATGCTTATGGTTTCCTAGCAACAGCAGTGTAACAAACGACATATGTAGGTGTTTGTCAATGTCATGAACCTGATCAAAACCCACTCTATCCTCCTTATTTATGAAGTTTCTGTCATGATCAAAGGCAGAGAAGGAGCACCTTAAAAGTAGACGTAACAATTTGTCATTGGATCCTGAAATAAGCGGGGCTGCAAGCTAGCAGGAAGAACCAGCTAGCCTGTAGAGCCAACTCTGAGGTGCAGGGGGGGGGGGGGGGGGGGGGGGGGGGGTCTTCTCAGTGGTCACAAGACCACTGAGAAGGTTATAAAGTAACTAAGGCCCCGTTTCCACCAGCGGTCTGGGTCGGGCCAGATTGGTCCACGTTTTTTTGCGTCTCCACAGATAAAAACTTGGACGGATACCCTTATGTCTGAACCGACCCGGCCTACTTTTTTGGTGCCCTTCGGTAGGGGTACTGATCTAGCCAATCTGGACCAAAGAGGTGGAGCTAATACACAGCAATCCATTGATTCCTTGAAAAATCCATCACTTCCCGTGTGACCCGGCATAAAAAACGAAGTAGGGGTGACTCCTTTGGTTTCTGTCACATGTGGTGCGGTGCTTTGGTTCAAAGGTCTACACGGCAATGATGTCACGCGATCACGTAGCCACGCTTTCTGGTTAATACTCTGCCGGTACAGATTGCTGTGGGGACATAACGTGAAAACTACACATCTTAAAAGAAGGATTGGAGTTGGTCTTTAAAAAGCTGAATGCTGGTGGCAATAAACAAAGTTGCAGGTTAACTATGAGATCCACAAAGAGAGACTGAGGATTTATAATGTGGAGCTGAGAAATGCAGAACCATCATTCTTCTCTGACAGGGCATGATGTTGTTTAATTCAGACTTAAATTATTCTCCTTAGTGTTTACATGGACATAATAATTCTGAATTAAGGTTTACATGAAAAACATGTTTATCTACTTCTGCTTTAGATCTGGGGGCTGGAAAAGCTTCTGATTGGACAGAGGGTGTACGTGATGTGTTTACATCCGGTTATGTCTTTGGAAGTAAACAGCCCGGGTTCCATATCTTTGTCCATATCTTTTACCAACATGGAGTAGTATTTTGAGACTGCATGGTGTTCCTCCGAGATTTTTCCCAATATGGGAAAGATAATCTACAGTTGCAGAGAGTGTGGCTGGAGATCCATATATTCCACATAGTAAGTGACGAAGTTCTAAGTACCTCCAAAACTGACATTCTGGGAAATGAAATTGTATTTTTAGTGCATTAAAGGACTTAAGGATCCCTCCATCATAGAGGTCTCCAAGAACCAAGATTCCTCTTTGGACCCACTGTTTCCAGAGAATGAGGGATTTATCAATACAAAGTCTGGGATTAAGCCATCAAGAAGCTTCGGTATGGATTAAAGTTTTGCAGCGATGCCACCTTTCTCAACACCTCCTGCAGAGCTGAAAAGACTGGGTGGGTCTGTAACTCTGGTAAAAGTTTGGTGCCCTGGACAGGCATATGCTTTAGGGGGAGCGGAGAGTACTTTCAAGGCCGAACCATGGGGGAGCTCGTTCTGGTGCCAATGCCCAGTGAATCATATGTCTCAGAGTAATAGAGTAATAGAGTAGCAAATTTGGGACGCCGAGACCACCCAAGCCCTCTGGTCGTTGCAATTTTTCAAGCTTAGTTCAAAGGGCGCTTATTATTCCGGATGAATTGTTTGCATAGTCTGTCAAATTGATGAAAATATTTTGAGGGAATTTTAAGTGGGAGTGCCTGCAATAGGTAATTGAATCTGGGGGCACAACTCATTTTGATTATATTGATTTTGCCCCATAGGGACAGAAGTAGTGGGGACCTTCGGGCTATGTCAAATTTAAATTTATCAAGCAATGGTTCAAAATTAACCTGAATTATTTTGGCCAAAGAGTGGGGGGAATATGATTCCCAGATATTTAATGCCTGCTCTAGGCCAACTAAAGTCTTCTGGCTGAAACAAAGTTTTGGGGCAGAAAGCTGTCAGAGGTAGCGCCTCAGATTTTGACCAGTTAACTCTATATCCAGAAATGTTGGAGAATGAACTCACAATTTCAACCTCGCTATTTTTAAAACCCAGAAGTTGCAAACATGGGTAACAACATTGTTTGCTAAACTGTAGCAAACATCAGCAGCAGAATAAGGATATACAACTTTCCATAACTGACACCGTGGAACAAACAGGAGATCAAAACTGAGCAGCAGGTAAATCACAGTGGGCTACATTGTGGCGCAGTGGTTAGCACCGCAGCCTCACAGCAAGAAGGTTGCTGGTTTGAGCCTTGGTTGGGGAGGGGGATTTGAACATGGAGTTTGCATGTTCTCCCCGTGTATGCGTGGGTTCTCTCCGGGTACTCCGGCTTCCTGCCACCATCTAAAGACATGAAAAAGAGACTGCAGTCTCAATGGGACTTGCCTGTATAAATATAGGTTAAATAAAATAAATAAATAAATCATGACCTCAGTGTCCTCCATTGTTGTGCTGTCTGTGTTGCAAACAAATGGCATTATGATACTTGTGAGTCACCTTACGACAGTGAACCTGCCCTCACTGAGGGGCTTCAGCTGCCCTCTATTGTAATGGAAAACAACCAAAACCAATAGTGTGGTGTTGGGCAGGTTGGGTGAAATAAGGCAGGGCCTAGTAGGTACTAGTGGGTGTATATGTCCTGGCACTGGGACAGCTACTGTGACCGAATGTGCATTCACACCCTGAGAGGTTAGTCTACTACACTCGGTACAATTAGGAACTTGAGGCAGTCGGTGGCTGCATCGTTCTTCCTGATCAACTTTTCATTCACACGGCACTTGTTCATATGAGTCACACCCTTTAGATATTGTGTCCAGAGGCAATGGTGCATCTATAATTACTGAAAAGGTGTCCCCATACAAGATGCTCTTGTGTCACATCCGCTCCATAAAGTGCTACACTCAACTAGGGGTGCAAGTGGTTTTGTTTCTAGACTCTAAGGGCTCATATTACGGCATTCATACAGAACTCTGGCATTAGACGCACTGTGGAGGAGAGATGCGGCAGACCTGGATCCTGAATTTGATTGGGATAACCTGTGGACAAACTTTAGCTCAACATCTAGATATCTTGACCATCAGCAAATCCATTTCGACTTTACACATAGGCTGTATTTAACCCGAAAGAAACTCCATTTGATTAAACTAATCACTAATCCTACTTGTACCTTCTGCTCTCTGAATGTGGTCGGTAGTTTCTTTCATGTATTCTGGCAGTGTCCTGTGGCCAGCTTCAGGAAAACTGTGGCATCAACTCTTTCTAAGATATTTAAGATCAAACTGCTTCATTCGCCTATCACATTGATTTTAAACAATTTGTCCAAGTTGGATTTGACGTTAAATGATAAACGTGGTCTTAATGGTCTTTCTGTCCATTCTTTTTAATTAATTAGGTGTTTTTCTTTCTTTTTAACCTCTTTTTTAATTGTTTTTGTCCCTTTGATTGATGTCACTATTTTGAGTAATGTCTCCATGTATGACATACAATTTGTGAAACAAAATAAAAAGAATTGATCGAAAAAATGATTACTGAAAAAGAGGAGACACAAAATAGAAAACTTGTTCATCCCATCCAAAGCCACACATGCTTATGTTTTGGATATGTCCACCCACAATTTCATAAACTGAACCCACAATGCACTTCATTTATAGCCCATTTCATGTATTTTGCTTGAATTGGACCAAGTCCACTTCCTTAATCTAAGTCAGAGTTCATTTGCATTCACACTTATTCAAAGAAAGCAGACTTCTCAAGCCAAGCAAACTAGTATTCAAATCAAAAAGGTTGGTGTGAAATTGAGCTTAAGATCTTTGCCCAAACTGCCCGTTCGGTCTTCACTTAAAGGCAGGGTAGGGGATCCTGTAAAATTGGTTCAAGCAAGCTACATTTGAAAACTCTCCCGAAGCCACGCCTCCAGAGCTCAGGAACGCATGCGCTCATGGTTGTCGGCTAAAACATCCTTACTGCAAACACCAACACTTCCATGACTTGATCTGCATCTGTTTTTTCTTTTTAAGAGCAAACAACGGCATAGATAAGATCAGCGACATAATGGAGATAATAATCATTCAATCAATAAGCACAGACCGTTTGCAGGTTTTTCCAGTCCTGTCCATTCCACAGGATTCATTTTTTTTATTTCTTGTGTCAGAACATTTAATTAATTGGCTGCAATTTGAGGTTTGAAGGAAACTTTAAAGGGACTAGAGGCAAGATTAAGAAATGAAACTCGCAACTGCTGCGACTGGCGCTTCAGGTAACTGCAGCTGCGAGCCAAGCCGTCACAAGAGCGTGCACAAACTAAAGCTATAATGTTGTTAACTATGCTTTTCTTCGTAGTGTGGCAGTTGACGGTCCTGTCCCTATGCCTCCAAGTGATCAGATGTCCCTCTGGCTGACTGGTTAGCTTGACTCACCCAGGAGTCTAGGGATCGAATTCCGCCTGGGCCCTCCTTCGTCTGTTTATATTCAAATAATCTTGCTGTGCTTTCTGAAATGCAAATCGGTAAGGATTGCTATAAGTTATAAAAAAACTGGACATGCTTGTTTATTCGTTTGTAATTCCTGCATCTAGTCCATCTAAGCAATATAGTAAAAAATGTTCCTGGAATACATCATCCACCCTGCCTCTAAGTTTCACTTATTGCATTTTAGAAAATGTTGATACAAAACTTTTGAACAAAGAATTTGTTGAATCAGGTTTGTTAGACCTGATGTAGTATACAGATGGGACTGTTAAGTCAGGACACATTTGTCAAAATATAATCTGTCAACTATCATTATGTGGGTTTTTTTGGGGGGTTTTTTTGTTTCGTTTTTTTTGCTTTGTTTTTTTTTGGTTGCTTGCTTTAAAACAAAATTAAAGCAAAACTACAAGCAAACACTCAACTGCTAAATGTGCTTAAACAAGTTCTAGATGGATTGTGGAGACTTGCCTTTTTCATGAGCTTTTTCTTTCACAGTTTGGTTTTCCAGATTCAGAGAAGAGTCCAGCAGGCTCAGTTTCAGCTTTATAACCTGCTTCCTTATTGTAGCTTGGACAAACAGTGAGGAAAAAAACAGAACATTCACTGCTTATCTTATGATACATTCGTTTTAATAAGAAAATACTCCTAAATAAACAGAATATTATTATAAAGTTACATCTGTTGACCTGATATTGTGATGCCAGTTAAAGTGGGATTCATTACAACAGTTTGATATATTTCTGGAGTTTGGTTTTCTCTTTACATATCAATAAAAAGATTGTATTTTGATCTCTGGAGACATTATCACCCATGAATAAAAATGAGTAGAAATTGAGAAAAAACAGCCTGAAATACTCAGGTTATCTTGATATGTCACTTTTACAATGAACATACACTAAATAAATGTAACTGCACATAGTGTTTTTCAACATCCATGTGTCTGATAAAAGCTCTGTTTGTCATTGAGTCACTCCACCGGGTGGAGGAAGGCTTTGGCAGGAAAAATGGTTTTCTTTGAGTCACAGGACAAAAAACCTCCATCTCCCTGACCTGTCCTGATCTGTGACACCACATATGACTTTCAATGAGCCGATTCTGTTTGCAACAGCATCCCAGTAGCTGTAGGAGAAGCTGGTCTGGTCAGACCAGTAAAAATTTGGATCTCTAGTTAGACCAATCCATGCCCAGTCTCCATTAGGCACCAAACTCCGAACCCTCTGGTTCTCTGTGTGGTTCTTTATGGTGGCCAGGTCTATAAAGTTCTCCCTGCAGTACCTCTGAGCATCAGACCAGGTCTTTCTTTCATTCACGTGAACAAATTCAGGATCCATCTGTGTTCCTGCAGTTTCAGAGTGGAGAGGGGTGAGTTCAGCCATACAGGTTGCTGTTTCAGTATTGTATGTGCTAATTCTCCTTACCTCTGTAACAGATGAATGGGTAGCGCTCGAAGTAATAATCATCCCACCACTCTCCACCATCTCCAATACACACGCACAACTGTAGAGGAAGAACTAGAATCTGGCTGAGAAGAAGAAGGGTCCCAGTTCCTGTACCTGTTCCCTTTAAACCCATCAGACCACTTCCAGTCAATTTCACTGTACAGACCAATCCAGGGCCCTCGGGGTAAGGAGATGGAGTCATGTTTCTAATTTGGGCCATTTCTTCAGCGTTGGTAACTGTAGCCAGGTCTGTGTATGTCTGTCTGCAGTAGGTCTGAGCTTCAGTCCAGTTTAAATTCTGGCCCACATAGTGGTACTGACGGGAGGCAGGTGGAGAGGATGAACCACTCCTTAGGATGATACACATTTTTCACACAATACTGTAAAACATGACAAAAACAAGTTCAATA
>JALJCO010014522.1:0-182170 GCA_023101725.1 Atherinomorus stipes
ACAGCAGCATATGAGTTTTGTGGCAATTTATTTGTATAATTTTGCAGGCCGCGCATGATCCTGGCCAGTTTTCCTGTAGCAGCCCCCTCCTCCTGGGCTCTGCTGGTCTGCTGTGATAGCAGAGTGGACAGAGTGAAAGCTGGCCCCAGTTAATGTTCTCTGATGGGCTCAGCCTGTTCTTTATCTTCCTCTGCATCATATCGTTGTGAGTGGTTGTAATAGGATAATAGACTCATCTTTATTTGGTTTTAGACCATTGACTTGAAACCTTGTTGATACATGTATTTCAGCTAATGCAGGTAAACGACTTTTCTGCCTGCTACATAACAAACATCTTTATAAAGAACTATCTATCTATCTATCTATCTATCTATCTATCTATCTATCTATCTATCTATCTATCTATCTATCTATCTATCTATCTATCTATCTATCTATCTATCTATCTATCTATCTATCTATCTATCTATCTATCTATCTATCTATCTATCTACCCCTCTTCAGGTATTATACTGTGTGTTTGGTGTAATTATTTAGAAATAATGAATGAAGCACTTACTTCATTACCTCATAGTTGACTGGCTGTGTTAATCAGTTAAGCTCAGCGGGTAGATCCAATACATGAGCGCTGATACCTGCTGTATCATGAAGGCAACATGCTGTTAGACAACAGGAAGTGGACACCAACAACTGGTGCATGCTTAAAATGGCTTACGAGCACTGAACACTATAAGTGTCCTATGATGCAATGCAGTGCTGGCAAATGAAAAAACAGTCAGTGGCTCAGCTGTACTATCCCTAACTCTTTCCTTCTTTCAGTCCTAGTATAATGTTTTATTTTGCAAATAGTAAATGTCTTTTGAATTACTTAATTGTTTCTGTCACATCAAGATTTGTAGTACAGTATATTGTTTGTTTGTTACCACTTTATTGCATCTCCATCTTGAAACATTGGGCCCACTAACTGACAACACAAAAGATACGATTCTGATTTGTCTGAGAAGATAATACAGTTTGTTTTAGTTGGGGTTTTTTGTTGTTGTTGTTTTTTTATTCTTAACTGAAACTGCTTTTGTATAAGAAGACCAGAGATCTTTAGTAGAAAGTCTGGACAGCTGCTTTTTACACAAGTGCATCGCAGCAGGAGACTTTCAGATGAATATGCACTCTCTAAGCTGAAAATTTAATGGAGGGGATGCAAAGAAACAACTATTTTCTGTGAAGCATGCAGGTGGTAACATGTTATGCATAAAGTATGCTGCAGAAATTGCCACATTTTCTTTACAGTTACATTAAGTGTCAGATGAGGCTCCTAATGTTGAGACTACTACGTGCATTCGTAAGTATCCACAGTAACAAGCAAACAAAACCCACATACAGGTCAACAGATAAAGTCTCTCTATACAAACGTACGCGCACAATAGCCATTAATGTTCACTGACACATTCATGCATTGTCTCAACATACAGTGATGGTTTAGAGATTTTACTTGGGTCTTGGTGGGAAAATCTCCACAGAGGCAGTCAAATATTGCAGGTAATTGTACTCATACCACAGCTCCACAAAATCTCTAGAACAAATTAAGAACTCCAGCACATGTATGAAGGGGACATAACGTTGAATTGCTTTCCACAATTAGTATATAGTGCAAATTATACACTTTTTGATATTTTTGTTGCACACTACATAAAGCCAGTACAAAGTGCAAGTATTTACTCTGCTGGACAATTTCTACTTGTGTTAGTAAGTGAAACCTGACTTGCATACTTGCCAGATCTCCTGATTCATGTGGGAGACTCCCGATTTTTAATGTTATCTCCAGCCGTGCTCCCGACTGGTAATTTATCCCACTAATATCCTGATTTTACAGTGAAGGAATCAAGTAAGCTTCTGGGGGCTAGGATTTGTCACTGTATCTGGCAACCCTTATGCGTACAGCTTGCCGGAACATCAGAAGAAGATGAAGAAGTTGTTACGCAGATGCACACACTCAAATGCTGTCGTTGTGATCTTGATGCGACAGAAAAGCGAATTTCATGGTGGCTATGTTTTTGCTCTGTGTGCATATGTATGTGGGGATGTGGGCATGCATGCCTGTGTGTATGTGTGCACTTGTATGGATTAGGGGTAGGCAATATCGTATCGTTTGTGATAATACCGGTAGTTTTTTTGACACCGGTAGAAAATGTAATACCGTGATAACACATGATCACACATTTTCGGCCTGATGACATCATTCAATCACACCTCAACCCTGCAGCATCTGTTTCCCCATCACTGACTCAATCGTGACGGCTATATTGTTCGTGCCACAGAATACCGGGAATTAGATAATTTTACATGGACATCAAAATTTGTTAACTGAAGCTGCATTGCTGCCTCACGGGAAGGATAAGCTGTCAGAAATCTGCACTGCACGTGAACGCAGCGGCGACAGGAGAGAGAGGCAGAGCCCAGAAGCAGGTAAACTTCTTAAGCATCTGACAAGCTTATTACATGGAAAGTCCAGGAGGACTGGCCATCTGTGTGTTCTGAAGAATCACAGAACACCCGGTACTCCAGGGTGGCCGGCAGCTGACCGGGTCTCGCTCAGTTCCAGTAGCGTCGCGGGTTTGTCCCGACCTTCGCAACACGTCAACTCTCACCAACGTTTAACGTAACCTGTGAGATGTGAAGCGCTCGTGAGTGCGGAGATCCACCAGACAACAAATGATTAAAATGGCTGTGATTTGCTCCGGAAGCTGCGCTGTACACAGGCTGGGTGGGAACTGACGGATGAAGCTACTAAATGCCGCTAAATGTTTAGCAGCAAGGCAGCTAGCAGCACCACTGCAGCACAAGTTCATGTTAACTTTGGCAGCGTCCAAGAAGTGAGTGGAGCTACATGTGAAGACGATGGACAGAGATGAGCAGGTGGGTATTCCATATACATGAATGGTTAGTAAGATGAAGGAAGAAATAGAACTAGTTTACTTGCGTGGGCTGATGTTTGTAAATGCCTTTCAAGTTGCATTTTACATCTATACCCAGTTTGTGTTGCTCAGTATGTAAAAAATTAAATGAAATGATGATTGAAGTAGTTAAAATGGCTAAACTTGAAACATTTTATCTGTAAAATGCCATATGCAGCAGTGATATTAACACATATGTTTGATAATGTTAATATACCATGACACAGTATGGAACTGTGGAGGCTTTATTAAAAATGGGTATCAGTGAAAGGATTTTACAGAAGCTCTGACTTCTCAATAAGACGTCAATATCATCTGTGATGTCGTCATCAAGGTATTTTGGCAAAGAAACATTATGCCAGTTTACCCCTCAATAGGGGGCTCATCACTGAGAAAACTGCTAAAAGTTGCGCTGTGGGTCTTTGAAACCATTAATTTGAGGGACAGACCTTTCGCTTATGTCACCCATTGGTTTCTAAAGAGGTACAAGTGAAGCCAGTTGGGCATTCCCACTGTCGTCATCTTCGCCACGTCATGTGTGTCATCACTCCACAATGGGCAGAGTGGCCTCAGGCAATTAACTGACAGCCAGCGAACTCTGGACTAAATGCTAACTAAGCTAACCCAAAGGGAAGAGGCACCAACAAAGATTAACCCCCTTGTAAGAGGGCTAAAAGTAAGGCATGCTTGGACTTGCTGTTAGCTGGCTAAAAAACACTGTTGTGCTACTATGCTACTGGCAAACGGGGTAGCACAACTGGAAACAAACAGGGAACTAGCCACTAGCTACCAGGCGGATACCAGGCCGGTATTCAGTCTGCCACATATCAGTCAAAGGGACACGTCACTTATTATGGATAACTTCATGATTAGATAACATCTAAACCAAAGACTGTAAAAAAAAATGGACGTAGAATCCAGTTACATCTGAAGAGGGAAAAGGGAAGCCAGTGGGGTGTTTCCCATCATTGCCATCTTGCCTTGTCACGTGTGTCGTCACTCCCGGAAAATACTAAAATGGGCAAAGGTGAGGCTTGATCGGCGGTGAGCAAAGATAGCCGGTCTAAAGGTAAGACATGCTCAGACTTGCTATTAACCAGCTAAGAACCACCATTGTGCAACTCTGCTACAGGCTGATAACCTGACTCCGCCAGATGGATTTACTCTGCATATCCATCTGGGAACCAACTATTAGAGTAGTTTTGGGAAGGGGCGAAAATACTGGTTAGCTGATTGGATTAGGCATCTGTCTATCACAGATGTTGGTGATAGACGGGCCAAATCAACCAATCAGATCAACGAAGCATACGACCTACTAACAAAGTGACGACGAAAACACGAGCAAAAACATATTTTCCTTTGAGAAAAGCCTCCAGAGCAGTGTTTTGCTCTCCTGTCAGTGAAGGAAATACTCTGTAATTACGATAAAACTTGAATGATAGCCACGCTGACGCTAGTTTCGTCCGCTGAAGCCGCCACTGTCGCTTCTCATTGTGTCATACCTCAACCCGCCTCAAAGCCAACGCTGATTGGACGTTCGTTTGGTGATCTGCTCCAAATTCTCTTCAATGGAAAGTAGCCAGATTGATCTGCGAGTGAAAACCTGAAGCTCGCGAGATCAGGATGGTCTCACGAAGCTAACAGGCTGAGGCCTTTCCTGGGAACAAGCAGAGAGCTACAGTAACTATTAACCTCCACAGTTAAAATTTGCACCCAGTCTGCCGCCTGTGAATCAAAAGGGACTCACCCCCAATTATGAGTAATAAATAACATCTAAACAGATTAGCTATAAAAAAAAATCAACCCCCTCACATTTGACATGAAGGTAAACTTGACCTGTAAAACTTTAGAACCAGACTGTAAACGTTAGGGGTGCAACAATACAAAAAAGTTCAAGGTTCGGTTTGATACATAAGTGTCACGGTTCGATACTTTTTCGATACAAAGAAAATATTTTCATGCCTTTTTTAGCCCAATGTGCTTTTGTCAACAAAGGCTTACCATCAGGGTCATACTTAACCTGAAGACGAAAGTAGTTTCAAACACCAGATGTGAATGTAATCGAATGCATATCCACTGAGTTTTTCAACACAGACATTGTCAGAACACAGGTTGATAAAATTAGTAAAAATTCTGTATTGTTTGATTTTCAATACATGGTGGCTACGGTTCAATACACACCTGTATTTAACGGTTTGATACAAATACATGTATTGTTGCACCCCTGGTAAACATTTTTATTTCTGCTGTGAAGTTGTCTTTTTTACATTGGAGTCTCGTATGGGGATTTTCTCTGTTTTGGAATCAGCCCCTAGCAGAGGAGGGGTGAAGTTTGTCAGCATTTCTGCGTGGCTGCAATCTTCTCGCCGGAGGTTCCTGCTTGATCAAAACAAACAGCACTACAGAACCTTTATGGAAAAAAAATGGATTAATTGATTCACAATAAGAATCAAGACAAGTGATGATATTTACATGATGATATGTTTGAGAAAAAGACAAAGAAATCTCAATGAAAAGCAGAAGCTCTGTCATCACATTTATTTCCAATCACGTTTCAAACTTATGTTTAAATTACTCATTTGTTGAACAGCATGATTTTTCATTATCAACTCTTTATTCAGTTGTTTGCAAAAGAATAATCAAGGAAATTGTAGAATAATTTTTTCACATTTTTCTGTCAGAAAAGCAACTGCTACTTTGAAATGACATATGCTTTTCTGGCTAATGCTTTATTATATCCAGCAGTAGGAGGATTTGTACAGTTAATACAATGCATGCAGGTAACATGGCACACTACCCAATAGTATCCCAGCAGCTTTATGGGTGTTGTGTTTGCTTCAAGGGGATCCAGATGCCTAAGTCAACATAAGAGTGTACTTAAACTCTATGCATATACAGACCAGTAGGTAAAAAAAGCACCACACATGAGATTTGTGGATTTTTTTTTCTGAGGGGCACACGGATAAACAGACACTTGTCCATGGAGTTGAGGGAAGGAGGTGTCAAATGGGGGAAAAGAGGGGACTGGGGATGGGAGATAGCCAGCCTCTTCCAGGCAGATGGCCTCCTCAGTTTAAGTACAGCTGAATCCTCCCACCCTCCTTTACTTTCTCCACCCAACTTGAGGGCTTCATTGTGTCTCATATTGTTTTGTATGAAGGCCAATGTCCTTATTTATGATTTTTTTTTTCTGCTCAGTGTGTGCACTCAGACTCCAGTGGTGGTGAAGTTGCCATGACTTTCATTAAAGCTGAGGCTGAATGAAATATGGATGTGCAGGGAGTGAATTAGAGTGATGGAATGGGCCAAATATTGCCTTCGTGGTGTCTGTGCAATACTGTCTTAAGGGGGAAGATACTCAGGCCAGAAGAAAGTACAGTCCCTCTCCAACTTTTAGCGCATTCATCAGCAAGCCAGATAAGTTTGTCTGAATGTAGATACGACTGTAATGGCACAGTCATGGTGTATGAGGAAAAGCTGGAATTAGTGTGCGCCGCAATACAGAAAGGTTTGGAACAATGTCTGCGTTACTTTAAGAAATATAATGAGTCTCTGACATTTAAATACCAGTGATAATTATTTAGATTTAGACTTTATTTCCTTTTATAATTCAAAGAAATGTCTTTTAACAGACAGATTTTTTAAGAAACTTTTTATTACAAAAAACCCAGAATTTGACAGAATGTGGGGGAAGAAAGATACTTAAGCTTTCATGAACTAATAATGAATTTCACTTTGTGGGGGAAAAAGGTATAAGAGAAACAAAAAAAAAACTTTATTTACATTGCAGCATATCATATATAATGTTAAACATTAAATGGAAGTACATACATATCACAGACTCTAAGATCATCACAGTCCATCCAACCTGAAAAAGAACATGTTTTTTGCAAATACTAAACAGATGGAAGCTCGAAAGTACCATTTCAGCACACTGAATAATTGGCTATTGACACCGAGTTGTCACAACACCAAGTTGGAGCTGCTCGGCCCCAGCTTGTTGTCATTCTGCATAAATGAAATGCAGCGGAGTCAACAATATGAATTCAGTTCATTCAGCTTAAAATAATCCTGAATAGGCCTTGGTGTGGAAAAGTTTAGAATGTGACGCGAGTTCACCTCATGAGTTTATTCAACAGCACCAGCAGATGGCTGCTTCATCGAGACTTTTACAGAATAATGTAAAATGAAAAGCCTTCCACCCCAATAGGATTTTTATTTTAATTATTCACTAAATCTTGGTATAAAAAGAGAAATAAATAGATGAAAAGATATATTTATTTAAGGCCTCCACCTTTACTGTGATGAATATGTGAGAAACGCGCTACACAACTTCCATAGGACTAAAAAGTGTACTCTCATCGCTGCGGTGATGTGGGGAGGGGAAGTGCAGTGGGAAAAGAAAGCTTAATTGAACAAACTAATGAGTAGTTCTTATTTCCACTGGGGATGTGCCAGTGAGATTGTTTGACAGTTTATCTGTGATAAATAAATTCTTCAGCAGCTAATTAGCTTATAAGCCCTCAGGGGAGGGGAGGGGGGGGGGGGGTTGAGTGTCCGAGTGTGTGCCTAAAGATGTGTGTGTTTCTGTATATTGCCACATCTCCAAGTCAACACTAGTCCACTTCCTGTTCTTCCTTAGTCCATCCACTCATTAACTAAGACTCTCTCCAAGCCATTCCCATGCTCGAAGCAGCGCTTATGAAGTTATGAAAGAAGTGAAACTCAGTTTGAAAGGTAATGCACAGAGGTCATTGTCTAACAGTGATGAATGATATTAGACATTAAAAATGTTGCTTTTAACCACAGCAGTTTAGATTCCTTTTATGTTTGTATTGAATCATATGTTTTTGTGGGACTGTTAAATGAGGTTAACCTACTATCCTATTACTGTAAGTCTAATGGAGATCCTCAAAGCTGCTGGTGGGAAACAAAAGCCTAAAATCTAACTACATTTGTATTACACTTTGACCAAGATATCACCATGTTTGCTTTGCTCATGGCTAAAATAATTTAGTTTCATTTGTGCAAAGGTGTTTTGTGTGAGGTATGATGCCAGAATGGGAAACCACTGCTCAGTAGTTTGTTTTAGGGTGTGTCACTTTGGCTGGTAGCCAAGCGTTATGCAAGTGTTATACATGATAACAGATAAGAAAGAGAAATAAAGTTCAAACTAGTTCCTCGCCATTTTAGATATTTTAAGAGCTTTTTATGTAGAGGAAATATATTTTTTGTTTCGATTTATGCCTAAGAAGATTTAAACCACTCGTGTTTGAACTGTAAATATAAAGTAGCTGCTCGCAACTAATTAGCATAAAGCTTGAAACAAAGGGATATAACACACCTAGCCTGGTTCTGTCAAGAGGCAAGGAAATCTTCCAAACCTTAGAAATATCACATGATATTGGTTTTCTTTGACTACTTGTGTATTAATGTGGGTATGTTGCCATATTTCTTGCCTCTGTACATGTAGTAACATACTAAGCTATCAAATTCTGGCTACAGCACTGAATGTAACACATAGGTGTAACATTAGTATTGACAGAAGAGGATTACAGTGTTCTATCACATAAAGTTTAATCAATTATCTAATCAAAAAGCTGAGCCAACCTAAATATCTGCCTTTCAACTGTTTTTCCACAGCAGTACTGTCAATTGCACTTCAGTGGATAGCACACAGCAGTCACCTAATACAATATATGGCTTTTAAGGTTTGTCTAGATCTGTGTTTGACTGTTTGAAGATGTACGCTACAGGCTGTATTGATGAGAGCATTTCTGTTGATGGGACCACATGGTGGAGTCAGAGGTTGGCCATATCTCAGTCTAAGAACTGCATCTGGACATCAGGTTCTGGGGTCCCCGTGGCAATGCCATTACTGGCCTCGCATCATTTACTGGCTTTCGCAAACTCTTTTAAAGGCAATATTTAAACAATGTCCCCTCGTTGTTAAGTGTCTGTTTTTCACTTCACTTAAAGCATTTTTTCCATTATCATATCCTTATCAGCTAAAAATTACGTTTTCTACCTTGCTAACAGGTGTGTGTGATATAAGATGTAACACAGCAAACTCTTCTTTCAACACTGTGGCTGAGGATGTCTGTTTTAAATCTGCAGAGCACCACTTACAGTCTCAGAAACGCAAGTCCTGACAGCTTGTGTGATCTAGATTTTAGAACTGGGCAGATATGGAAAGTAATTATTTACATTTACTCAAGTTACTGTAATTGAGTAGTTTTTATGAGTAATTAGTCATCTTTTGGAGTATTTTTTGGAATGGGTAATTTTACGTTTTATTCAAGTACATTTTGATCCATGTAATTTACTTCACCACTTTGGAAACCTCTCCCATTACTGAGTAAAAAATCAAATTCACAGGGAGAAAATCAACCTGAATGGGCACGATATTGAACATTATGGATTGGCATCTGCTGGCAGTCTATATCTGGTGACGTTCTGCGCATTTCTGAAACATCCCAGAAGCATCCCAGAAGCACCGGTGCTCTTTGCTTTTCTAAAATGCGCAGCTGTTCTATTTTTGCCACATGACTTCAAAACTGTTTCAATTTAGAGCACAGAAAAATATTCAGGCAGGAAGTCAGTAGATGAAAAGCAAAGTGGATCCAGCCGATTTTAAAAATAAAACACTATGTACTATGGATAGCATTTTACTCTGAAACATCAACATTACATCCCAACAGAGTATGGGCACCAAACCATCAGGTGAGAGACTCTCTTGATACTTGACACCATGGACAACAAGACGTTTGTATTTTAACTCACTCCATGGTAGATAAACAAACAAAAAAAAGTGATCAAACAAAGAGCAAGCATATGACACGGGTCAGACAGGCCAAATAACCTTTTGCCGTTTACAGTATAATTCACTTCAAATGCCCGAGAATTGCAGCAACTATCACGCAATGTTGAAATCCTTGCCCGATCGATTGAGTATCCAGCCTTGGCAGAAACACTCCGCCCAGAAGCATTTCTAGTGGAATAGGGTGCCAAGAGGAAAACTCAGTGCTGCGGCGCACCCACGACACTTGCGGTGCAACCGTTTAAAGGAGCTGTATTATGCTTTTCAAACTTTCCAAAAGTCAAATAAAGGCATATATAAGCTAAATTTGTTCCCCTCACCATTATTGATAACTAATCTGGTGTTAAATATTAGTTTTTATGTGTCTAATTTCCAACACAGAAGGAAAATGGCTGACTGCGCTGAACCACCGAAGCACTTGACCAATCTCAACATGTTTTACGCCCATTTCATGATGTTGCCCCAGAACAGACACAGATTCTGAAGGGGCATATAATTTGTTTCAGCACCAGCTTCATCACTCACATGGATGTTATTTGTAAACATTGATGGATGATCAGACTCTGCTCAACGAAATAAAATGGACCAGCTTGTTATGATATGGAGTCTGATATGGAATTTGAAGTTCATGTAATACCACAGAGATTCCTGACAAATTAGCAAACAAATCAATGGCTAACAGTTAGCATTGAGCCGGGAGATGTTTTCGCTCACTGGTGTTGTTGTCTGTCCTTGAGGAATTTTTATGGTGGGAACTGCAGCATGTTTCAAGAGTAATCCCAGAGGGGAAAAAAACCCCAAAACTTTACTGCCTGAGATTCGTGAAGTTGTCAGGAGAAGTTCATATACAAAGTTGAGAATTTTTTTTTCTGCCTGTGAAGATAAAATCTAACCACCTGCGGCAGGTCAAGTAATTTTCCAAGACAACAAATAAACTCCCACACTGAACGACCACACATTTTCCAACTTGCCGTCGTCTAGAGCTACGTAAAAAAAAGAAAAATATAAAGCTTTTCTTCTGAACTCTGGAGCAGACTTCTGTTAGCTGATGGCTGCTTGTCTCTGAGGAAATCTTCCCGCAGGCTGTTTGTTTCTTCCTCAGAGTGTAGATAGGTTAGGATTCTCTTCGAGTTTCTCTCGAACAGTGGGTGTCTTGCTACGATGCTGTGCATGCATATTTGACGCTTCATGATTGGTGCCACCTGACTATGTACACCGGTGGTCAGTCATTCGTTTTAAGAAAGCTAGAGCTTGGCCTGAATATTCATATATATTACTCAAATACGCACGAATGAAGGAAAAAAACTATTTAAATGAAGTTTTTTTTATGACGGAATAAAGGCCCTTTCAGATAGGACGCGTTTTTCGCGGCGTTCACCGCGAGGTAGGGCGCAGAGTCGGCGAAAGAGCACAGCGGCAGCGAGCACGTCAGGCACGCGTTGCTAAGCGACACAGCAGGAAGTGTTTTCTCCCCAGCACGCTTCGTTGTGAGAGATGTACCCCCCCATCGTCGCAGAAAAGAGCTTTTCTCCAGAGGAGGAGGAGATGACCAGCAGCAGATAAAAGGGTGGGGGTCCACCTGATCCTGATAACAAGGCAGAACTTGGGGGGTTCAGGCTTGTCCGGGAGCTGCATTCTTTCACACAGACTGCTTTCAGGTTTACTTCAGGCTGAACAAGGACCACTGAACTGGCCTCTCCTATTGGACACGCTAGGATGTCGTCACAGCGCGCTGCGCCTGAATTGAAAAATTTTCAATTCAAGCGCAGTGGCGTGAGCCGCGGCGTGAGCTGCGGCGTGAGCGCCAACGCGGTGGCATGCGCCCACCTTGCGTGCCGCGGAGTTGCGGCATGGCTGAACGTGCTGCCGCGGCGGTACCACATACACAATGAATGGGTTTGCCGCCGTCCTCTTGCGCTTGCCGCGTTCTATCTGAAAGGGCCTTTACACAGTAAAATGCTTAAAAGTTCTTGAAAGTCCATTTTTCATTATAGAGCTCCTTTAAAGGCACAGTACCTGATTTTGCACATTTTCAAACCATGAGCGAGGTGAACAGTGTAGTTTGAACTGTAAGCTCCGCCCCTAACTGTTTCTTCCAGTAAGAAACGCTTCTTCTCGTCTTTTTCTCTCTTCCCACTTGACATGCATGAAAAACGTGCACAATATCATACTCATGCACAAAGAAATACTCGTCCAGGCAGACATCCAGTCCACATTCAGTCCGAGGCCATCCAACTGCTCTCTACCTTCAGTACAATCCACTGAGATTTACACAAACTTTATTCCTTCTTTGGTCTCTCCTGCATTTCAAGTATCTCTCCTCCTCAGTTTTGATGCTTTCAGGCTGTTTTGCTGGGGTATTGAAACTTTTCCTTCGTTAGAACGCCATGCGGTTCTGTTTACAAGTGCTGCCGTGCATGTGCTAGGGGAGGCGCTCCTTGTTAGGAAACACTGTGAGTGACTGATAGGAAACTGGAACTTCTGTAAAATGAACCTTATTGGCATGAGAAGAGCATCACATCAGCGTTAGAAACCTAAACTAAAAAGGCCTAGATTCATGCATATACGAAATCAATGAGTGATTTATTTTCATGAAATTACCTCTTTTACCACATATTATACCATGTAGAAAGCATTTTTCTTAGGGAGATTAAAATAAAATCAGGTACAGGGCCTTTAAGTAAATGGTCTCACACCTGGCACATATACCAGAAGTCAGAAGCGTCTTGTCATGGCGTCGGCTCTATTTTTGACGGAGGGTGCATCTAGAATGTGTCAAGCTCTCAGCAGTTCAGATAGGACCAGATGGGTCAGACAGGAAATCAGATATGGGAGCAGTGTAAAGCAATTTCAAAATAAAAGCCCCCTGCAAAATTTGCCGTCGCTGATCTATGTAAAAATCCTGTCATTGCTAGAAGTCATTCAGTCAAGAGTTCTCAGTGGGGTTTTTTCATAATGGACCACTGGATGTTTATCAAGACCTCTTTACCATGGTTGTTATCATGTGAACTCACAATTTTGTCATCTGCTCCAAGTCCCATGATCATAATTTCTTTATCATTAATTTCTTTTTACATTATTGAGTAGAATGAGTCTTGAGTTGAATGTTTTTAATGGGCAAAAATACTTCAATAGTGTAAATGAATGGAGGGTTAAATTAGTCTTGCTCTTTTGCCCCTTTATTTGTTGATCTGTAAATTTATCTGATCTATGACTCCAGTTGGGGCCTTTTCACATGGTGTGCTGGGGCCCGTGCCTGGCTGATCGTTGATTCTCGTGTTGCGTTCACATGCCAGTGCTTGAACCAGGCTCGGACAAGCTCGGTTATTTCAGTGCCAGAACACTATGTGGCAGTGTTGCAGAAACTTTGTTGATAGCTAACAACCGAGGAAGCAACAAACCCTTACGTCACCAGCCAAGCGACGGGTTAGTATATCAACAAGGAAGGAAACTCGTTTGGTTACTTGGAGAGATTTCTAGTCTGCTATGGATGCAAGCCATGTGTGAAATCGTCCACTGTCAATCGCCGATAGGCGATCCGATCGCCTGAGAGGCTGTGCACAGTTACGCCATCATCATCATCATCATCAAAAAAAAAAAAAAAAAAAGAAAACTTGCCTGGTGGTTTTGAGGCTCATCTGCCTGAGCTTCCTCTTTGCGAATAACTTCTGCTATAAGCTCTTTGTTTGAAGTGACAACTATGTTGGCAGCTGTAAGCAGTCACTTATTTACCTATTTATTTAGTCTGTGTAAGATAGAAGTGTCTGCAGCTCGAAATTTATTTTTTGGTTTGGGTTTTTGTGAGAAGTATGCCATTTACGCTAATGTCTCGATTTAATGAAGTTATTGTTCAAATATATACATGAATTATTTCTCTCGAGACTAAAAAGAAAGATAATATAGCACCACTTCTGCCGCAGGAAAGTATTTGGTAAACAAGCAAGAAGAACAGAGGAGATGAAGAGAGCCTGCATGCGTCCACATCATGCACCTCCGCAGCAGTGGCGTAGCCAGAAAATTTTCACAGGACAGGCCTACAGAAAATAGGCTGGGCCAACTTTTTTTCGGAGCAAAAAAAAAACAAACACTTGGCACAAATACGGCATTTATTATTAATAAAAATGATAATAATAATAATACTTATTATTACTATTATCAATATTATTATTATTATTATTATTGTTATTATTCATTCTGCCCGGCCAGTTATTGTATAAATGCTTTATGAAACTAATCCACAATAACAACATGCAATAACAATCCACACTTTCACATAACAACCAGTTACATGTGTCTCATATTAACTAGTTAAGAGAACATCTGTGCAGTGGGCTCAAGTCAACTTGTGAAGCTTTTTATGCACCACTTCAGAAACTATAACAGTTGACCTGTGACTCATGCCTAATCAATAACAACCAATGAAATAATATCCTATAATCAATAGGCTAAAATGGGTAACAATAAGCTTTTTCAACAATAGTATAGCCTCACAATGTAAATTGTTCTTTCTCACATCCTTTCCATTGAGATGATTTGAGAAGATAATCACAAAGTCAGTAAGAAAAGAAAGAGGTAGGTTAGCATTAACAAAGCGTACAAGAAGTTTACAACAGTACTTATAAAGGCATCAACGGCAAAATGAACAGCCTTTTTCCAGCAATCTGTCTGCATTGATCCAGAGGTGGACTATGCTGCTCAATATGCACTGAAGGCTACTTTCTATCTATCTGCAGTGCACACATCTAATCAGCCTTCATAAAATGTATTTAACGAAGATTTGGCTTTCTCAGGGTGGGCCTGGCCCTGGGCCAATCAGAAAAGTGGGCGGGCCTGAGCCCACCCTGGCCCTTATATAGCTCTGCCCCTGCTCCGCATAAAGCAAGAAGGAAAAAGAGACACGCGGTGTCTGGCCCGGGCCTGGCCTGTTTGTTTTCACATGGACAAAATTTGTGGTCAAACGTGCTTCCCATATGAAAAGGGCCCAAAACCGTAAACTGATCCAATCCCTGAGTTCATTGATCTGTTGCACCACTACCCACAACATGAGGGGAAACTGGCACCACACAACTAAAACATGACACTTTGAGTAAACACAGTGCCAGTCTGAAACATAAAATGTACCATGACCTACAAACATTGTAGTTTTTACCTTTATTATTTATCAGTAATACAGTGAAAATGAGAGGAAATGCAAATATTCACTTTGCAAGTCAATTTTGGTGTGCGCCCCTAAATTATCTGCTTGCGCTCCTTAAAATTTATGTTAGAGGCCACTGTGTTCCTAGTAAAAAAAAAAAAGTTAGTCTGGAGCCCTGAAATGTGACATGATCATTCAGATTGAGGTCACTTTTAACAACAACAGATATGAACCTGATTTAGGAGCCACATATAGTATGAAACTGGACTGGGTCTGATTTGTCTAAATCAGAATTAACAAAAGAAAAGTGTCTTCCCTGACTATCAGGCCTAATTTAGATTATTCTGTGTGATATGATAAAGAAAAATCTAGCAGTGAAACTAAATAGAAATCACATGTGCAACATAGCAAAATGAAAATCAGGCTTCAAAATGTGCTATTCATAAACATCACATAGCACTAAATAAAAAAACAATGGTGCTGCTACAGTACCACACAAAATTAATCTGAAGTCTATGTTTGATGGTTTTCTGGCAGTTTTTGCACTATAGGTTGCAGAGAACTCCATTTCAGCTTTGGTGTACCATCCAAACCAATTAGTCGTAGTACTTTTTAAAAATTAGTTTGTGGGTCTGGTGAGCACCAAGGCCCCATTGAGCAACAAGGGGCTTGCAGCTTAAAGCCCGGATTTGTACCCGGGCCAGCTGAGCTGAGGAGCGATACTTGGATTACATCTGGAGGACTTGGCTGAATTCTGATGCGTGCAGTACAGACAATCCATGTACATGCTAAAAAGCACAATATTAGCATGTAGCAAATGAAAATTACAAGAAATTCCCCCAAAAGCCTTCACTGAGCATTACCAATGAAACAAAGCACAATTAACGCCAAACAAACTTAAAAAAAAAAAAAAAAAAATATTAAGTCTGTCTTAACTTTGCTGTTTTGCTGTCCGAACTTATATTCTAGGTGAAAAAAATACTGCTAAAATGTTTAAAATGTATTCATTTGACTCCATGTTAGTTGGAAATTAATCACAACAATCCAGATTATTCACATTAAAGGCAGGGTAGGGGAACCTAGAAAAATGGTTCGAGGAAGCCAGATTTTAAAAAATATACACCCCCGAAACCACAGCGCGGGGGCGCAGCTAACAGTAGTCGAGTTTGAATGATTATTATGTCCATCAATCAATAAGCACGGGCCGTTCACAACCCCATCCAATGAAATTCACTTAATTGGAAAGGGTTTTCCAGTCCTGTACGTTCCACAGGTGATTCATTTTTTTAAATTTTTGTGTCAGAACATTTAATTGTCTGCAATTGAGGTGTGAAGGAGACTTTAAGCAATATAGTAAAAAATGCTCCTGGAAAACATCATCCACCCTGCCTTTAAAGGGTAACTTTTTTTTATTTTTCAACCTGGAGCTTATCTGTAGGAGTTTATAGGTACATTTAATAACCAGTAAAATTTCTGTATCACTTTGACACCTTCAGAAGATATTTTTTGAGTTGTCCTTCAGTGTGCATTCATATAATGGGAAAGACAGGGCAGCCTCTTTATAAGGCATTATCTGCAGCAAAACTCCTTCATTTCACCAATACTTTAAAGGGACTTGAGGCAAGATTAAGAAACGAAACTCGCGACTGCCGCGATTGGCACTTCAGGTAACTACAGCCACGAGCCAAGCCGTCACGGGAGCATGCACAAACTGAAGCTATGATGCTGTTTACTCACCTTTTTCTCCGTAGTTACACTTTTTAGTGTCTTTCAGTTGATCTGGACCGTTTGCTGACGGCAGAATAATCCATAACAATCGCTTACAGTGTTTGAATTTACCGCGACCGGCTTCGTCCTATATCAAAACAGCGGATGTAGCGTCATGTGACGTCATGTCCGCATGGCAGAGCTGGAAAACTATAATGTTGTTTACTAAGCTTTTTCTTCGTAGTTGCAATTTTTAGTGGTCTTTCAGTTGATCTAGATCGTATTCTGATGGCAGAAGAATCCATAACTATCGCTTACAGAGTTTTTATTTAACGTGACTGTCTTTTCCTGCATCAAAACTGCGGATGTAGCGTCATTTGACGTCACGTCCGCAGGGCAGCGCGGGAAATTCGGACACCGAATTGCAGCGCATTTTGCAGCACACAGCCTGTTCAAGGCAACGGAGAGAAACATGGGTGGAAACGTTATTTTTGGTATTTAGCGCTTCATCACCCATTAGTATGAAAAAAAGGGACATTCATGTTTGTTTTTTTCAAATTCCTGCCTCAAGTCCCTTTAAGTAAAATGAGCGAACGAATGAGTACTGTAGTCGCTGTGAGTTCAGAGTTTCGCGGATTGCAGTTTGTTGGTGTCTAGGTAGTGAGCTGCTTTTCTCAGCTGTACTGCAACAGCGGGGGCACGCGGTAATGTAGAGAAAACCCCAATAACTGATGGATTTAACTCTGACACACACACCCCTCCCCCCGCCCCCATAAATATGGCTCCCAGTGCCCCTCAACAGTCTCTGAATGCCCCCATTGAGAAAAAATTATTTAGATGCAACCCGGATCGAAACCACTTAATTCAAATGAAAGGGATCACAAGGCTTTTTGTCAGGTTTCACCCAATAACCATTATTTGAGGCAGGGGAACATTTGAAACTTGCAGGACAGTGAGTCTTCAAGGGTTACAATTGGACATTCATTTCGGAAGCTGTTGTGTTTTATTCAAAGATGCCGAATAGCAGTATAAGTGGATTCAGTTTAATTAGAGCCAAAACAGTGCCTAATTTGACCGATAAATGTAATGCTTTTCCCACCATTTATCTGGAAGACACCAAGTAGTGACAGACTATCAACAGAAACGTTTTTTATTTACATGTATTTTTAAGGAGCTAGGGGCAATCAGCCCTCAGTTGACCAAGGAAGTGTGGAGAACACTATAGGGAAGTTCTGAGAGGCAAGAGGTTGGTTGAACCAGATTAGCACTTTTATGGAACTCATTTACTGAATCTAGAAGAGGTTTGAAAGCCATGACCTATGCAATATTGAGGCCTTCAGACATTTCTTTCATGGCAAAATCTTCAAAATACACAATTTTTGGAAACAAAGATGAGTTTTCAGGACTTCAAGCAATGCTGGAGTGGGAATTTAAGGTCTTTTTTGTTCCTCTGCATGTTTTAAAGCATGTTTAAAAAGAAGCAAGAAGTTAAAAGGGGTCATTACCTTGAAAATGGATGCTTGAGTGTTGAATGAAAGAACCTGACTTTTAAGAACTGCTTGAGCTTTTTTTTTTTTATCATCATATGTGAAAACATAAAGTCATGCACAGCCTATAGAGAAGTTCACATTTTGAACCTTGTGTAGATTATTTTGATATACTAATGTAATAAAAATGACAGGGTTAAAAGTCAATAAAAGTAATTTGGCGCTTCTAACCTAACGGTAAAATTATTTTATTTACAGCTGAAGTACTCTTTATAAGCATATAAGTGTGAGCACTAAAGAATAATTTTTTAAAAAATGTTGTCCGAAGTTTCTGAATTGCAAAAGTATAAAAATTATCTGAAAGTTTGTGAAAGACTTCAGCCGAGATAAGTGAATTGAAAACTTTCCAGTTATACTACAAATAATTCAATGAATTGTCAATGAATCTGCTTTTGTCAATACATTAAGCAAAGGACTCCCTCTCTGCGCCATGGTCAAACATTCAAGGAGAGTAGCGATGAATTTCTCCACAATCGGAGCAAGTTGAAGTGAGAATTTGAAGAATAGAAGGTGGAATACAATATGCTCCGGTAGAATAGAGCGAACATGATAATTATGCTAAATTATAAAGTGTTGCTGACATCTGTCACCCCAGAATTTCTTTCAACAAATGAAGAGAAATAAACACAGAACATTCCTCTGTTCTGAAGGAATGTAATCCTCTTGCCTCCCCGTGCTCTTTTCTTTTCTACTGACAATGATAATTATAGTTTTTGTTGGACGGCTTTCAAGGATTTATCTCCCTCCTGTTATTAATGGCTTTCTGAAGCTTTTAAATCCAAAAAGTTTAATTCGTTGCTTCTGTGTGGCCATTGTGACTTTTCAATTTACCGTACTTTTGTTTGAAATACCTTTAAGTTGTGATGTGACATTCTTCTTATGTTCTACCATAAAGTATTTCCACAGCTCAGCTACCCCTTGAAATATATAGACAAAATGTTAAAATTCTCATCCAAAATGTGGAGTACCCTTTAGGTCTGCCCTTGGATCTGTCTATTTGTGCAGTTAAATGGGTTCAATTCAAAGCCCACTCACACTCAACACTTCCAAAA
This sequence comes from Atherinomorus stipes, assembly GCA_023101725.1. Taxonomy (NCBI): domain Eukaryota; kingdom Metazoa; phylum Chordata; class Actinopteri; order Atheriniformes; family Atherinidae; genus Atherinomorus; species Atherinomorus stipes. Next base: position 19,215 of record JALJCO010014522.1, read on the forward strand.
AACAGTTTGTAATTGCTTTCTAGAAAAACACGTAGAAGTGCTTTTGAATGGTCCTCCTATCAGCAGAAATAACATCGCATGTCAATGCCCTCCAAAAGCATTTTCTGCTCTGACATTGGTAATGTTATGGTTAGATTAGGTTAGGTTAGGTTAAGCACAAAAAGAAACTAACATTGAAGAAAATGGAAGAAAATTGCCCCGCATTTTATGACCACTGTGTTCTTGCCTAGAAGATACCTGCCAGCAGATTCTGGTACTAAATGTAAATAAGGGTCAGTATTAAGCTCCAAAACAACTGATGGTGTTATTAATTGTGGAAGGATAGTCTTGTTAAGAAGTACATATGTACTGCAGATGCAGACACACAAGCTGGACTGCCTGTTGTACACTAAAACACTCCACATTTTGCCTCCAAAACCACTAAACTGTTGGATAAAACATACGTAAAGCACAAACAACATAAAGATACAATCCATTTGGATTTAAATCAATTCAAACTCTCCTCCATCAAACACTTGCCAGCTTTTCAAAATGTCCTCCATTGCAATTTCGGGACAATGACTGACAGACCACAGAGTGCACCCCCTTATTCAAAGCCCAGTCCTTACAACCAAGCCGGGTTTTAATCTGACTGCGCCACCTGTGAGGCTCGTCAGAACTTGAGCCCACAGGGGCAAAGCTGGGCTTCATTACTGTGTTGCTGGTTCTGGCCCAGTTCTCCCCTCACTCCATCTCTCTGCCTCTTTATTCTTCAGTACCTTGCAGGCATGGTACAGAAATGAGAGCCGGCTGCTTGGTCCTCCACATCGCTCCATGGCCACAATTTGTCATTTTTCACACGAGATGAAGCCTTTTATGAAACGAAATGAGTTTCCCTAAAATGAAGCGCCACAAAAGCTCCGTGATTAATTTGCTTGTTAGGCTATTGCAGCTGTCACCTGTGGAAGACATCTGGACAGCAGATTGACTAATGCCAGCAGTGGGTCTGAAACATGGCTCGCTCTCTCTTATAACCCACCCCACAGTCAGCCATTCAGTGGGCTTTTAAAGGCACTTCTCACTGTTTGATATAGCCTCTTTCTGAGGGGCAATTAATAAGCATTACTTGTGATTGACATGGTAATTAGTTGCATTAATGTGGTCATAAGAGGCTTTGTACTGTATGTTGGGTGGAGGGAGGGAGGGATGGAGGGAAGGGTGAACTGATGTTAGGAAATGGGGAATAAGCACTGCAACCTCACTTAAAAAGTAATTGTCCATTTGATTACCGCTGCTTTTTTTGACAGTAATTTTGTCAAAAATGGCACTGCCACAGTAGCAAAGTGCAATTTCGGCTTTCAGAAAGAATTTTATAATCATGTAGATCTTTTCTGATTAATACAGAGTGTATAAAAATGGCTTTTTAGTTATGATGTCTTACAAAATCACCATTGTAATTACACCACTAATGCACATAGTGTTGGGGCCATGTACTGTGTGCCAGCAGGAGCATGTTTGAGTCAGAGAAATTAAACGCACATAAATGTGAAAATCATACTTTGCCTGCACTGTGTGAGGCAGAAATACCATTTGGACAATTAGAGGCCTCATAATAGGCAAGCCATTAAGGATTAAAAGTTTTTTTTCTCATTGAACTGCACATGAAAAGAAAATATTCAAGGTACATATTCAGATGCAGGTTCATTGAACTTTGTGTATTTAGCAGTTACACAAATCATACTGTTATGAATGAGATAAAGCAGTGGTGGAGAACCCTGATTCAAATCAAATCAAATCAAATGGATCTAACAGCCAGTCAAGTTCTGCACAGAGACTTATTGATTTGAATCAGGTGTGTGGGAGCAAGGACAAGTGGAAGACCTGCAGGATGAGGACCAAGGTACCCCACCCCTGAGATAAGGTGTCCTGTGCTTATATATCAGAACATTTCTGGATATCTGTTGGTTAATTTCTTTCCATTGAACAGTGGCTTCAAATAAACATGATATCTTATAATTTATATTTGACACCTCATTTTTGTAGAATATAAACTAATCCGGCCAAATGCCACAAATAGACCGTCCGTTATTGCCACAGTGGCCTTTCTGTACATGTGTAATGAGAACAGATGAGAATAGGACTTCTTTCTTAACAACATGGAGGAAATCTGGAAGGACTGTCGCATTCCTGGTAGTTAGAACATCAGTGGAAAACTTTAATTGTGGTAATAAGTGAATACGAAGATCACAGACATTTATTTCATGAAGATTTCTGCTGTCTGTGACAAAAGTGGAGACTGCTCAGTCCACTGATGTCAGTGTGTTTGTATCGGGAAGAATATCGGACACACAGAGCAGAGGAGGAATAACTTGCTGCCACGGCGGAGAAATCACTGGATTTAGTCCCCAATAACAAAAACACTGTAAATTATGGTGAACACTCATTAATCTGACACTTTATTTCACGTATCTATGCTCCTGAAAATGATGCACTGCATAATGTTATCATGCTAGCTAATGCTAACAGAGACAGCTGTGGTGTTGCTGCAGGTTAATGACTAATCTGGGAGATACTGTAAAATATAAAGTTATTTGCTCTGATCAGGGCAACGTTGGGACCAGAAAATAAAAACAGTTCAGTCACAAACAGAAACGGATCACGAAGAAGGTGTCCTGCAGCCTTTAGTTTCATCTGCAGGACATGTGAAGACTACGTGGTCTGTACAGTCCTTAAAGGGACACTGTGTAATCAGGAGCAGCTCCCTCGTACTTTTCATGCTGCATTTGCGTGAAACCGGGCAGACCGACGACAGCCGCTGCATGTAAAGTTATCACCGGCCTCTATGTGAAGACGTGGTCCATCAGTTACAGTGACATCAGTCCACATCTGATTTGTTGTCATGGCGATATCGTATTGTTTTCCCTGACCCATTTTTTACCGTCTTTCGCTCATCTTTCGCTTAAAATGACATCTGGTTTGTTACCAACGGCCGTCTGCCCGACTGCACGTGAACGCAGCATCAGTGAGACGCTAGTCTCTCCCCTCTGCAGCGCGGTGACTTTTCAAAGGCATTACCTCGAACTGAGCTGAAAACTCCGGTGTGTCCGGTGAGTTTCTGTGTTTTCCTACCGTCACGCTTCTCCTGAACGCAAAAACATGGCGATACGACATGGCAGCCTCCACAAAGCCGACCCGCTGGATGTGTAAATGAATGATACGGACGGCAAATATAGAACTTAGAGGAGAACTTCAGTTTGTTTATGGGAGTGATTACTGATTATTGAAAAAACACTTTTGAACCAAATAATCAGTTTTTGTGAATAAATAACAGGAGAACTTACACAATATCCCTTTAAAGAATACCAAAAGCCAAATATGTGACAAAATTGCAAAGTAACGACCTTTGAAAGAGTTTATTTTTAAAAAAAAGAAAAAAAAAAAAAAGCAAAGTAAAGTAAACACAAGATTTTCGTGTTATTCCAGTGTGGCTTGTCATTAAAGCCAGTTTTTTGGAGATGAATAATAGTTTAAATTCATGCGCTGATGTAAAATAAATAAATGTCAGAATACTTCAGAGGTCTCCAGATAACATACCTATAGGTTATCATTATCTTCGACGACTGTCCAACGTTGTAAATCCAGATATTCACGCTGCTTTCCATGCTGACAGATAAGAGGTAATTGGGCTCACGGCGCCGCAAGATGGCGCAACACACAAAACGCTCGTCGGATTAGTCTATAGATTTGTGTTCAAACATGAGATCTCTTACAGCACATAGGTCTCCAGCAGAGTAACATTTACAGACTTTGCAGTTTCATATTAATATTGTAGAATTCTAAAGAAGCACCTGTTTGAATATTATGCCATACAAGTAATCAAGATATAGGAGAACTGTGTTTACCCTGATTATTCAGGCCGTATGTACATTAAACATAAAATATTTTAGACATAAATTGTATAACTTGCTTATAGCTACTTGAACTCAACATTTCACTCTTTACAGCTCACTACTTTTAAAATTGAGCTTAAATTAGTTTTAGGAAATTTGTTAAATTCCCTTCAACAATTTTTTTTGTCCTCTAAAGACTGAGTATAATGGTAAAATGTTTTTCCTTCTGAGGAGCTCTCTGGAAACCAGTGTGAGGCTTTTTGTGAAATTCAGCTAATTGCAACCATTTTAGAATGACACTCTACAAACCCAAACCATGTTCACAGGAAACAATGCACAAATAAAGGCTCTGTTAGGTTACACAAAGTCATTCATTTTAATCTGTGTTCATCTGATGAATATTTTGTCCAGTGGTTTCACTCTTTTAGATACATTTGTTTCAGAAATACTGCATGCTTAGCTGCTAAATGCTCTCATGGTTTTCTCCAGCTTGATTCTGTCTGTCTTGTTTTTGATGGAAACAGCTATTTGAACCAAAGCTACAAAAGTTATTGTCAGCTAAAACTGTCTACAAAGCCAAATATAAGCTAAGTTTCTTTGATATGATTAAATTAGATCTGATAATAATCTGAAAATTCTTGTAAAATTCCACATATGTATTTCTAAATTGTAATGTTTAAGATGATAAATGCTCATTTTTATTAAATAGTTAAGAAATGGTAAAATGTGTGTTGTTAAAACAAACCGAACAAAAAAACAAAACAAAAACAGTTTTAAAAAATTTGGTTACATTTTCTTTAAATAAGATTTTTTTTTTTTTTTTACGTATTAAACACCTTTATCAAAACATTTCACATTAAGGCAGGGTAGGGGATCTTGGAAAAATGGTTTGAGTAAGCAAAAACTATGCCCACCCGAAACCACGCCTCCAGACCACAGGAACGTGTGCGCCTATGATTTACAGGTGGGCGAACATAACCAATAACAGATGAGTGCTAGCTTGTTAGCTTGCTAATAAACAGCTGAGGAACCAAGTTTCTAAAAGTCATAATTCACTCACCTCCAACTCCTTTTGTGGTGTAAAAGTCCACACTACTGTACAAATGTCGACACCTCCATAACTTGATCCACATCTGTTCCACTGATCCACTGAGAAAACTGCCAAAAGTTGTGGGCCTTTAAACAAACCAAAATATGAGGAGACTTTGCAATATCTGAGCATTGTATAGTTTGAGGTGAACTTGATGGGAAGCCCAATATTAACTAAATGTTTTCTTGATTAAATTCTTACTGTAGAACAAGCTCCAAACTGTTCAGAAATTACCTTGAAAACCTTTCAAGAGATCTTTCATATAACCCAACAGAGAAGCAAATTGCTAGTGTGTTAATTTCTGTTTTGATAGAGCTGCTTTATGTGAAAATGCAACTTTTGATATTCTTTCAAAATACTTTGCATCACTCTTTTATAAGAGGAGTTAATAATCAGTCAGTTAGACCTTTGAGTAAAGGCATCAAGGATGCCTTTTACCTGCATATTTCCATGAAATACTTTATGATGCTGGGATTTACACCTCAAAGGTTTTCATTTTACTCCACTGTGTGAGCTGTTTGAGATTCTGGATCTCACTGCAGAGTCATGCAATGGTGAGCACAGGCTTATTTTTTAATTATTGAGGAATTAGAGGGTAGCATTGGTTTATTTGTGTATACTGTGTAATAAGGAAATATTTCTTAGAAATGAGGCTTTGTTGGCATAACTTCCTTTCAGTAAATTTAAAAACACCACACAGTACTCTGAGATTCATAGGCCTAAGATCTGATCAGGCTATTTTGAATGGAATTGAGTTGAGCCTATCTTATTACTGTGACCAATTTTTTTCCTTCTCAGAACTATGAAATTCCTGAGAGCACAGAAAGGCCCTGCTACCAGAACAATAAACATGGCAATGGCAACATCACTAAAACACTCAAGGGAATGAACTCACACAAAATTACACTTAAATCAGAAGTACACCAGCGTACTCACTGGACATTTTGATGCAATGAGCTGTGTAATGTACAGAATGTGTCTGGCAAAAATTACACACACTTAAGGTTTAGGCCAAGTTTTAAAAGAAATATTTCTGCACTCATACATATTCACAAATGCAGAGTAATGCCAGAGGGGAAAATGTATCTTCTTGCAGATGAGTTAAGTGTCGTCTGCTTGATCTGAGTACATGTAGCTGATCAAATAAAGAAGAGATCAACATTGTCTGAATGAAACAAAAAAGAATCTACAGAAAACACATCTTTATGGGCAAATGAGAAGGAATTCCCCAAATACTTGAAACACAAATCTCACCTTGCTTGATTTAAGATTTGACTGAAGTTGTTTTAATGGTGTCATTTCACTGCCTTCCGTCCGATTTATGGCACCCCACCGTAAGAGTGCCACCAGCTGCTGATCTAGAGACACTTAGAGCAATATATTTACATTGCAGTACAGTCATTTTTACTATACTTTCTTTGCAGTTTCCAAGAAAATCTGCAAATTCTCTAAAGAAAAATTTTATGGATACCTGACCAAAAGCTAATTCAAAACAGTTTTCTATTTTTAAAACTGCGTGTACAAGAGGAAAATGACCAAAATAATACATTTAAAAAGTCAGCATATGAACAAAAACAAATAAAGCACTTTTATACTCTTCATACCTTATTATTATTCCCTTGCTTCTATTTGCCTTGCAAATATTAGAGTATTTCCTAATGTGATCATTTTTGAACAACCATGTTGATGTTGTCCTTATAGGCTTTGCCATTGTTGCTGTTATTATGTTTTGTGTTATTTGAAATGCAGGTCAAACGCATAAAATCAAATCAAATCCAGCATTACCCAGGTCAGCTTAGATGAGTAATGATTGTGCTGGGGTGATAAACACCTTTCACCAAACACAGAATTTGGAAATATATATATAAAAAAACCCCACATCAGATAACACTGTCACAAAACACCCAAAAATAACTTTGTATAAAACAAAAGAAACAATAACAATAAAAAAAAAAAAACACTTGAGTTACTGTGATTTCACAAACACAATGCAAAAAACAAAACAAAACAATTCTAATAATTCAGGAAAAAGTACAATGCAAATAATTCCACAGAATTTAGAAAATACAAAAATGAAAACAAAACCTATATAATTTCAGACAATACAACAGAGAACCCAAATACAAAAGCATGATCAGGACATATAAAACAATCCCAATGATTTTTTCTTTTGTTTGTGTTTCTTCATGTTGTGTTTTGCTCAGTGCTTTTTCCCTGATGTGTTGATTTCACTGTTTTCGCTTTTGCACCTCTGCTCCACCTTACACCACAGAAGAAAACTAACATTGATAAACCGGATGGTGTTTGGAGTTACTGGGCAGTGCAGTGTAACAGGTGGGGTCAGTGATCATTTTTAATGTTCACCCCCTGATCAGGCACACTTTTCTTTGCAAGCTCATCTGAAAAGTGTAAAAAAGTTAATCTTTGTAGAGGAATTTGACACTACCTTCTTGGTGGATTTACAGTAGATGATGGCCCAGTGTATCCTTTCTTTTATTCTTTATTACACTGAGTGGAGCTCAAACTCAGGATGACTGCATGCAATATTTCAGCGTATTTTTCCTGTCTGTGTAGGTGGGCTTGCCAAAGGCGTATGTGCAGGATGAAGACATCCCCAAAGTCATCTACATCTTACAGTGGCAGTTCTCACAAGAAGCAGACCACAAGAGAAGTGAAGGTCAGTGTTCAGTGTAAATGCACTTAACTCCTTGGCCAAACCTCTGCTGCATCCCTGTAGCTATAGCCTCAAAGTCATTTTAGACAGAACTGACAGGCTAATCTTGCCCCTCCCAGGTACTCAGTGAAATGATGCCTCCTCCTAAGATTTCAGATCCCAGCCTCGCTGCCTCTCTGTCCTAATATCTCTGCTTTTATACAGTTACACCACAACCAGAAACACAAACACACTCTGGCATATTGGCACGATGCCTGTGTTTTTAAGATCAAATGCCCAACCACATAAAAGCTCCCTTTGCAGCCAAAACACAAGCCCACATACACAGACATGCAAAAGCACACACAGCTGTGCAGGTGCACACACACTGCATTACAATGGCTGTCACAGGGCCATTTCAATAATCCCCAGCATGTATGTTTAATGGTGAGGGCCCAACAGGAAATGATCAGCAAATGAAACGAAGCAGCGGGTTATTACGTACCACTCTGGTGTCAGCCCAGGCCTCCTCACCATTAATTTTATTGTAACTCATTTCTGCGGCCAGAGTGGAGCAAGATTTAATGTTTCCATTCCGCACTCCTGTTCTGCATGACAAATTGTTTTAATAAACATATACTGGGTCATAATAAAGTAATAATAATCCTACCAGTCACCTTATATCACTTCAGTTAAATTTTCCCATAAGCCAACACTGGTTACAATGACAATTACATGGTAGCCAATCCTCCGCAAAGCAAACACAATGGGCAGATTTAATATAGTTTGTAAATATGATTAGTGTGCTGTTGTGTTATTGGACTCTAGTATTTACATTTCTCTCTGGGCCTTTTTACAGTACAGGATCAGCATTAAATAAAGCCTTTGCTCTTTTTTTTTTCCTTTCTGCTCTCTTTCTTCTACCAGAATGCCTCCCCTCGCTCCCCTTCACAACTTAATGAAAAACATTGTTGACCGTTAATATTCCACGGATCAATCACCATTTTTAATTTTGCGGATAAATGTGCTATTGTGAAACGTTCAAAGATCTTTCCCACCTTGTGTATGTGCATGTGGATTTGTGTGTATGCCCTTGTCAGCGTGTGTGAGTGAGTGTGCATGCATGCGTACTGATTTTGTGTCTGTGGGTTGGTTTCTTAGCGAAAGGGAGAGAATGTGTTCGCATAATTGCTCACGGTTATTTGAAGGGGTAATTTTATGCTACATTTCAATTATTGCCTGAATGTTTTGCTTTTTTTTATCCTCCTGAAGTTGTTGTTTCTACCCACAGTTTTATTCAAGAGAATGATCTCTTTGTGTATTTAAATACAAAGGGGTTATAGCAACCTTGTGAACTTATCCAAATGATGGAAATACATTCAGGTCGTTGTGTGCTGCTGACGGACAGTATTAATGGAATTGCTTTCTTGCACTGGAAAGCATCGACTAATTGAAACTGTGCCTGCTTGTTAGATATACATACAATTCAAATCTACACAATACAGCTGAAAAAATGTTGACCTTGTACAGTAATTTATTTTGTCTAGAATTACCTTGTGATGCATGGGCAGAGCCCCATATCCTGACAGAGAAATTTTTGTCTTAAAACACAAAAATGACAAACAGGAAATCTTATTGTGCGGTCCCCATCCATGGTATATGTGGGTGGGTGTATGCCTGGAGGGGGGGCGTGAGTGCAGGAGGATGTGTGTATGGTTGCCTGTGGGAGTGTAGGGGGATGAGGGGGCGGGTGAGGGTGCGCGGGAGATGAATGTTTGAGTGTGGGTGGAGGGGTGTATTAGTGGTGTTTGTGTGTATAGGGTTGGAGGGGTTTGGGTGTGGAGTGGGGGTGGATCTGTGAGGGGATGGGATGCGGGGCAGCTGTGTAAATGAGGGTGGTGTGTAGGAGGGTGGACGGGCGGGGTTCTGGCGGTGTTGGGGGATTGTGTATGTGTATGTAGGGGTGCGGGCTTGGGTAAGGAAAGGGGGAGCATGGTGACCAGGGCAGCAGATGTGCGGGGATTAGCTGGCTATGTGGGAGGGGTGGGAGGAGGATGTGGATTGGTTGGAGTGTTGACAGGGGTAAAGTTGTGGGTTGTTCGGGGTAGGGTGTGGGGGTGATAGGATAGAATGTGGGAGGGGGAAAAAAAGAGACAGCTCTGCGTGCCTCTTGGGGGGTCTGCAGGGCCTGTGACTCTGGCCCCTCCGCTGACCTCCTTCGCTCCTGTCCCTGTCCCCCCTTCCTGGCCTGGGGTGGTCGGGTGCCCCCAGGGGCCGCTGCTGGCCCCTTTGCAATGAATGCCGGTCGCCTGGCCAGTGGGGGCGGCCGTGCCTGCCCCCTTCTGCCCTGAAGGGATCCCAGGAGGCAGGGGTACCTAATGCCGGCAACGGCTCAACTTCCAGAGGGGAATTCACACCCCCTTGGTCTCCCTTCCCAAGACCTCTCTCCCCCTCCACTCTACCTCACACACACACGTACGGTCTTGGAGAGGGCACGTGTCAAGCGGGCGTAGTGAGGGGGGGGCACCAAAGTGCCTTCGTTTGCCGCATCTAGAGGCAGCCTGTTCCCCAGTTTTAACCACACTTAGACACCTAAACACATAAAATAACAACAGCTCACAACCACTTCTGAAAGGCAGGCCATATAGCGTGTGGAAGGAGGGGGGGCCGGTTGGGTGGTCATACTGCCTATGCAACCCCACTCCCGACATGACTTGGTACTGCCTCTCAGTTTTAACTGCAAACAACACACATCTTACACACTCCGTGGGTGCATGTGTGTGGGGGGAGTGCATGTGGGTGTTGGGGGTATGTGTGTGGAGGAGTGTGTGTGTGTGTGTGTGTGTGTGTGTGTGTGGTGGTGGTGTAGGGGGGTGGTAGCAGTGGTAGCGCCCTGGTGTCAGGTGTGTGGGGCAGGGACGTCTGGGTGGCGGCTGGCATGTGCTGGGGGTTGTCGTCTGGGGGGTCCAGTCTTCCTGGGTTTCGCTTGGGCCGCCTGGGTTTTGTGGGGGAGGGCTGCTCCGGGGCGCTTTGGCCCTGGGCCCGCCGCTGTCCCTGCCCCGGGGGCGGCCGGCGCCCAGTGGGGTCGGCAGCTGCTGATCTTGGTCCGCTGGGGCCTGGGCCCTGAGACCGCAGGGGGCTCCGGCTGGGGCCACCCTTTTCCGCCCTCTGGGGGATGCATGTCAGTTCTTTTGGGGAGGTGGCTGGGGTATGGGCCTCTGGGTGGCTGCTGGGGGCCTTGGTCTTGAGCTTTGCAGGCTTCCTCCTCCTTGCAGAGACGAGGCTGCATCTGCATGGCTGTATCACCATAGAGCACCCTTTATCATGCATGTTGACACTGTGACGCTGCTTCCCGTTGCGCTGATTAGGTTTTTCCTCTTCTCTGTGTAGTCCTTCATGTGTTTATATGATCTGAGGATACTTAAGCCACCTGCAGGTCCTCCTGTAGGGGACTGCTTGTTTTGTTTTCCAACAGAGACCTTGGAATGTTGTTTAGTGGTTTCTGTACAGATGCACCAGTGAACTGTGTAAGTGGATTCATGTTTTCTCTCCTCTCTCTTTCTCTCTCTCTCTCCTCCTCTTCCTCACTCCTTTTTCTTTGTTCCACTTTCTATCATTACCTCTGTTAACTTTCATTTCTCCCTTGTCAAGCCCGGCAGTATGGTATGGAATGCTGTTATAAACAAATGTTTAATTAAAGAAATAAAATGAATAAACAGGATATCAAGGGGAGCCTTGTGTTCATAAAGCTCCCCTTGGTAAAGCAAAACTGTTCATCACAATAAAGCAATCAGATTTCCATTCTGCTTTCTGTGATGCTGGACCAGACAAGTAAAAAAAAAAAAAAAAAAAAAAAAAAAAAAAAAAAAATATATATATATATATATATATATATATATATATATATATATATATTGTGATTTTTTTATTTGTGATTTTAACTTTATTTTCATTTTTCTACTTTATTTTTTTTTCCATATAAATTGAAATTGTGTAAATTGTAACAGACCTATACTTTTGCTATTTGAACTGTAATGTGACATTATTATGGGAGGCTGAAAGAGAGGGTTGTGATTGTCCGGAGTTAAATGTTAGTCTTATTGTATGGTCTTTGTATTTCGTCAACCAGGTAGTATTGTATTTCATGTTTTGTTTATGTGTGCTATATTATGTCTGGGTTTTGTAATGACTGTGTTTTGTATTTTTGTCCCCCTTGTAAACAAGATACTGCATCTCTAGGGTTTTTTTCTATGATTACATTTTTTTAAAATTATTATTAAATTGTGGCAAGTCTCTTCAGATTTGTTAAAAGATGTTGTAGCAACATGTTAATGCTGATTTTCAAAGACATTTGTGTTTTTGGGCATGCTCTGGACCAATCATCTGTTCAACCCTCAAACTCTCAGACTCATGTACTGTGCACATGATGACTGGCAAACATTAAAGATGTTATTGGAGTGTGGCAGGACTAATGAGGGCCCGGGCAGGATATGATCCCCAGACGCCCAGGTGAGTCATGCGCGCTAACCATTCAGCCAAAGTTATATCCCCTTTGCCAAGTAGCTAGGGCATATGATCACTTGGAAGCATAGTGACAGGACCATCAACTATCACAGGAGTAAGCATGGAAAAGAAAGAAAGGAACAGAGCAAAAGATGAGACAAGAGTCAACATCAGACTGACTTTTTCTGGCTGAAGAGAGCTCAGAGAAGAGAGTATATGGGTCTGATACCAAATTAGACACACACTAATTTGGTATCACACTCAGGGAAGCACACTCCCTGAGTGTACCTCAGGGGGAAAATTTGCCAAAGTTCAGGTGTGGGGCTTTAACAAGGATTAACCGTGGTCCACAACAAGTAACACAAAATGTAATAGAACCGTTCTGCAATGAGACAAAGGTTAGCAATAAAAAGAAGGCACATTTAGCATTTTGCACAGAATCATGCTTGTGTGGCATGACAAAGGAGGGCCCAGGCAGGATTCAATTCCCAGAGTCCCGGGTGAGAGTCATGCACGCTAACCAGTCAGCCAGGGCATACGATCACTTGGAGGCAAAGTGGCAAGACCGTCAACTGCCACATCTCTTCTCCTCTTTTCACAAGCATGTCTTCGTGCTCCACATAGGAGCTTCGTGCTTCACAAAGACTGCCATTCATCCAGAATCCATGGACCCACCCCCCAGCGGGATTCAATCTCCAGACTCCCGGGTGAGAGACATGAACGCTAACCAGTCAGCCAGGGCATACGATCACTCAGAGGCATAGTGATAGGACCATCAACTGCCACATCTCTCCCCCTCTTTTCACAAGCACATCTTCGTGCTCCACATAGGAGCTTCATGCTCTACGTAGGCTGCCATCCATTCAGAATCCATGGAACCACGCCCAGCGGGATTCAATCCCCAGACTCCCAGGTGAGAGTAATGCACCTTAACCAGTCAGCCAAAGGGGCATCCCCTTGGCCAGGCCAAGTAGCCAGGACGCATGATCACACGGAGGCATAGTGACAGGACTGTCAACTGCTACACTAGCAAGGCAAATTTAACATACATCAAATATGGGTAAATTATGGGTTTGGTGGATACTTTTGTATGGTGACATGCCTTTCAAAATCCTTTGAAATTTTCCATTTGAGTACCAGATGAGACCAAAGGCTGGTACACACTCAGCAAGAATTTGTTCATTTTCTTAAGATGGCAAGAATTAGAATATTGTTCTTTCTGGCCAGGACAATTTATGTGGTTTATTTAGTACCTCACAAGAAGCCTTATCTGCTTTGGGGCTGTTCTTTATGTGGTGCAGTGTTCATGCCTTTATGTGACTTTATCCTACTTTGGTTCCCCCTAACAAAGGCTAATGCAGCCTCCATCCTTCATCCAGCCATTTCTCTGAACCCTCTCCAACCAGAAGAAAAATGGTCCAGTGTTGACATTTATCTCTTGTTCAGTCACTTCCTCTCTCTCTTTTCCTTGCCTAATGCAATAATATCCTCTTTTTTTTGCTGAATCAGACATAATGCACATTCAAAATGGCCAATGTGTTGATGTCCAGTTGCTGGCGTGAGACACGGTGCAGTAAAGCAAAACACAGCTTTCATGTGAAAAAAGTTAAGTGTGGTTTCTCAGCCTCAAACCACTGTCAGCCAATGACGGCTCTCAGAATGAGCATAATAAATGCCAATGCTCCATCAAAAGAACTCTGAAGCACAGTTTTAAAGAGTCATCACCCGGAAATCCCACTTTTTCATGTTAAAACGTGCATTGGAATAGGACCACAGTTAAAACGTGCCAAAATCTCCAGAGAGTGAAAGTGGTTTTGTCTTTGAGTGCCGGCTCTCACACCAGAATCGGCCACAATAGCACACTCTCCACAATATGCGATTTTGTTTTTCCTCTGGGGATGACGTGATCCACAGAGGCTGCTAGCTGCTAAGCTTGCCTCTTTAGCACCACCTGAAATCAACTGATTACCTGCCACAGAGTGGCAATTAATGACCAGCTTTGTCAAAGAGGAGAATGAAGACAACGAGGGGTAAAAAAATCTGCTGTGATGAGCTGCTTCGGCAGAAATTAATCAGTTTTCAGTGCTGTAACAGTGGACTAATCAACCAAGGACCAGTGGATTGTATTTATTCAGTGAAGATGTGCAGTTGGTAAGTGTTACTGCTGTGTAACTTATAGCGTCCAGTTAGTACATCTGCCACAATAAATATTCAATATGGGGCATTTAAACACAATTGTACTTAACCTACATGTATGTGGAGGAGAAAATGAAAAACATATTTAGCACTCGCAAAGCGAGTGTCAGCTAGGAAACGATATGCGGTGATTGAATTTGCATCTATATTTCGTACGTCTGAAAAGCAGGTGCTAACTAGCTGTTTATGCACAAATGGCTGCAGTTTCATGGACCAGTGTGCTGCAGGATTGCAGATACGCATAACTCTGATTAAAAATCATTTTTCATGAGCAGTGAAGGCAACCTGTTTCGCTCAAAATCAACACAGATACCACCATTATTTAAAGGAGTGATGACATAGCAGTAAAAACTGGTTCAAGTAGTTGACATTACTGCACATGTAAATACTCCAAAGAAAAAAAACATAACTTTTTACAGCGGGGGATTGTTTTGGCTCGCTAGACCTCCCTTCCTAAGTAATACAGTTGGGTGCGGTCATGATATGCAGCTTTACCCAGAGACCAAGTAGACTTCATTTTGATGGCTAGAACCTTGTTTAGAGAAAGTAGGTCAAGCTGTGGTCGGACTTTGCTAAAGGCTATCTGTTGGCAACATGTCCATTTTAGACAGAGAGCTATGTTTATCAGACAAGACAGCATTTAGAAAATAAATAAACTTACAGGTAATGACAAGGTTGTGGTCGCCTCCCTCAGTGTTGCTGCAGAAGTTTTCCTTTAAATCCATTTGTTTGAAAATCCAGACCTGATTGCTCAGCAGTGAATTAGCTCCACTCACAGTTGAATCAGTGAGGGAGGGGGTGATAGCGGAGCAGAGGGTGGAAGGAGAGAGGAGGGGGAGGCTGTTTGCTTGATAGTGTGCTCTTATTGGAGCAATTGAATTACATAGAACGATAAGCTGCAGTCTGATTCAACCGTTTCTGAACGGAGACAAAACTGACAGGCCATAAACAGGGACTTTGATCCTCACTCTTGACATTCACATGGCTTCATTAGTGCACAACAGATCATATTATGCCCCCAAAACCCCAGAAAAGTGAAATTTGATGTCATGACACCTTTAACATTGGTGCTATTTTGGACCAACCAAACAGAACATTTGCATCCATCTAGAGTTGGCATTAATTGTGTTTTTTTATTTCACCCTTTTTGCCAATGTCACATTTTTACATTTTAGCTCTGCTTCTCTCCAGACTCCAGCTGATGCTATTATTCGAGTGCTCACGTTGTGCATAAGAGCTAGATGCCAGACCATCTTCAAGGCTGCAGATGGTGCCATTTGTTCCAACAGCAACACCATTTCCTTGTAAATTCACCTCTTCTGGGGCTCTGCAGAGATATCTGTTACATTATTTTTATTTCATATTAATTTCAAAGTTTGTATTTTCTTTTGCGCTTTCTTCTCTCTAAATTTTTCATGCCGCAAACTTCAAAACATGTAAAATCTTCATCTATATAGGGCTTTTCCAACACGTTCTGTGCCTGCCGCCATTAATGGAATCACTCTTCGTAAATCACCCACAAACCATGGTTTACCCCATGCGTAAAATTCTAGATTGCACGGCAAATTACTACATGCAAATTGGGATCTTAGTATATCCAGCCCAATACGGACAGAACAGCAACATCACGTGTGTCTAGGTTGTAATTGTAACATCAGAAAAACAATTCATGCCGCTGGGTTGCCAGGCTCACTGCCAATACGACAAGGGACCTGCAGCCTGCATCATGTCCAATAAGTATTGCAGAGGAGTTTATAACTGGCAGCTAACAAAAGAAAAGGTTTGCCATTTCCGTGTTTTGATGCCATGAAAAATGTGGGTCCATTTAATGTAGGCCTCATCTAAATATACTCCAGTTTTTGCTCTTCTCAGGTCACTCCTCTTCAAAGACGGATAAAAATATCTTTGGGGCTCTAAAGCAACTGCTTGACTTGCCGAATATACCATTTTTCTCTGTGCCAGAGAAAGCTGTGCCAAACAGATTATTGCCACACAGTGATCGTATTTGGCAACCTGCAATGGCAACCAGTATTGGCTTGTAGGTGCAAATACTGTATAACAACATTGTTATACATTATTATTATTATTATTGTCGAATCTTTTAAAATTTATTTAATATTTATTTTCAAGCTAAATATGATTTTCCAAGAAAATGCTGTACTTCCATTCTGCACCCCTCTAAACGCCTTGTGGAAGTTTTTTTTTTTTTTTTTTTTTTTTTTAATATAGCTTTTAATAAAAATGTTCCATATTCAACCTTTAAGGCTGATAAAATCAGGTGGTAGTGTGGTCATCTTCCCAATAAGAAAAAGAAAGTGTAAGTGTGTTTGGGCAAAACACTAAACACCACATTACTTCCAAAGTCAGTGTGACTGTGAACAAGAATATGGAGGGTACATAGGGCTGTGTGTATTTTTTTCTGTTCAAAGGCGAATCAGAAACACATTGTAAAGTTAGATAATATCAAAAGGTCTCATATTAAATGTAGACCATTAAGTTGTTGTGCAAATGCATTGCAGTGGAAATAAAACTATTTTATTTAATGTTTTGCTGTATAGTTACTATGCATTGTTTTATAAGCTTTTTGTTGGCATCAAAGTACCACATCCATGGCATTTTATATAAAACATCAAATGTGATTAAACTACATCTTTCTTTGGATCACAGTGAAATAATTTATCTTGCAATCTAAAGCTAAAAGGTGGAGAAAAATCACAACATTTTTCTGTCTTTTTTTTCCTTCTTTTTTTTTTAATGAAACATTCATGTTGGAACTGCATTTTCAGCTGGTCCAATGAATATTGATATTGTAGGTCTTATCCCAGTAAAACCTTTAACTTGGTGCATGAAAATCACTCTATTATAATGTCATCTTAGCTCCGTCTTTGTTAATTACTGCTTCGGCAGCACAAGGGATTTGTCACATCAATGTGAAAACATGTCATTTTTGTAAAGTGGCTCAAAGCGCACGTGCTGTCATGTCTCTTGGGAGGAGTTCTTGAAAATGCCTAAAATCAACATGCGATGACATATAACTGCTAAAGACATCAAAGACCTCCAGTGTCTATGTCAGTTACGGTGGAGACAAAGGTAGAAGTGGTGTGACAAATGTATGGAAGACACATTGTGGATTACACTTAAACTGAACCAATGGATGAGGTGTCAGAAAGGAAAATGGTTAAATTTATAAACTCTGTAACACTAGTCATGATAAACAACATTGTCTTGCTGTAATTTGTCATTTAGGAGGAAGGGCATGATTTAGTCTTTGTTATTTAATCACAATGAATGTATGTATGTATTTTTATTCTTAGAATAAGTTTTGCCTTGCATTGTCAGTACTGTCATCTGGAGATGTGATAGGGCTGATACAAGCAAGGCTGTGAAGTGCAGGGCCAGAATCTGCTTTGACTTGTATATATTCTTGCTTGTCATAACTCAGAGCAGCATCACTAATTGTTGTCAAACGTCAGTTCAATTTTGCTGGCCACCCTCTGCAGTTCAGGAGTGAAAGGAGGGGAAAAAAGAAACTCTCTTGAACTCTTTGCCAATCATTCAAATGGGAATCTTTTCTTGCTGACTCCTGCTGGTAGCCTTTAGTAGCCTCAATTTTCCTGCACACATACCACCAACCCTTCCAGAAACCAGAATGACATGAAAGGGCTCTCCTTCATCACATCCACAGCATTGACAGTTGAATGAAATATTTATTTATGAAATCTAAAAACATGTATTCACCCTTGACACTAGATTCTGGGAACATTGACTTCAGAAGCACCTCACCGCCACCAGAGCCTGGCCCTCCAGTGAGTCAATTATGATGGCTTAAAGGAATGTCTGACTTTCTCTTCAAGTGTCTACTTGGCCCTAATTTTTTTTATCTCAGACTCTTTTCATCCGATTCTTTGCTGATAACTCAAAAACAGTCGTGACCAGCTCCTTTTAACCTGCACATGAAACTGAAGTCAAGATTGACATACAGGGATGTTTCATGTAGTCACTTCAGGGCTGAATCCTCATCTTCACTGAAGATGGATTATGTTTGAGTCATCACAGGTGACTGTTAATCTCATCCAAATGCAAAGTCGACTACTCTGTCTATGAGGTCCTGATTACTTCAGGTTTCATAAAGCATTGGTTGAATTATTTATCCCACAGGCTTTTTTTTAACTAACTGTGATAATATTTGAGCTGGCACAGGAGGTTTGTGCTCCCAGTGGTTTTTGCTCTCATCACAAAGACCTTCAAAAAGAACACTCGACCTTTACAAATGAATTCACATTTCTGTAACTGTATTTCATGCCTGCTGACCGGTGTTGTGTTTGCCTCCATTTTGTTGTCTTGTTTTATTAGCATTTTTTAAGGGAAAAAAAACCCACTTCACTTGGAGAAGCATGATTACCATCTGAGACTATTTTCACTGGTTCATCTTGTGGTATACAGTTTGTGTAAATATGCATAGGCAAGCCACATTACTTTTCAGAGTGCAGACTTGAGGGAGGCACATGTCAGAGACTTGTTCTGCCACAGTATTTCCAATTGGAAGCTAGTTTTTGGCAGAATCTAATGTTGGATTTGCTTAATTTCTGGAATAATGATATAGGTTGTTTTCCTACTTTTAATTTGTCAGCTACATCTTTCTTGAAAGATCCTCTGAGGCACTGTTTCGAAAAGAGGATGCTTGCTGTTATTCATCAGCATCATCAGTTATTCCCAGATCAAGTGACTCTTTGGTAAATGCAGGTATGTAAAGTCTCAGGCTGCGATTGGTGCTGATAGAAACATGACTTCTGATTGGATGGGTTTATTTTCAATGTGCTATAAGGGCTCTTATGCAACAAACCAACATGAGGATCCAAGAGACCCCTTGTCAGGTTGATGTAAACCAGTATCTGAGGAAACAAAATAGCACTTGAACACATCTCAAAGACATATAGTCCAACTTCCAACTAGGACGCACCAAGTCAAATTAAGTACATCACAAGTAGAGAAAACTGTTTTTTCTTAAATCAGGAAAGAATGTGTTTAATGTGGCATGATCAGTAAAAGCTTCACTCAAAAGGGGACAGACAATGCCACCTGGGGATGCTGGCCCCAGGACCAAACAACCTTTAAAATAGAGTCTGGAGTGTTCCCCCGTTTCTGTTTATAAATACTATTCAAACTGAGAGCCCCTCCCCTCGGGTTAATGGTCACATCGCTCTTCACCCTATTCAGCTTCAGCTAGAAAGTGGGTGAAAGCCAAACCAATATTGGTTCGTGGTTTTCGAGTGCACACTATCTAAAGCTCTTTTTACCGCAAAATTCCTTTTCTTCGCTGCATCTGCCATTTTTAGGATTCGAGTGAATCTAGTTTCAGCTCCAGTCAATATTTAAAAAAAAGACACAAACATGCAAATCTCCACCCAGAGATGCCCCGAACACACCAAAACAAAGGGAAAAGGCAAAATGCAGTCAGGGGAGGGGGAGTTGCAAACAAAACTCGCCATCACACGAAAGCAGAGGCCCAAAGAGCCCGGATTAAGCTATATTTCACTCAAATCAATTCAAGCTTTATTTATAAAGCACTTTTCATACCATTAAAAGGCAACAAAAGTGCTCGACACAATAAAAACAAATGCAAATTTAAATAAAAACAAGGCTTCACACATCCAAGTATGTAACACAAAACACACACATGCACACACCCAACCCCCTCCCAATTTTACACCTGACTACAAACCCCCAACTTCTGTCTCTTAAGTGAACAGGTATAAAAACACTAACAGTAAAAACCATCTGGCATGACACTGCTGTGAGGAAACAATATCTTGGGGATCCATTCACACCAGGAACCAGTCCACCCTAGCCACATAGGGCCCAGCTGCAGGGACCCCCCAGATCAGGACAGGCCAGGGTCCACACCACAGCCGCAGGGCTGCGGTGCAGGACCCTAGACACCAAGAAAAGGGCATCCACCACAGCTGTTACCCCCCAGACCGAGCAGGCAAAGCTCCCGGAGTGAAGGATCCCCATGAGGAAACACTGGGGGAAATGAAAGGTTTTTAGGGTTAAACCAGAATAAGTAAATAAATAAATAAAAATAAATCAAATAAAAGCTATATAATAAAATACACATAAAAGAAATTAATACAAATAAAATAAATTTAAATATCGCAAAACTAAATTAAAAAAAAGGATCATATAAAATTAGATAAAATTCAATTAAGAGCTAAGTTAAAAAGGTAGGTTTTGAGCCTATTCTTAAAAACATCAGCAGTCTCTGCAGCCCTGAGGTTCTCTGGCAGGCTGTTCCACAGACGAGGCCCATAGTGGTGGAATGAGGCCTCGTCGTGAGTTTTCTCACTTTGGGAACAACTAAAAGGCTGGTACCAGAAGACCTCAGGGTCCACGAGGGTTCATAATTTTAAAAGCAGGTCTGATAAATAAGAAGACCCAAGACCATTAAGACATTTATAAACCATTAAAAGAATCTTAAAATCAATCCTGAAATGCACGGGGAGCCAATGCAGTGAGTTTAAAACTGGTGTAAGGTGCTCCCGCCCTCTGGTCCTCGTCAGAACTCATGCTGCTGAGTTCTGCAGTAACTGTAAGCTAGAAACAGACTTTTTAGGAAGACCAGAGAGCAGGACAATACAGTAATCTATTCTACTGGAAATAAAAGCATGCATCAGCACCTCCGTGCTGCCAAGAGAGAGAAATGGGCCGACTCAATGTTTTTAAGATGATAAAATCCACTCACACAAGTCTAGCATTTATTTTCAGGGGGAAAACTCCGGACTCTACCTTTAACTCCAGCTTTTACATAAAGGCTGCGTTAGGCCTAGACAGTAAACAGAGGTGGATTAATCAACAATCGTTCTTTATTTATTCAATAAGCACAGAACATTATAAGTGGGCCTACAGTTTAAGAAACAAGGGTTATGCTACCCAATAACAGTTTTATCTCATCAGCAAAACTCTCAAACTACGCATTTACCCTTTAATTCCCAATTATTTGTTTGAAATCAAGAACACAGGTTAAACAAAACTTGGCAAAGTAAATTAAATGGACAAAATGAGAATCACAAACAGCACTTCAGACAATAACTGAACAAGCAGAAAAAAGTTCAAATAAAACAAGCAAAGCAGCAAAGATGTAACACACTCACATGCAACAAAGAGCATGCAGCAAGCAAGGGAGACAAAACGGGACTCACCATTCAAGGAGTGAGCTGCTGAACAAAACTGAAAACAATTACACTTGGCTGATTACATTTCCATTTCCACACAGGCATATTACAGATACAGCGGGTATGGAAAGTATTC
Source organism: Atherinomorus stipes (assembly GCA_023101725.1). NCBI lineage: Eukaryota > Metazoa > Chordata > Actinopteri > Atheriniformes > Atherinidae > Atherinomorus > Atherinomorus stipes. Next base: position 40,834 of record JALJCO010014522.1, read on the forward strand.
AGACCCCTTTAAGCTTTTTACACCTTGTTTCATTGCAGCCATTTGCTAAAACAAAAAAAATTCATTTTATTTCTCATTAATGTACACTCGGCACCCCATCTTGACAGAAAAAAACAGAAATGTAGAAATTTTTTGCAAATTTATTAAAAAAGAAAAGCTGAAATATCAATAAGTATTCAGACCCTTTGCTCAGTACTGAGTAGAAGCACCCTTCTTGGGAATGATGAAACAAGTTCTTCACACCTGGATTTGGGGATCTTCTGACATTTTCCTTGCAGATCCTCTCCAGTTCTGTCAGGTTGGATGGTGAACGTTGGTGGACAGCCATGATCAGGTCTCTCCAGAGATGCTCAATTGGGTTTAAGTCAGGGCTCTGGCTGGGCCAGTCAAGAATGGTTATAGAGTTGTTCTGAAGCCGCTCCTTCATTATTTTAGCTGTGTGCTTAGGGTTGGAAGGTGAAACTTCGGCCCAGTCTGAGCTCCAGAGCACTCTGGAAGAGGTTTTCTTCCAGGATCTCTCTGTACTTGGTCACATTCATCTTTCCTTCAATTGCAACCAGTCGTCCTGTCTCTGCAGCTAAAAAACACCATAGCATGATGCTGCCACCACCACGTGTCACTGTTGGGATCGTATTGGGCAGGTGATGAGCAGTGCCTGGTTTTCTCCACACATGCCGCTTAGAATTAACTCCAGAAAGTTAAATTTTGGTCTCATCAGACCAGAGAATCTTAATTCTCACAGTCTGGGAGTCCTTCATGTGTTTTTTGGCAAACTATATGCAGGCTTTTATATGTCTTGTACTGAGGAGAGGCTTTCATTGGGCTACTCTGCCATAAAGCCCTGACTGGTGGAGGGCTGCAGTGATAGTTGACTTTGTGGAACTTTCTCCCATCTTCCTACTGCATCTCTGGAGCTCAGTCACAGTGATCTTAGGGTTCTTCTTTACCTCTCTAACCAAGGCTCTTCTCCCACCATTGCTCAGTTTGGCTGGATGACCAGGTCGAGGAAGAGTTCCGGTCATCCCAAACTTCTTCCATTTAAGGACTATGGAGGCCAACATGCTCTTCGGAACCTTTAGTGCTGCATAAATTCTTTTGTAACCCTGACCAGATCTGTGCCTTGCCACAATTCTGTCTCTTAGCTCCTTGGGTAGTTCCTTTGACCTCATGATTCTCATTTGCTCGGACATGGACTGTGAGTTGTAAGGTCTTATATAGACAGGTGTGTGCCTTTCTTAATCAAGTCCAATCAGTTTAATTAAACACACCTGGACTCCAGTGAAGGAGTAGAACCATCTCAAGGGGTATCATAAGAAATGGACAGCCTGTGAGTTAAATATCAGTGTCACTGCAAAGGGTCTGAATACTTACGACCATGTGATATTTCAGTTTTTCTTTTTTAATAAATTTGCAAAAACTTCTTCATTGATTGGTTGAAAGAACAATCACTATTTGTTCAAGCAAAACAAGCACTGTGCCAGGTTTAAATAGATTTCTTTAAATTGTTTTAAGTCTCATTCCAAGAAGAAACAATACAAGCTGTTGGATGTCTACTACTCTCATCCTTTGTATGTTGCATTCTTCTTTGTTTTAATTCAAGGAAGGCATTGTACTTCTATGGCAGGGGTAGGCAACTCCGGTCCTCGAGGGCCGGTATCCTGCAGGTCTTCAGGGCTTCCCTGCTTCAACGCACCACCTGACGTCCCGAGCTTGCACCAGTCTGCTAATCACCCATTGATTGAAGTCAGGTGTGTTGCAGCAGGAAAAGTCCTAATACTGGTGGAGGCCCTCAAGTTGCCTACCCCGGTTCTATGGCATCTTGCTATAATATAGTTGATGCATCTACCAATCTCTGACTTATTAGCCACTTACCAGGTATGGATATGATTGGCTGGGAGAAAGCAAAGGCTATGTTTACTGAACCAAACTGCACCAAAACATCTCATCCCAAGCCAAACTCCCTGATGAAAATGGGGCTACAGAGGCTCTGAGAGAAACACCAGTCTGCTTATGAAGAATAGTGAATAGTGAAATAGTGAATAATAGTTTTTACCAATCTAAGGGAGAGCTAGTTATTCATCCACTGATCCTTCATGATTGCCGGCTGCAGACAGCCACACAAAAATTGTGAAATATTTTTCCTTTAAAGTCATGCTAATCCACCAGCCAGTAGGATGGTTAAATGCCACTCTTTCCAGTTGTGGAAGTCTGTGGGTTATCCCTAGATCGTACCAACGAATTACTCCTGTGAATGGAGAGGAGTCAGTTGCCCTGTTTCGGTGAGTGTGCTCTCAATGATGAAACCCACATGTATGTGCTAATTTTAGTAAGAACGAAGTATTACTTGACAAATGATAGAGGAACTGAATCAGACCAGCAATGAACAGTTTGAGCACTGTGAAACCCTGGTGCTGACTTTGCTATCTCTTCACAACCTGGATGATGCGGCAGTAATCAAAAATGGTGAAATCGGCTGCCACATTCCCACTGGTAGCAGGAAATAAAATGACTCTTCTCTGGAAGTTGGAAAGTGTTGTGACATTGAGATCCTCTGCATGAAATTACCCAGTTCTTTCATTAGAAGCAGAATAAACTCAACACTTCCCATTTAATCTACCAGACTTTAAACTCAGCATCTTGACATTCATGAAAAGAAGTAGAGGAGAGAGGCTTTAGAGACCTCCCTGAAGGGCAGGCATAAAGAGAGGCAACCAGAGATGGTAATGTAGCTGTGTGTGAGTGGTTGGGGGTGGGGGTGGAGGTACTTGAGGCAGTTGAGAACTCATTTCAGACCCAATCCTAACCCTCTCAGTCATCTCTCCTTACAACTCAATACTAAGGACCTGTGTGTCTCTTGGTCTGACACCCTGTGTAACTCTTCATTATCCTCCAGCCAAATTCAAAACAGCCCCCTCCCTCACCTCACGGTGGTGCGGCAGTGAGGCCCCTCTTTGTCAGCACAGAGTCAAACATGCTGCCCCCGCCCTGAGCTTTCCAACATGGCTGGAATGTTTTCCTGTTAGTTTAAGTCTCATCTCAACTAATTAATATTTTTGCTTATAGCTGCTGCAGTTCCCATGAGAGGCCCCTTAATTAATCATTTATAAATCTACACAGCCTCCTAGTTTATTAGTCTCTGCCTTTGGCATTGGCTGACTGCATGGGGAAACCGCAAATGATTAGTTACAGGAATGAAAGCTTTTTCCCCCCTTCTCTCCCTCCCTTGTTTGCAACTGATTAGGGCCTCACACAGAGGTATTTCCACAGCCCTGCTCTGCACTTTAATTCATTCGGAGCACCTGACACATTATTCACTCTCCCACCTCTCTGATCCTCTGCCTATTGTTTGAACCAGTGTTTTTCCTCAGCTGCATTGAGGCATGGCGATCAGTTAAGGCTCACTCTCAGCCTGGTCAAAACAAAAGCCACAGCACCAAACATGGAAGAAGAGAATTATTACATTGAATGAGCTCACTCGAGCGCAGGGTGAGCACTGGCTGTACTGCCATTGAGACACCAATATTTCTGGTCATACTTTCAGGATGTAGTTTAAAAAAGGCATGGTGACAGGAGCAAAATGCTTTCTGATTCCTTAGGGCTGAGGCCTTCAAGCCATGTCACAGTGCTGGAGCTGTCAGGCATTTATTGGAAAAGAGGCCATATTTCCATCAGTTTAACTGAAAAATAAATTAATTGAATCAACTGAAAGCAGCGTGGGAGGTTTTCATAATGTCTTTGCACTCTCAGGGAAGAACGCCTCATGCAACAGGGCTCCTTCATCCAATTAGACCTCCACTGGCTGGCTCACACCAGCCTCACTCTGCTCAACGTTCCACCTTATCGCTCCCTTTTTATCCCTTTTATCATCAAAGTAACTGCACTTTACTTTGGCATATAGGTAAATCTAGCAAAACCCTCCTAGAGAGATGGACTAATTATGTTATAAGAGTCACACTGCGCAGCTCTGGATAGCTTGCTGCATATCTACCAGTGGTAGTTAATCCCGATGTTGAAATAAGGTGAGGGTAGATGTTCAGAAATAAACAGAATTGCTAAGGAAACATTGGAAGAAATGTGTGTTAGTGAAACCTTTCCCTCCAGTAAAAAAAAGAGAGAGAGAGAAAGACTTCTTAAACAGTTTTTATGTCCTCATAAGGCTGCAGCACTCTGTTCAAATGCAGCATGTTCAAGAGGACCTGAGTGGACACTGTGACGTTCATCATAGAGTTATTTGTTAATCAGCACAGCAGCACCCTTTTCTCATAGATAACACTGGCAGAAAAACATAATCATTCGAGAGTGCGGGAGGGAGACAGGGAGGTGGGCTCCACGAGCAAGGTAATTACATTCACATTCGTTTACATAGTGACAGCAAATGTGCGGCTGTTTTTGTCTGCATGAGGACCAGTTACTTTTATTGAAATACATCAACTATTTCCCATATTTTCAATGCTGATGGGTCTATTACCAATGCTGAAGAGACAAACTAGCACAATGGAAATCATTGTGGACTGCATAGATCTTTGAATGCCACTACATGGATCCAAATTCTTATTAATCCTACTTTTTGTTATTATAACATAATAATAACAGACTTTTGAGAAGTATCTGAAATTACTCACTCTAATGAGAAAACAAACCATTAGATGAAAAATTACTTGTGACAGATTATTGGGAGGGTCTTGTTTCATTTAAATTTTAAATGTTTCTCTGTGTAAACCTCCAAAGAATTCAATGATTACTTCACTTTAGCATTAAAAGTCAAAGAATGTAGAGAAATCTTATTATAAGTGGGACTAGCCTGAAAACCATTATCAGTGAGTCATTTTATCCACAAATTTAAGTCAAAACTCTAATCTGCAAAGAACAAAACTGCCTTTTTTTTTACATAAAGGCACAGTTATTGCAAGTCACAGCACACATTTTTATCCCACATAGTTTTATACAATGTACTGTTGGAACATGACACCCTACCCATACTTTTATCCCATCCCCAACCATTTGGCATGTTGTTTTAACATCAGAATATGATGTACCAAAAGCTTAAAATGCATATGGATGACAGAAAAAAGTGCCCAAAATGACATGTAATTTATACACATTTCCATGAGCTCATGCTGAAAAAAAAAAAAGTACAAAAAGGCCCAGAAACTCTCCTTCCTCCTCTGAGCCAGACCTCATTAATATAGACTGAGGTGTGGTGGAAAAAACTGTCCTGTGGTCAGATTAATCAAAATTAGAAATTCCTTTAAGAAATCGTGGACGCAGCATCCTCAGGACTCAAGAGGAAAGGGACCATCCAGCTTCTCAGTGCACACTCCAAAAGACAGCATCCATGATAGTATGGGGTTGCATTAGTGCAAGTGCTGGTGACTGAGTCACAACACATCCTTGGACGTATCACTGATACTGAATTATATTTACAGAACAGTTTTTGGAGCAATATACACTGCCACCCAGACTAAATGTGTATTTATGCTCTGCGTCAAAGATGGATACAAAGACCTCCATCCATCCCTTGTGTCTTCTATGTGTGTAATTTTGTCTGTTGTCAAAGAGCTTGCGGATGTGTCCCCGACACAACAATACGGGGTAGTAGTACTACCAGAAACTGTTGGGGGCAGTGTTCAGCAGTATAGCTGATGTTTTACCAGCAAAGTGAGCAAAGAAGAAGCCATGATGTATTAAATGGACACGCAGACCATCACCCTCTACATCATTTCCACTATTTATCTTTCTTTCTGAGAATGAACATTATCATGATCTGGTCCGCTAACACCATGTTTAGTAATGTCTGATACTGGCCTCTCGACTCCTTAGGAGTCGGAGGTAAACTCTGCTGTGCCTTCCGGTGAATGTATTGCCTAACAACCATGCCAGCATAAAGGATACATGGAAGTATGACAGCAGTATCTGTTTACACACATAAACAAAGCATAAATGGATATTTAGACTCTCTTAATTAAAATCCTGTTTATTATAGTAAAACAATACCAAACCACATTCTGTGTTTTCCAATAGCATCACTCCTTGCCTAGTGACCTGCAGGCAGACTTGTCAGCCACTGAGAATAATTCTACATTATGAAACAAAGGTTACGATATTGTAACCCTAGTCATATTAACACAGGCAGAGCCCTCGACTGGACTCTATGGGTACAGTAGACAAAGCCCGATATATGTACTCCCTGCCGCGGGAGAGGCTCAGCACACTGACCACGCCAGCTACCGATTAGGTACCAAAACCCAGTCACTTTTTTAATCTTAGCCACGTATGGAGTGATCAAAGGTGGGTAGAGTAGCCAAAAATTATACTCAAGTAAAAGTACTGTTACTTTAGAAAAATATTACTCAAGTACAAGTAAAAAGTAGTCATCCAAATAATTACTCGAGTAAAAGTAAAAAGTACTCACTGAAAAAACGACTCAAGTACTGAGTACTTTATGAGTAACATCAGATTTATTTTAAAAAACGGTAGGGAGACCGCGGATGGTTGTAACACTTAGTTTAACTTGTTAGAAAGGAGCTGTGGTGATATCATCAAGTTTGTGCCCTCTTGAAAATTGAGCTCACTGGCAAAGTCTGGTGTCTCTGAGTGAAAAACTGTCTGTTCTGGAGCCAAAAAAACATTTTTCAGGTATAAAACCAACAATTTTCATCACCAGTATTTTTTGCAGTGTGTGCATTGTGTTGTAGATACAGGGAGAAGGGAAAAAGAGGGGAATAAAAAAAACAAAAGAGAAGAAAGGAGAAAGGGGGGGGGGGGAAAAAAAAGGGGGAAGAAAGGAAAAAAAAAAAAAAAAAGGGGGGAGGGAGTAGGAAAAAAAAATAAAGTAAGAGAAGAAGGGGAAAGGGGGAGAATAAAAAAAGGGGGGGGGGAGAGAGGGAAAAAAAACCTTGGGGGGGGGGGGGGGGGGGGGAGATGTTAAATGAAGAGAAGGGGAAAAAAAGGATCTAAAATGGATAGAATTGTTTCACTTATATCAGCTAAAGTAGTAGTTTCTCTAGTTTGATTTGATGTGTTGCATTAGTGCTAGCTTTAATGCTAAATTCTAAAAAAGGTTAGCTTTTTAATGGCTGCCTGGCGTGGGGATGGTTGGAACAAATGTCACAACTATATATGCCACAACTGCCAAACCTAATTCAAATAAATGTATCATGCCTTAGGCCATTTGCTTAGTTGATGATCACTAGCCTGGTACACCAGCCTGACTAACGCCATGTATGAGATACACGGCAAGTCAGTCTGGATTCCCTCCGCTGGAGATTTCCAATGCGAGACGAGACTAACAGGAGGACAGAGAACCGGAGAGAACCAATCAGAAGTGACTGTAGCTGGCGTAGCTCAGCAATCTGTTGCTATGTTGCTATGGCGACACCGGAAGTCAGCGTTTACACGTTGTTTTTCCCTCTCTATTTAATGTAGTTTTCTTGTGTATATTAATGTCACAGGGTGAACAACCAGGTGCTGCCAGAGACTGGACTCTGCCCACTATCTTGGTTTTTAGCATGCTTTTTATGGGTTTTTTTGTGTGGTTTTAACCTTGTTTTATTCCCAAGCTAGTGGGAGCTTTTAACAAACTGATTGGCAGCACCTGGGGAGAAGGACTCCTCCCCTGGCTTAATTGAAGGCTGGAAAGATAAAAGCCGGTGTGCGGACAACAGGAGGCTGGAGAGGACGGAGAGCAAAGGAGACAGAGGATTGGGTCCAGGAGGCGCAGCCGGGGGAGGACGTGAGTCCCCCGGCTGGGGGGCTCGAGGCAGTGGTGGGGCAGCAGCGGCAGTGGTTACGGTGACGTGATGGCGGTGGCGACGGCGATGCAGAAGAGTGGCCCGGGAGTCGGAGGGCGGTTGCGGACACCACTGAGGAGGGCCTACGACCAGAGGCGCGGCCGCCCGGAGGAGTGACTGCCCGGGCCAGAGAACAGCGTTTTGTGTCCCGGGGGAGCCTATGGCCAGGAGGGCGGCTGCCGGGAGGAGCAGCCGCCATGGACCCGGGACAGAGCCGAAAGGAAGCCAAGAGGAAGCCGAGGGAGACGCCGGCCACTGCCAGCCCTGCCAGCCCTGCAAGCCCCTTTTAGCCCTTTTTTTTATCCTTTTCCTTTTATTACTTTTTAGCCTGACTTTTAGGATTATTTTATTACTTTTTAGTTTAGTAGTCTTATTTGTTTTATTTCTTTAATAAAGCTTTTATTTCTTTTAATCACCTGCTGGCAAGGCCTGTCTTTATTTCCCATCCTCTTGCAGTCGCCGGTATCGATAAAGAACCACCCCGTGACATTAACATAGAATGTTTGGTTGTATCATTATAAATACTCTGTTACATGTCAGAATTGTTTACTGATGAACTACTAATATGAGAAAGCGTTTGTGTCGCACGTCATGTGACTATGACCCGGAAGCTGTTAGTTATGCACCAAAACAGAGCAGAAACAGCGGTGGAGACGTCGGAGGAGTTTAACGTTCATCTGTTAATAATTCTACTGCTGCGCTGTGATTGGTCCGGTCAATTTTTTACTTCCCAATGGAGGGAACCCAGACTGACTTGCCATGTATCTCATACATGGCGTTGGTCAGGCTGGTGTACCAGGCTAGATAATCACTAGTATTTATAGTATTTCTATTTTTAGTATTTCTGCTCCTAAAATACACAGTTCAACTGTTAGGTTGATTGTTAGGCAACTTGGTAAGTCGCCTACTCGGCACATCTGCACCTCTCAACAGCGGCTTGTTGGTGGTTCATGGATCTCCAAAGTGTCCAAATGACATTTTCACATTAACCTGTTTCAAACTACAAAAATATAAACACAACACAGAGCACTTAATACTTTATTATTCTTTATTTAATTTATTTTATGTCATACAAAGATTTTTCATTTTATTGTATTTATTTTTCTGGCTTTAAATTTATACTCTTCATTTAGTTTATCGTTATTATGTTTGCAGTCTCACAAGTGAATGGTTCCTTCTTAAAATGCTTCCATACATTTATTAGTGTTGTTTTTTAATCATAATAATTTGATTGTTACATCCATCCTCAAGTAGTGTTACAACTCACCCTGGTGCTGGGGTTGTAACAATACACCAGTTTGTATTTGACATTAATTTAACTAATCTGTAATGGTGTAGTAGAAGTCTAAGTGTATCTCATTTATAGCAGACCAATATGGCATCACATGTCAAAATTTAAGAGCTCTAGCACAAAGGACCACTGAGTAACACTTGCTCAAACAAAAAGTGTTACTATCATCCCCGGTCTCCCCTTAATGTCAATAAATGAAATAATTTAATTTTTTTTTTCATTAACATAAATAAAGATCCACCACATTAAATAAAGTACTTTTTCATAACACTGTTTTCTGGCTGTCATGGTCTTTTATAAGAAAACTTCTGATACCAGAGTCCAGACCAGAGTCTAGCCCAGTCTAGTAAAGCTGGGGACACACTACTACACAATTAACTACACAATTAATTGCACCATCAAAAATACAAAAATGAATAGGATTAGGGCTGAGAACGAACGGGTAAAACTGTATATGGCAGCTGTCCTCCGGCATTACACGCAAACAGAAGAGGGGTGGTGAGGAGAGTGTGTGACGCTGCTGTGGTCAGAGTCACGCACACAAGCTGAAATAAAAAGTGATCCGAGATGAAGTTGGATGTGAAGCTACAGACGGCTACCCACCGTTACAGTGTGGCCAAAACAGAAAGTTGCCGTGATTTAGATGCTTTTTTTTTTATCCTTTAAAGGATGGTGAGAGTACATGCGGGTGACTCTGACTGCTCCCGAGGTTAATTTGCAAAACATATTTGTTTAGGCTACAGGAGCCTCCTCACAGTCCGATGTCACTGAAAATACAGCATTTATTAGCAGACAAAGTTTATTACTGTAACAACACTAGCAAACGCAGCCATGCGTGGCAGCCTTGGGAATTCCTCCTCCGGCTGTGACACACCTAAAGTACATGCTTAATCAGCCGAGAGGAGGCTGCCAACATAAATGTAACATGACATGGTGATGTTCTTCTAAGAAAAATCGCAAGAGAAACTGAACACTGTAAAAACAAGTTCACATTCTTCAACAGATTGAGGTACGATGCGCGATTGTATTAGCAGCAAAGTAAACTAAGCTTATTAAAACTTTACAAAGTAAGTTGAGGTTGAGTTTTTGTACCTGAAACGTGGCTTGCACAGCTGATCTTTTATGTCATCTGGAAGGTAAACATCGCTGGAATGTGCAGCCAGGAATATTCTGTGGCTTCTGTCTCAACTTGCGAACCACACACTGTTGTTTCAGTCAGTCTTCGTGTTGACTACCAGTACATCCCTCTTGCATTTGTGTGCTTCAGCTTGCAGCTAAAACTCTGTTCTTTTGAGCATTGGTGCCTGCCTGGCTATACCTGATTGGTGGTACATAGTGAAACGTATCTCATAACGTGTGACGTGGCCGACAGCAAGCTGTGTTTGTTTAGTGAGACGTTCACGTGTCTCTCTAACAAAACAAACTGTGATGTGCGCACTTATAAGACCAAAAATAAAAGTAATGAGTGGCATATATGCTGTTGTAACTGAGTAGAAGTAGCGTTTCTTTCTCATAAATGTACTTAAGTAAAAGTAAAAATATTAAAGTTACTCTTAAAAGTACAATTTATGTAAAAATATACTCAAGTAAATGTAATGGAGTAAATGTAACGCGCTACTACCCACCTCTGGGAGTGATGACGGGTCCAACTTCATCCCAGTAGCAGCACCTGGCTAGGCTGGGTGAAGTTGTGGTCCAACCTTGCAGGGGCCTCAACCGTGACCACCTGTACACCTCATTGACCGTGTCTGCCTCCGTACATTCTGTATGACCTCAACACTCGCACCACTGAACAGAACCATAGATGACGCCACACTTCTTGTGGAGTGCACCCAAACCACAGAGGGGGGCTCTTGACCCGCTTGAGTGTAGGTGAGAAAATGCATTCACACAGCCACCTCACCAAGGGTTTCTGGAAAGGGTTTCAGCGTATCACAAAAAAAAGTGGGTTAGAGGAGAAGGGAAAAAAAAAAGGAAAAAGGGGAGAAGGGAGGGTCCTAAAATGAGGGGGGGGGAAAGCTAGAGGAAGAATCGGAAAAAAAGAGAAAAAGGGAGGGGTGGTAGGAGGACACGCGGGCCCAAGAAAGAAAAAAACATGGGGGGGGGGGGGGCCCTCCTCTCTTGGCTGACGTCAAAACAAGAAGAAACGCTGTCTTTAGTGACAATGCCCTAAAGGAGGAGCATTCCAAAGGCTCATAGTGGTCCCTAATAAAGCCCTCGAGCACTAATGGCAACTCCCACTGAGGTACAGAAGTGCTCGCCAGTAGTTGTAGCCTTCTGACTCCGTACAGGAACCATTTTACCAGAGGGGGGGGGGGGGGGGGTGAAGACTGGACCTCCGCCCAACCCTTCATGGCATGATGAGATGACTGCAATGTGACCTAATAGTCATCTGAGGCAGCCCTCTATCAACCAAAAATTGTAGAAAGGAAAGAATGTCCCCACTGAACATGTCAGTGGATCTACTTTCCTCTCTTCGCACCAATGCTGAGAACCCTACCACTTAGCCCTGTAACAGGCAGTCATAGATCCACCGTTGGGGGGGGGAGGAGAGGGGGGAGGGGGAAAGAGGGGGAGGGGGGGGGAGGGGAGACAAACTTCCCAAACTTCCGCAAACTTCCCAGAGTTCACTGGAATTCAGTGCGTAGTGTGCTCCGTGTACTTCATCTGTAGTGCACACTATTGTCGCTAAATGCTGACCAGAAAAGAGCACTGCACTTACAGGAAGTGATGGACTAGCATTGCCTGCTAACGTGAGCTAACTCTACTGAGCCGGCCTCAAACACATGACCAGATCATAACTTTCATCAGGGAGTGAACAGCTTGGTAGCATGCCATGATATACATTATTAGTTATGTCTGACTAATTTCATAAACATTACTTAAATCAGTACAACACAGTCTCCGATGCAGCAGGGGTCACCACCGCTGCATTAGCCACCATTATTCAGCTTTGAAAACAGTTAGAAAGTCCTGCCTCTTTGTCAGCAAGATGGCTTCCGTTTAAAGTGTGCTTCATTTTGCACTTTGTTTTTGACTATTAGGGCAGCATCTGGGTACTTTCAGTGCACTGAATTTTTGCTAAAATAACTCCATGAACGCACTACACACTCAAAGATAGTGTTTGAAGTGTTTGAAATGCTCAAATGCACGGTTTGAGATATGGCCACAGTCTCAGTTTGGCCCTGCACACGCAGGAAAGACGTCACCCCTGTGACTGTTGTTTTGGTCTTCAGCGGCTCCAGCCATGACGCCTCCACGCACTGTCAGACATCCAGAAGCGCTGGGGAACACAGGTCGGAGGGGTTGAGCCAGGCTGTAAAACCCCTGGCGGAGACAGCTCACTGGCTTTGGGGGCAGAGCCCGAGCCAGACACACTCTGCTGCTGTAGACATGATTTTTGGGAAGTCGAGTCTGATAGAAGCGGCGCCTAGCACCAATGCGCAGCATTACACACAAGTGTCCACGGTATTAATACAGTATGCTTAGATCAGTCAGTCTGATTGATGTGCACCTTTTTAGAATATGTGTGTTAATGCGGTAAATATATCACCCTGATGATCATTGGGTAGAGGAAGATGATGGTGAGAAAACTTTGATGAAATGTTGATTTAACATATAAGTTTACTTACGGACCTTTTTATTTCTTTAAAAGGTTCTTATCGTTTCAGCTCAACTGCGCAGCATAAATAACGCTGTTAGTTTGAATCCTATAGTTAATCTATGGTAATAATTTGATATGAAAGGGGAATTAAATGTTTGAGAATGACAGGACATACAGAGAGCCTGCACAGGGCTCGATCCTTACCCAGAGGAAAATTTTGCTTCTCAAAGCTCTCTCTTTTGCATCTAAGGAGACAAAAAGGAGATCTCATCCTGGCCTCATTCAGGTTTCAAATTGTTCTCATGAATCTTTCTTTTGTTTCTCTTAAAATTCACCAGGAGAAATAGTCTTATTTGAAACTTAATGCAGACATCCTGAGAATTATTTGAGAAATGATTGAGATCTCCTTTGGAACTGGAAGTGAGACTAGGTTGAGATTTTGTGAAACTTTTCCATCTGGAGACAAGGTTGAGAAACAGGAGAGAGCTAAATGAGCCATTGTCTCATTTAGCTCTCACATGGATCTCACATTTGTCTAGAAGTAATTTAGAATTTTATGAGATCACCTTTCCAAAATTATTTTCCTCTGGGCAGTCTCCAAAATGTGCGTAAGCAAGGTGTGTAGTTTGCTTAAAGTTACGCACATTCCTAAGCTATTTTTTTTCTATAAATCCCAACTCTTGCGTAAGAAGTTGCTTACACACTTCCTAGCCTGGTTTTGTGCGTAAGCAAGCTTTACAAATGAGGCCCCTGGTCTTATGTGGTCTTGACTACAACACTAGCAATAGATGGATCAACTTAAAAGCCAGACACATCTATAATTGTTAAGGCCTCTTACTTCTTCTAATTTGGAATTACCTTGTTGGTGCAAAACTGCCATCTTACTGTCAGTCTGTTATCTTTACCATTTTTTAGTTAGATGTAACTTAAAAAAAATAGAGTGCACGTAGGCAGTGAGGGGGATTATGTGTCCTTGTTAAGTTGTTCATGTGTATACACAACACTGGTTCATACAGATGCAGGCATGAAAAAATTCCACCTTTTTCTGCCAGAAGTGGTGCAGTAATAGTGCACTATTACTGCACTATCACTGGCTCAACGATTTGTCCCGCGAATACGTCATCACGCACAGTGTCCAAACTTGGCGTGTGGAAATGTCCTTGTTCCAGGCATTCATTTATGCTCTGAAATCGATTCCCCTGGGCACACAGGCGTTTCTCTGTGCGATTAGCAGACAAGTCGCTGGTAAGTTGCTGGTAAGTGGCTGGCAGTTGGCAGAAAGGGGAACTTTTTCATGCCCGCATCTGTAGGTCAGTGTTAAGTGGCTTAACAGAAAAAAAAAATCTCAACACTTCTCTGACAATAGATACCAGACTGCACTGAAAATAAGGGGCTTTTTACAGAAAAAAAAGAGCCATAGCACAAAGAAAATCTTTTGAAGACCTTTCAAGACCACTTTGAAAAATTACCTGAAAGTCTTCTTAAGAGCTAATATAAGGAAAGAGGAGTGTCTTGTTCTATTTTGCACAATACTGCAAATATTACACCAAAGGAAAGCTCAATTTGACAATGATATATTGCAACTTGGGTTGATTGATATTTTATTTAGATATAATTTGTATTACATCTAATCAAACTGCAGTTGCTGGTAGAAATTAGCTGGTACAAGTCAGCAGCTATCCTGAAAATGAATGGGTTGCCAGATTCGAATATTACATCTACTTTTCTTGGTAATCCATGTTCAAAGCATTTTTATGTGGTAAACCACTCAACTGTCCTTGACCTAAAAAAAAAAAGAGTGTTGCTTTTTGTTTATGATGATGCCAGAGGCAGTGGTCCTCGATCCTTTTGTGTATTCATCAATTGAACTTCAGTGCTCACTCTTTAGTAAATCTATGTTTTTGTCTTTTGTATGTACAAGGCTAAATGATGAGTGGGAAAAAGAGCAGGCAAACAGGGAAAATAAAATGTTTAATTTGGATGTTTTTACCCTTGTTGCATCAGATGATTATGCACTTAACTGCTGTTTGTGTGTCCAAGGCCGTGGCTTAAGAGGTAAGTGAAACACACAGCAGCTGTTGCTGCGGACATTGATTTGGATGTTATGTGCTGCACTAAGAGTAGACAGCAGTAACACGCCTGTGCAATATTTTGCACTTTGGCTCAACAACACTACAAATTTAAAATGATCATGGAGGTTAATCATTGCCTCTCTTTGACACAATGTTGACAAAAGCAAAGCATTATTAGCTTCAAAACATTTATTGAAGCTTTTTGTGATCCACCAATGTAAAAGTGCTGCATTTGCCTTGTCCACAATCTGGATTTTGGCAGATTATCAGTCTGAGTTGATTTGATAGTTTGTAAACAAAGGAATGTGCTCACAAAATCAGATGAAAAAAAAATTAACTATAATTACTCCTTTACTCTCCCAGTTTTTCTCTAATTTTTAAAAATGTTAATATGAAATCATTCTACACATTTGTGGTTGTCTTAAAAGCTAAAATAAGTCAGATAAATCCTGTTGTTTTCAGCAACAGTGTAAGATGGAGCCCTTGGCCATGTGTTTTATCCCTCCATTGTTGTTATTGGTTAGATTTTATTTTTCAAATTTGCACAAAAAAGAGCATAGACTTTAGTAAATAACTAGAAGGACTGTAATATCCTTGAGAGTGCTGCTTTCTTTGTTTGCTTGTATCCACCTTCTCCATTATTTCATGTTCAGTCTTCCATCGCTCTGTTGCTTTGTTGAACACCTAAATTAAAGCAGGTGAAATATTGAAATCTGTTTTATGAATGATGCTGCTTGTTGCCTCTGATTTGTTCGCGCAATAATGAAACTCTTATCACTCCTGCAAGCTATTTGGTTGTGAAATTGCTGCACCACAAACCTGACACATTAGAAGCCATGATGTGTTCTGGAGCAGATATACTGTAGCATGTGCGGGTGTGTTGTCAGTTTAAGGCTGTGTGTGACTGATAGTAATAGACTTGAGGCCTGTTTCATGAGGTGAGTTCATCATTGTCAGATGACAAGGCTAAAAGGTAATTGTTGTGATGGTTAAGTGGGTTAATGCCAGCTTTCTCATCCAATCATAAGCTGCATCAACTGAGCAAAAGCAGCATATGTAATATGAGATTGGATGATAGCATTGGCTTGAAGTGATGGAGGAGCAGAAAATTGTTCACCAGGATAAAAGATAGAGAATATAAATATTTTAATCCTGGAAATGACAATAAAACAGTAGAAATAATACAAAATGATAAAATAAGGTTAGTTTTGTATATTTTTCCATAAAACGCTGATTACCAGCAATGGTGTTGCATCATTTTCAGATAGCAGCACAATATGTGTTGCACTTTGAGACTGTCAAGACAGGTCTCTGTCTGTTACAATGAACCAAGAGTTACAGCATAAAAGGATGATTCCTTTTATTGCATGACACATAAACTTTCACCCTGATCTCACAACTAGAAATCTGTATTTTCAGAGCTCCAATAACTACAGGCTTAAATTCTCCTTTGTAAATTGAAAAATGCATTTTTTGTGATACATCAAAC
Organism: Atherinomorus stipes; assembly: GCA_023101725.1. NCBI lineage: Eukaryota > Metazoa > Chordata > Actinopteri > Atheriniformes > Atherinidae > Atherinomorus > Atherinomorus stipes. The sequence goes on from JALJCO010014522.1 coordinate 57,080, forward strand.
TGTAAAAGATGCGATATTCTACAGCTTGGTTTAAGCATAAATTCACTGTCAGATGGAGATAATGTGAAATATACGGTTAGGGATTGGAGCAAAAATTAGTCAGTCATCATTCCTTCATACATACTTGAATGTTTCCCCATAAAACCATTGAGTATAAACTGAGTCATCTTTCAATTGGCCATATGCACAACTCCACTACTTCCTGAACTTAAGCCAGTTCCTTTGTCTACTGTCTTTTATTACTGGACAAACTGATTAAGCCAGGTGTGTCTGGCCATTGTCCTTGTGGTTATTGAGGTCAGACACACCTGGATAAATCAAATCGGAAAGTGGTGGAGTAGTGCATATAGCCCATTTCCATGTCCTTATAATGTCACAGCTACTTTTAAGACATGTGGAAAAGGGTTCTTATTCCAGATTTCTTGTATAACTTGGCTGTAACTTGTAATGATCTGTATCCAATAAAGGGCAACAAGTTGCAACACCATTCGTATTCACCAGGATTTCTATTTGTCACAACATAAAGTGATTGCTCTTCTTCTAGCCATCCTCTATTTCTGCAGAGGGAACTGTCTGTACTTGCAGTGATAAAGATTCTTTGTACAAAGAGTCCCTTTTAGTGACTCAAATTTTTACAAATAGTTTTCTAAAAGGTTATAAAATTTGGATCAAATTGATTCAATAGTAGGAAAGTGACTTGAGTAGTTTAAGCTTCTATCAAACAGAAGAAAAAACATAAAGTGTAGGAAAATAGTCTTCAAATGCTGAATGACAGCGAGATAATGAAATGCTGCGGATTAGATGCAGTTTATAGGTAGTGAAAAATAATCTTCATGGTCAACCTCATCAGAAATCTGCTCACATTTCCTCCAAGTGCAATTTTGCTATAATGTAGGGGGGGAAAAAAGCTAAATATGAATATATCTAACAATGCTTTTCAACTAATTGCACTATATGGCTTGCTTGTTTGTGTATCAATGGTATATTTATCATTTTATGGCTGACTCACCTGTTGTAGAGTTGCTCTTCTACCGTCTAGACAATGTTGTGCAATGTTGAGTCTAATCTAAATCATGCTTCATTGCTTTAAAGAATGTTCATCATTTGAAAGCCTTAAACCAGGCAATAAACAGCCTTTCCATTTCCCAGTCTCAATTTGTTCCTGAGAATTTCAGCAAATTAACTTAAAATTTCATCTGACAACCTAAACCTGGAACCTCTCTGCTTTTGGTGGACAAAGTTTTATATTACTGTATCTTCAGGAGACTTGATGCAATTTTCCCTCTCTTAAAGAAAAGCCTCTGCTCAAAACAAATACCTAAATACTGTAACATAGCATGGAGTTTGCTTTGGAACAAATTAAAGATGCCAGCGTGGATGATTTTTCTTTTATAAAACTCCCACTAGAGTTGTTTAAGTTAAGAATTCACATAATCAGTACCATACATACAAACCTAGTTATTTTCTTTCAATCTCATTTCACTTTCTCACATTAAGCACTTGTTCTCAATCTAACATAAGAATTTAAATTAAATTACTGGCGCATAAAGTACTTTATTGTCATTGGTTTCAAACTAATGGAGAAAGGGATTTCTGGTGGCTGATGTCTCTGCATTTCGAAAAAGCTAAATACTTCTCTCTTAAATGTGTGATCATCAGTATTTACTTGCAAAGATCTTCTGCAGATACAGTATGCTTTGAAAAAGAAAGTATAAAAGCATGTCAGTGCAAGATGGCTCTGTCCTCATGGCTGATGGTTACATAGAAACTTTAAAGCTTGGGATTTGTGGCATGATGTCCAGTCTGGTGGTCCTAATCTGTTCTAATAGAATCCTGATGTCTTTCACTGAGAGTTGAGAGTGGCTGTGATATTCAGCAGTGCTCAAGCATCAGCTGAAGTTGGAGCCACAGTGACAGGACAGAGAAATACCGAACAGGAATAAGGACCCACTTTTTCTTACAGTGCTATATAGAAACTTGATAGTGAAATAAGAAGAGCTGTTAAATGTTTTTCATATCTATTTAATTTTTCTCTGATTAAATTAATTGAAACCTCCTGTGGCTACTTTATGTCTAATGACTGTAGGACGTAGACAGTTAACTGATTAGATAATGACTAAAATCATTAGGAAAGTGTTTGTTTTTGTTTGTTTTTATTTTTCTAATTTAAAAAGAAGCCCCTTTATTTCTTTTCTATACATAATTATTTAGGATTATCAGTTACACTTTTCACCTTGAATTAATCTTTGCTGGCCATAAAAGAACGAAGATATTGTAGAGATACAGTAATTAAAGAGACATCATTTGTTTGTTGTTTTAGTTGTTTTTCTTGTGTGCAAAGGATTTGTGAAAAGTCTGTATGTTATTGAAAGTAAACAGCAACCAAAGCACTCTGAGTTTGGAGTTTTAGAAAGTAATTTTGAGATAAGCAATCGGCTCTTCAGAACAAGGCCAGCAAATGTTCACCATCTAGAGCAAATCAAACCTAAAGATATAATATGAAAATAATAGCAGATTGAATACAATACTCAGAAGAAGTTAGGGATTTTTGATTTTTTGTATGATCAGAACAAACCTTGAATGCACTATAACCTTTCCAGGTTGACTTATTTTTACTTTCTCTAAACTTTTAAATGCACATGTACAACTGTCCAATGATTTATGTATTAACTAGACAACATGCTGTTCTCTAACAAGATGATTGACTGCAAAAAATACTAAAGAAGTGTCTGGACCATGAATGGGTCTCTATACTGTATGTTCTGGTTGGATGACAACTTGTACCTAAACGGCCCTACATCACACCGTTCAAATTCAGACATGATGACAGCAAGACAACACATAACCATGACATGTTATTGAGCCATTGACATTTTTATGTTGTGGTCTACCCACCACTGTTGTTAGCTTTTATTTTAATAAAGTTTTCTGAGATGAAAAAATTGCCACAACATAATCCTAGTTAAATGTCCAACATTCATGTAATAATGTATGTAAGCAATAAACTTAAATTTTCCTTAAAGGTGCCAGGACATCAAATTTCACTTTTCTGGGGTTTTGGGTGTATAATATGATCTGTTGTGCACTGATGAGGCCATGTGAATGTCCAGAGTGAGAATCAAAGTCCCTGTTTATGGTCTGTCAGCTTTGTCTCTCTGCTCAGAAACAGTTGAATCAGACAGCAGGCTATCATTCTACGTAGTTCTATCATTCTACGTAATTTAATTGCTCCAATAAGAGCACATTATCAAGTAAACAGCGCCCCCTCTCTCTCTCCTAACGGTTTATGCACCGTCCGTTCCCCCCCTCCCCTCCCTGTCTGTCTCAGCTTCGTGTATGGAGCTAGTAGTAACTTCTGTGCAGTCAGGTCTGGATTTTCAAACAAATGGATTTAAAAGAAAACTTCTGCAGCAGCACTGAGGGAGGGGGCCACAACCTTGTCATTACCTGTAAGTTTATTTATTTTCTAAATGCTGTCTTGTCTGATAAACGTTGCTCACACTGTCTGAAGTGCCCATGTTGCTAGCAGTTAGCCTTTAGCAAACTCCGACCGCAGCTTGACCTAGATTCTCCAAATAAGGTCATAGCCAAATAAGGTCTAGCCAATCAAAATGAAGTCAACGTGGTCTCCGGGTAAAGCTCCATATCATCACCGGACTCAACTGTATTACTGAGGAAGTGAGGTCTGGCGTTTCAAAACAATACTCCGCTGTAAAAAATGCCGTTTTTTTCTTTGGAGTATTTACATATGCAGTAATGCCAACAACATAAACTAGTTTTTAACTGCTATGTCATCACTCCTTTAAAGGTGGGGTAGCGGATCCTGGAAAAACAGTTGGAACAAGCTCCATTTGGAAAAAAACACACAGCAAAACTCCAGCCCGCAGCCACAGCCTGCAGAAACGTAGGTCCCGAGGGTTCACAGGCGAGTTGGTGAAGACCACCGAAAACAGCCAAGTGGCTAGCTTGCTAGCTATCTTGGAAACAGCTGATGAACCTCGTTTATAAAAGTATTTAATTCACTCACCAGCAACTCCTTCTGTGCAGTAAAAAGACCACACTGTAAATGACTTCATCTCCGTCCGTTTTTTTTTATTCTTTTCTTTTTTGTGAATTTTCAGAGCAAACAGTGAGTGTGGAGAGACCGCTATTGGCGGAGAGACGGCCAACAGCGGGGCCAAAGCAGAGATCCGGAAAAGTGCTACAAATTTGTAGTTCATTCTTCATCCACTAGGGGCTGGCTGCAAAACAGAGCAAATCCCCATAGACTCCCATGTTAAAAAGGCCAACTTCACAGAGAAAAATAAACATGTTTACAGCCTGGTTAAAAATCATTTTAGTTTTTATAGGTCTAGTTTACCTTCATATCAACTGTGAGGCGGGCCAATTTTTTTTTATAATTCATCCATTTAGATGGTGTTTAATCTTGAAATTACACATAATTAGGTGTGTCCTTTAAATTGACAGGTGGCAGACTGGTTTCCAATTTTAGCCGCGGAGGCTAATAGTGCTCTGCTTATTCCCAGGAAGGCCTCAGCCTGTAGCAGAGTTGCACACGGCGGTTTTTAGCTGCTATTTTTATGTGAGTATATTGATTTTTGCATTTTATTTTTACCTTAGTCATAAACTTTGTCAATCTTTTTTCAATGAAAGAATATCAACATCTATTGTTATTAAATTACTGTTTTAATGCTGTGGGGACCTGTGCCCCCATAATGTGCCATTGCTGGGAATTTCCTCTGCCACCCTCTGGGTGGGTGCAGGTCCGTCTCTGTGGAATGGTGGCTGGGGTCTGTGCCCTGGAATTGCTGCTGATGGCCTCGATCTTGGGACCACCTCGCTTGATCATTGATCATGCGCCCTGGCTACTTGGCTACAGAGATATCCCTTTGGCTGACTGGTAAACGCACATGACTCTCACCCAGGAGTCTGGGGATTAAATCCTGCCCGGGCCCTCATTGCGGACGTTGCCACATGATCACAAGCTGCAATATGTGAGTAGCTACTAGAGGCAATCAGGAGTGATTTGACCGGATGTAAGCCTTGTAAGGTAAGTGGACTGACTGAAAAGTTTTGAAGGCACAGCATGCTTGGTTTAACACAGTAATGGGAAACCTTGGCCCTCATCATGCATGTTTTCCATGTGTCCTTGCGTCAACACATCTGATTCAAATAATTTAGTCACTGTGCAGAACTTCATAGGCCCCAGCAACTCTTTCAGGCCTGAATTTGCATATGTGCCCCCTTCTCTTTGAATAACATACAGCATTTTTAAGGAAGTATGCTTAAATTAAAAAAAATAAATAAATAAAAAAAGGAAGTATGCTCACGATGAAACAGGTTGCCTAAACGAAAACAGGTAAAAAAGGAAGTATATTGTCAGCCTAAATACAAACCTATGTTAATGGCTGGCACTGTAAATTGTATTTATGTAAGTTATTTTGAGCTGGATGTATGACCTCGAGCTGGCTTTACTAAAATACTCAACATTGGGAATACATGTAGCACCAAACACTGTTTTATACTTAGCTGCAAACTGTGATTGTGGTGCATTGTGTATTTTTCACTAATGTGACTGGCGATAAAAAACAAAACAAAACAACACTGAACAGCAGGAAAATAAGTCAAACTGAACTATTGTTTTTTCCACTGCTGCTGCAACTTTGCATCCATGTTGCAGCTCAGTTCCTCAATGTTTATTGAATTTTGAAGCCCACGTACAACATCGGCTCTTTTCTTTCGTCTTTGTGGTTGGTCTCCATGATCTCGCCCTGCCTCCAACATTATTGTCTTTACTCTGCCCCAGCAAAGAGTTGGTCCTAGTATACAGTAGGCCTATTGTTGGTGCTGGAGACAGCTTTGGATTTGATATAACTGGTATTCAGGTAACCTCTAAACCAATTCTGACCAGTTTGGGAAAAAGAAAATCAACAAATTCCAATAAATTGCATTTTGCATTGCTTATTGCAAAAACATCGGTTTTACCTTTACTTTTTACATTGCAAGAATTCATAATTCATAAAGACTTTCTGAGCAGTCGATGTTATGTAAAACAAAAAGCTGGACTGTGCATCACCCAGCTGTTTTTGTTGATGAATGCTGTAGCCACAGATAGGAAAACATCCCTTTGTCTTATATATGTCTATACTTCTTTCACCACAGCGCGCCAGCATGAGAGATGAATCAATATTTGAGATGACTACTAAATTATGCATTTAAAAGGATGGTGAGCCATTTTGCACTGAGAGCTTCCACATGTAAAACAGGGCCCTTTCATAGGACCTTTAATGCTTTTGTGGTGTCATCATGGGCCATTACACTGAAATCAGACCAATTTGATAATGGCCTTCTATTAGTGACCTTGGATGAAAGAATCACAGATAATCTACATCTAAACTAATGTATTTTGTCCTTGGAAGGACAAAGAATTTGGTTTAGAAGCTGGCACCTCCCCAAATAGAGGCATCTACACATCAGTGATGTTCACACACAAACACATATACAGTACAGTATTTACACATACACACTGCAATGTCAGTGAACAGAAGGGGGGCAGCAAATCACCCGGTGACACCAGAGGAAGAGGAAGAACCTGGTAACCTTGTAAAAGACAATCGCTGGGACCAAATTTAATGAAATGGCTAATAAAATTACTCAACATACGGTTGCTGTAATAAGAAACAGGCATGTCCCAACCTTAATGCTGTTTACCCACCTGACTAAAGAATAACACTGATTTGGCACCTATGTCCAGATTGAACTGGAAAATGACTTGCTAATCTGTTTAGGTATTTGGAGTAATTGGGTCTGGTGCCAGGGAGGGGGATTTCCTTGACTGTTGAAAGTCTCTGCTAGTAGTCCATTCCCAGCTCCTTGGTATAATTACTCTGACAGAGCTGTGGCCACAGGGCCTGTGAGCAGGGCTGCTTTTTAAACTGTAAATTATGAAGGATTAGCATTTATGAATTTTAAATCAGGACTGTGGTAGGAGACACTAAAGCTGCTTAGTGATTGCAAACGGCAGCGTCTAAGCAGGCAGCTCTACACCCCTCACTCTCCAAGCTGTTCACTGTGTGTGTGTGTGTGTGAGAGAAGGAAAGTGTGTATGTGTGTGGCTGTTTATTCAAATGTGGCTCTGCATAAACACAAAATGCTCAGACTGGACTCCCACTATTCGCTTAAAGCGAATAAGGATCTGACATCTTAACATCATCCTCATCCCAGTCTATACACTGTGCAAGAGTGTGTGTGGGGGTGTGTGCATGTGTTGATGTGGGTATGGAGGAAAGTGTGGATGTGTTTGCAAACTCATGTGGGGTGCATCTCCCCTGTCACTCCTTCTCAGGCTGGGGTTCTGCTCCTCACTACTGCATGTCACACTATGCAGAATATCCAATGGGTGATTATGTTAATGTGGGACTTGATCCATGTTAAATTATGCATAATGGATTGATGTGGCACAAAGTCATCAATTAGACGGATATCAGCACTAAAAAGTGTGACACAGCATAATATTCTTTTTTTTGTATGCTGTTTTTTGGTTTTTCAGACAGGGAGCAAATGAAAACTTTAGGGCCTTGCATGCATGCGCAGCATCGCAGACACAACATGATAGCATACACAGATTAGCTGTGTGTGTTTGTGTGTCCATCTGTTGGTGGCAGAGATGACCTTGCTTTGTTTCACATTTACAGTCATGATGCTTTTCTGTTGAGGTGTGAGTCCATGACTGGCATGTAGTGATATTCAACAGACACCACCAGAGGCCTCATATCACACCTCTTGGAGCTGTCTGCACCGGGGTCGGCGAACCATGACCTCAAGCCTGCAGTGTTAACTGGTTTAGCCAGGTGGCAATAGCAGGGGGTGGAAGATTTGGAGGGTTGAGCATTAAAAACTCTCATGGGTTGATGAACCTCCGAGTACAACGCTTTCTACTCACCAGGATTTCACACACGCTCCTCTCCAAAAAAAAAGGCCTAATTCACTCTGATATACACTTTCAAACAACACTGTGGGCACATGTTTATTTAATTTATGAGTGAGCCACTTCATGTTAGCTCAACCCTCCCACTCTGCTTCTATCCCTGCAAATTTTCTGGAAGTTTTAAATGCCCCTTTAAACGTCCTAAATTAATACATAAAGAAATCCCCACACAGCAGGGGGTTCTGTGAGTGAATGGAAATGTAATATTCTGAGTCTTGTGTGATGGTTGAAGCCAGATCCATGGCTAAAAGACTGTAAATTCACTCTGAAATGGATAATAATTTTTGCTATCAAACCATTCTCAATGTGTCAGTTTTGACTGAAACAGTCTATTTCATCCGAAGATCCAGAATAGATGAAAAGATCTAAGCGCAGCAATGCTCATAACGCAACAGTAACACAGTAGCATGTAACCCAGCAAACTGCAATATTTATCTAACTGCATTTGACGCTGTCCTTCTCTGCAGACTAATCACACTTGTTTCTTTCTATCTCCAATTGTACTTGTAATTGAGCAGATCCGGTTTGTGTTTCCAGATACGCCTACCCTATCTGCAAAATCCGTAGATATTAGAATGATGTAGGCATCAGTAATGACTTGCATAACAGTGGCGGCATGACTTTCTTCCACTTTGTTGCTTCCAGTTTTGCTTTTGAAGCCTCCCCTCAATGTTTGTAGCTGATAGTTGATGTTGTTGTCTTTCTCTGGCCTTTCTATTGATATTGTTTTCTGAAGCCCTGAACTAGAAGCATTGATTCTGCTGAGGTCAACTGTGTCTCTGGATTTGATGTCATGCTTCACTTGTGAGTTCAGTGTGTCTGGAATGAAGCGTGTCTATGAAGATCTGATCAGAAATTATCTTAAAATCATCTCAAAATGTAGTTTGGATCTGATTAGTGGAAACTGAATTCCATGTGGGGGAATTCACCCCCCCCCCCCCCCCCCTTTTTTTTTTTCTTTTTCCTTTTAGACCAAACTGCCCTCTTTATCTGAAGCATTAGTCTGTTTAAACAGTTAAAGATTGAAAATTAAATCGACCATTTTTTCTCTCCTAAAAGCTGTTTTAGTGAAAGGTTTCTTTGGTTCTATTTTGGATCCCTTGTTTTAATCTGTAAGCAAATAATGGCCCCAAAAGGTCACATGAAGTAATTATTTCTAAATTCAGTTTTCTCATTAGCTTTCAAAGATTATCACCTAATACTAAGAAGGTAATTTCTTAAAATACATCTCGGGAGATTACCTCAGCTTGTTAGTGAGCAGTCCCTCCAACAACAGAGTAGTTTAGCACTTCTCTGCTGTCTCCAACCCTCCTCATCATCACGTTGTCCTGAAAAATGATCTCAGGAAGTAAAAACATACATAAATGTACAAATGCACAAAAAAAGATTACATTTTGTATTTTCTACTCTGCCCCAGCAGAGGATCTCCTGCCATAATCTGAGGCATAAGTGGACACATCTTATTGATTTTCTTTCAAGCCGGATTGCATTGATTGCCAGGAATATGGCAGACAAATCCATCTGGTTTTGTGTCCACTGGGACCAAGCAGGGAGGCAGACAGGGAGCTGTGGCTGGGTGTGTCACAGCAGGGGGGCAGGCTTCATTACAACAAATAAGAGCCCACTGGCCTAACACAACCCCAACCCGACCCCCACACCACATTCTCCATCCTCTACTTACCCCCCAAATTAAACTGAGAGCTTTTTAATTATTTATCAATACCATACACTCATGGTGGATCAATCAGTGTGAATGGTTTTTGAACATAATGAAGGAGCCTGCTCTGATAGACCTGTGAAAATTGATTGTGATCTTTGCCATTACGCCTTAAGTAAAGATGAGATGTGTTGACAGCAGTGTTGGTAATTTGAGGTTTGGGCACAGATGAAGTGAAGCACCCTGGGTGCTCTCCCCTGCCTCCACACAAGTGTGCTTCAGCAAAGGCAAACAGTGTCTGTGCTCAGGGGCCATCTCATCCTCCACCATTAATCAAGCTCTTAAACAGGACACCTCATCTTATCATCACATCACAACGTCCTCACAGAAGAGGGCAGACCTCATCCTCAGGCCAGAGGCACCACACACCTCCTTAGAGAACACTTCTCAGAGCAAATTACACAGGTCTTCACCAGTCCCAAGGTTTAGTAAAGCTTGATTCATTGTACTTCTAAGGTTTCTGAATGAACCTAAGCAACCTTAACTTTCCCTCTCTGCTTCCATATTTCTCTCGGGGTGCATCATGTCAAGCAGAGTGAGGAGCTATTCCATCTGGAATTATTAGCCAGAGACACACAATGCAATCTAATTTCATACCAACACATTCAATCACTGTGAATTCAGTTTCACAGGGGCAGTAAATAAGACATGGAGTGCAGGTATTTCAAAATGAATTAATGCTCTGAGATGAATCTCTCTACCTGAATTTTATGAAATTAGAAAATATCACTTGTCGTTCGCTTACCTTTCTGTCCATTCAGAAACCTGCAAATAAATACACAGATATTGAATTCAGAGGATTGTTTGTGAGAAAACAAGCCGGCATAAAGCAGGACAGCATAATGAGATTCTTATTTCATCCTTTGTTTTTTTTTGTTTTTTTTCTGGTGGGGGTGGAATTGGATTATAGAGGACTTATTTGTATTTGATATTGAGCACTGCAAAATAAATTCACACCTATTCAAATTGAAATCAGACCTAGGTGCATCAGATAATCCTTTTTAAGATAGCATGAACTGGCAGTCCAAGCCCACACACTGGAAAAAAACAATCTACCGTTAACAAAACCAATATATAGCCTACCTTGCCAATAGCATTCCAAGATTTTTTACAAATATTTACCAGTCAAGTATGTGCTTGATCCCCCCTTTTTTCTCCCAGAGGCATAAACAGTTACATCCATATTCATAGGGAATTTGAGCCTGTCTCCCAATCATCATGTCACAAAGAGTCTTAGCAAAAGCGCCTTCCCAATAGCTCAGTTTGTCGTTGGATCAGGAAACCTGATTTTGTTTTGAATCCCAGAGCCTTTTGAGACGTCAGGCCGTATCAGTGAGGAAGCCTGTGATGGCTGCAGTTATACGGCATGGCGGCTCCAGCTGCTCATGAATCTTTTTTGAAATGGCTTATTTCTGAGGGAGTGTTGAGACGTAAGCCTGAAAGAAGGACAAGGTTTAGTGTGAAGATGAGCAGTGGGTAGCTGCTGCGAAGATGTGATGTGCTGCTGCTGGTGTCAGTGGTTGTGGTGAAACTGTGAGAGGCTCTAATGTGAGAAGGGATGAAGCAGAGAAAGAGAGGGTGGTGTTGGTGTTGGAGGTGGGTGGGTGGGTGTAATGCAACCTCGACATGAACCCAAACTAGATGTGAGCTTCAGGCATATTTTCCTCGATGCTGCTGGCATTCATATGAGCAGCTTAGTGATTTATCTCCCTGCTGGCTGGAAGCAAGTGGGCCTGCATGGTGTCCACTCTGCAACTGTGTGTGCTAAGAGCTCGGGGGTCAGGTGGTGGTAGGCCATTTCTGTTGGCCTGATCTCTGAGCTATTGAAGATCTGAGCAGACAGTACTTTTTACAGTACTGAGTACTTTTTCTGAAGTTCTGTTTTTACCTGCACCTTGCTGAAACATTAAGGCCATACACATGTAATGACATAGTGTTAGAGTGTGGAGCAAGTGTGGATAGTCCCCTTCCTATTCTTCATGTTTCCGTGCCAGACCTTTGTGCATTATGTAGTGTGTTGAATTTTTTAGACCAGAACAGCACCTATTATTTGTCCACAAAGAGCTGGTCTGTAAACTCATGTAGGAGGATGTTGTCCACAAGTTTAAACATCAAACACTGCAGCCTTCGCACTGATTAATATTTCAGTCTCTTTGTGGCTATTACAGGCTCTACCAGCTCTCAACCTACCGCTATCCTCTTATTTCTCCTTTTTCATTGTTCTCCTATACATTTGTCCATACTGGTTTTCCATACACTACATCTTAAATCTGCTTTTAACTGACTGGTGTTTATAACTACTTTCTACTATAAAGAGAATGTAAAATCAACTAGACTTTTTTTCCACATTGTTTCATGTTTGCTAATCTTAATATTTTATACTTTTGAAGTGGCAGCTGAAGACAGATTCATCTTTTAGTTTTGGCCACTGACAGCACTATAAGATTAAGGAATGATCATGGATTTGGTGTTTAAATGTGTACAGATTTTATTTTATTTTTCATTTGTGTTCCCCTCCCCCACTTGCCCTACAGGTGCCTATGGCACTTGCCAGGCCGGCATTGTAAATAAGAATCTTGCTCTTAATGTCTTTGCCTGGTTAAATAAAGGTTAAATGAATAAAAATAATGGTGAAAGATATAGTTTCACTTTGTGGGAAATATGCTCATTTAATTCAACTAAATGAAAAGATTGTTTTAGTGCTTATGTTAAGTTAAGAAGCTTTTTATTTATAGAAGCACTCAGTAATTTTCTGAACCTTTTGTGTTTCTGACTTGTTTTGATGGCACAGTGGCATTTATTACGCTGCCCAATAGCATCCAGAAGCTGAGAAACCACATTTCACAACTTTTTCTTGTAGACGGCTGCATCACCGTAACGCCCTGCTTTACAGACCACATCACATGGTATCAACTGGATCTGAATGCACTGACTGTTTTGAATGGGTATTGTGGCTAATTCAGTAAAGAAACACAAGACAACATTACCTGATGAAGAAAGGAAAAGAAAAAGAAAAAGAAAAAGAAAAAGGGACAGAGCTAAGATAAGAGTCAACACTGGACTAACTTTTACCAACTAGAACTAAGGTGCAAGATAGATGCCAAATTAGCCAAGGGCGGAGGAAATCTGCCAAAGTTCAGTTGTGCTTCTTTAGCACACAGTTGCAAGAGTGGTAAAGTAATTTTTTTTTTAAAAAATGAAAAAGTTCATTCCACAAAATGTTAAATTCTTCCCTTCGAAAATAAAACAGATCAGAAAAAAATTATAAGAAGCTGTAAACTCGAAAAAAGGCTTAATCTCAATATCCACACAAATTTACTGACTGGGCAAAATCTGGCTTTTGGGGCTATGATGCAGATTTTTCTAGAACATTGTCTACTCCCTGTGACTTACACATCTTCAGAATTTTTCCATTTACTGTTGTTGCCCTGCCCTTACCGCATGTAATGTAGACAAATCGCGCTTGGAAGAAAGAAATCAGCAAAGAAGTTGATCTGAAAGTGGCAGCAACAGGTCAGTTGTTGTAAAAATAGTCACATTCTTTGTTTTCAAGCTCATTTAAAGCCCTGTTTGAGTTTGTAATCAACAGAAAAAAAACAAAAGCATTTTTTGTATCCTGAAGCCAGAGCTCTATGCAGAACAGTTCAATAACAATTAATCATGTCACATAATCACTTTTACACATCCTCTGGAGTCTTAGTTATATCATTTTGTAGAAATGTTCAGGTGGTAGCAGTTACAGGAAAGGACCAGAAATATATGGCAATAGGAACCGTTTTTGATTAACACACATGGTTTTTGAGTGGCTACCAATCACAATCCTATCCTAACCCTTATTAAGAGCTTTGTTTTCTTAGACTGAATGAGTCAGTGATTGATATTGTTGTCCGATTGGGTCAAACTTAAAAAAAGTCCAACAACATAACTCCTGCTTACCTTGGCATGGGTTGTTTGGTGATCTGTAAGGCACATGGCAGTGCACATATAGCCAAATGGTGACATTATGCACAAATCTGATTTAATTAAATCTGAGGTGACCTCGTAAGAAATGTGCTTATGCATTTCTGTGGTTTCTAGATATGTAAAATGACAGCATATCACTGTAGCAACTGTTTTCCTCTCTCTTTAGTTGTACAGCTGTAGTTACAGGTGGTGCAGTACAGCTGTATAAGTGTTTTTGTGAATGAGTGAATGAGAAACACATGTTTAACACTGCAAATCTTAAGCAACATTACCGAGACTGGACATCTGACATAGGTGTGATGTCAGATGAATCTGACAGTTTGACATTAGGCCTGAGCAGTCTTATTCACCAAGCTGATAACTGGTCCTTGAGAATGTCTGGACTATTGGTGAATGTCTGTTTCATGCTTTCAGTGTTTCAATACATTGCTGGCATTGTTTGACCCCTGAAACACTTTCTTGGCCAGGTCTTGAAACATTGTTGGTTCAGCCAGTGAAAGTAATCACTCTTATATGCTGTTTAACATTTTTCATTCATTTCAGAGTAAATATTTTCATGAACACCTGTCAGCCTGACCTAAAGGTGCAACAAGAAGTGGAGGAAAGCATAGGCTGAACTCACCAAAGGCAAGGTGATCTTCAAATATACCTATGAAAACAGCAGACAGCAAATTGGAGAAGGTCCTACAGGCCAAAAGCACACTGGGTCCAGGTGTAGCTCATGCTGTTAATCACCTTTGTGCAACCTGATCTCACAAAAGCACGTGAAATGACCACAAACAACCTTGAGGCCCTACCACTCATTTACGTGTCTCCGATACGTAACTGCTTCAAAATACGTGCTGCTGACACGTAAAGTTGTGCAGTGTTAAGTCAACAAGTCCTCCAAAGAAATTACACCCATATAGGTCATTTGTGCATGCACAAAAATACAGACTATATGTTTTTAGAATCCATTCATGGTCCTGGGACAGACTGGCGACCTGCCTCTCACCTGATAATAGCTGAGATAGGCTTCAACAACACACCGTCAAGGTCTCAAGGTTGTTTGTGCTTGTTGAATAGTATTTTTTGTGAGATTCAGTTGCCTTTGTGGCATCTGCAAAACTAACTGAGAAGGAAGAAGATACCAAATGGTAGTGACATGTAGGGATGAGTACCGAATTCAGTACCTTTATTTGTACCTACCGAACTCCGTACTACCAAGTACTGATACAGTAAAATCAAATGGGACCATGTTTCGGTAGTGCATCCTTTTTACTGTGAGGGAGTGGAACAGTTGGTGATTTCTATGCCGCACGTGAACGTCACATCGCACGCCGCGTGTTCAGTCAGAACAATCAGCTGATTGAAGCTTTTCTGGCTTCACTTTTCTAAAACATCAAGCTCGCTACAATATTTGAGATGCGGGATGTAAGACAAGCGGTGGGAACACATCTCATCTGAGGAAACAGCTGATTAAACACAACATTCTTCCAAAAGGTCCGTTTCTGACACGTCTGCAGCCCACAGAAAGAAGAGGGAAAAGTCAGTCAGCCCCTCAGCGGCTGAACAGATCTAATCAGGGGGCAGATAATAACCAGTGGGGTTCACAAACTGCTGTTCAAGAATTCAGTATGATGTAAATACTTACTGAGTTTGCCATCAACGAACACAGTAAATCAGTTTGGGGTCCGGCATGCAGGCCACATCTGTCTCTCCCTCTCTCCTTTGCATCCCACATCTTGTTAAACTCCTCATCAGAGCGGAGTTTCCGCATGCGAGTGCACCAGCCACAATACTTAGATCTGTCATCAAGTCTGGTCTTTCTGAGGAAGCTTGTATGGTTTAACAAGCACGGCAAAAACTGTGTGCACAAAGTTAGTAAACTGGGCTTGATCATTGCAGCAGGAGGCTCACAGCCTCCATCCTACCTGCGCAAAATGCCGCAACAGAATCAGTTTAGTGTCGGAGTACATTCCATCTTTTTTCTCAGTAAATTATTCTGTTATTAAGTTTCCCTCTGTGTATCAGACGGCTCTAACACCATACAGAATAAAAACAGATGGATTTTGCTTTAATATATTAGTTTAAAAATGATACGTTGAGAATGAGAACTAAATCTGGTGTTGCCATATAAACCCACAAAAGTACCGAAAACAGGTACCGTTTGGTACCGGTACCGATACGCAGATACTGGAAGTTGGTGCTGTATCAATTTGAATGTGAACGGTACCCACCCCTAGTGACATCATGTTTGAAGTTTACATGGATATGATGAGCTAAGTTGGATTCAAATCACTGGTTTTTAAGTCTGAACACTTTGCTCAATACAAAACAATGAACTAATGATTCAACTTTTTTTTTTAACATCGTA
This sequence comes from Atherinomorus stipes, assembly GCA_023101725.1. NCBI lineage: Eukaryota > Metazoa > Chordata > Actinopteri > Atheriniformes > Atherinidae > Atherinomorus > Atherinomorus stipes. Next base: position 73,103 of record JALJCO010014522.1, read on the forward strand.
AACATTTCTGCTTCATTCTCCATTGCAATGCTTATGTCCATGCTCATGCATATGACGTGATGTAGTCTGCAGTTGAAAGTTGTCTGTGATGCATTTGAGTGCCAATTTTTTCTTCTCAGAATTTTTCTTCCCAGATCCTTGTGACATGAGCCGACACAGCAGGGGGGTCCAGCCATCACCGTTGGTACTTGATGTCAGTTTGGTGTGTAAGAGTTGTAAGAGTTGAAACTAGAATTGGGCCAAAGAGAAAGCAGGTTCATTACATCAGCTATGGTGGATATCTGTGAGCCTCTGGAGCCTTCTCTGAAAACCTTGCACCATCTACCAGTATAAAGTAGCCTGCAAACGCCAACAGAAAAAAGTTATTTGAGTTGTAATGAGTGACCTTTCCATGAAGCAGCAAACATGCACAGGGCATAAATAGCTGAGCTACATAACAATTAAGGTAACCTTTCTGTCTGAATAAGAGGCAATTGCTCAGAGAACTGAAATAACATGAATGATAAATTATTTTTGTAACCCAGTGCACAGACGGTGAAGAATAACGAACAATGAAGTGGGGGAGGGAGAAGCAGTGCCTTGTCTCAATTGTAAATCCCAGTTATAATGCCTCGTTAAAAAGATTTGGGAAGGCGAAACAGAAGCAGACACTCTCTCTCTTTCTTAAAGGTAGACAGGTCTCAGTGGGATTCATTAATGTGTGTCCCAGTGGTAGTCTTCCTCTTACAGCACAATCGCCTGGGTTAGCACCAATACTGAAATTACACCTAATTGGACAATTACTCAAACTCAGAAACCTCCTGCAATAAGCCAACAAGGCTCCTAATAAACACCTTGTCTTCTAATAAAAACAAGGAAGTCATTTGCGTCACCCAAGAGGCCCAATTTTTTTTTATGTGTGCTAAATTTATTTTTAAAATAATTGCATGGGCTATGAATGAGAATATTAAAAAGGTGGTTGAGAGAGTGGAAAGAAAATATGTGTGAGAGGGAGAGAAAGAAAGACAGCAATGCAACCCTACCTCCGGCTCAGTGTTGCAGTCTGCTCTCCTGGGGGAGAGCTCATTTGTTCCACAGATAAGCACACTGCACACTGCACAACTTTAATATTACTGCTGTCATGGCATGCCATAATGAAATAATTACTATTTTGTCTTTCTTCAAACCAACCAAGCCCACCTTGTTCTCTCTCCTTTGACCCCCCTCTACCCCTTCGTATTGGTCACAATCATATTTCCTCCACTTGTGAAGCGTTAATTAAACAATGACAGTAATAACAGATTTCTTTCAGCCTTTGCAAGTTTCCATTCAATGAGCTTAGTTCACCATATTAGGAAATATTTGCTCATATTTCTTTTGTCTCGAGTCACATTGGAAGATTGACACCACTCTGGGTTCACAGTTTAAATATAAGAAAGCACTAAGCAGCTGCCTAAATTGGTTTTTCATGAATAATTCTGTTTTAGCGTTCATATACATGTAACAGGAAACTATATCATTTTGAGAGCACATAGTTTCCTCTGTTTTGCAAGATTTCACATGGATGCACTCCTGTTTGAGAAGATACACCAGGCCTTGCCTGGGCGTGACTATCTGTTACTAGTTTGTACATAAATGCTTTGCTGGTACATGTTGTTCAGCACTCTTTACATGTTTCATGCATGTACAGTAGATCTTACTGCATTCAGAGGCATGTTTTTTGCCGTTTTTATTAAAGGTGCCATGACATCAAATTTCACTTTTCTGGGGTTTTGGGGGTATAATATGATCTGTTGTGCACTGATGAGGCCATGTGAATGTCCAGAGTGAGAATCAAAGTTCCTGTTTATGGTCTGTCAGCTTTGTCTCTCTGCTCAGAAACGGTTGAATCAGACAGCAGGCTATCATTCTACGTAGTTCTATCATTCTACGTAGTTCTATCATTCTACGTAATTTTGCTCCAATAAGAGCACACTATGAAGTAAACAGCCCGCCCCCCCTCTCTCTCCTAACGGTTTATGCACCGTCCGCCCCCCCCTCCTCCCCTCCCTGTCTGATTCAGCTGCATGTATGGAGCTAGTAGTAACTTCTGTGCAGTCAGGTCTGGATTTTCAAACAAATGGATTTAAAAGCAAACTTCTGCAGCAACACTGAGGGAGGGGGCCACAACCTTGTCATTACCTGTAAGTTTATTTATTTTCTAAATGCTGTCTTGTCTGATAAACGTAGCTCACACTGTCTGAAGTGCCCATGTTGCTAGCAGTTAGCCTTTAGCAAACTCCGACCGCAGCTTGACCTAGATTCTCCAAATAAGGTCATAGCCAAATAAGGTGTAGCCAATCAAAATGAAGTCAACGTGGTCTCCGGGTAAAGCTCCATATCATCACCGGACCCAACTGTATGACTGAGGAAGTGAGGTCTGGCGTTTCAAAACAATACTCCGCTGTAAAAAATGCCGTTTTTTTCTTTGGAGTATTTACATATGCAGTAATGCCAACAACATAAACTAGTTTTTAACTGCTATGTCATCACTCCTTTAACACATTATGGAAATTAAAGGATAAACTGAACAATTTTAGCCTTATTTGCATACAGGTTTGTGTTGCAGTGGCAGCAGAGTCTCTGTGGCTTAGCTTCCAGCTAACTTTCAACTTGTTTTCCTGCAATGGCATGTCCCAGAAAAGCTTGTTTAGAACATCTAAACTTTTGGAACATGTAAAAAAAAGTTACCCTTTCTACTTCCTCGGGTTCCAGTGGAGAAAAGGTATAGCAATGCAGACTTTCTGTAAGTGCTTCCATTGTATAAGCCTTAAATAATTATTTTAAAGGATTTTTTTTCTTCTTTTTTTCATTCCTTTTGGCAGACACTCACAGTCCATTAAGAAATCCAGGTTTAGTCCTTGACCTGGTTGTTGGAGACCCCTGACAGACTGATTATATTTGCTTGCTGAATCATAGTTTGAAGCTGATGTTTGCCTGGACGAAGTGTTATAAACACATATGCAAAGTAAATTGGCAGCAACAGAATTAATTAATCCACATATTTACACTATCAGATTAATCTGTGCACAGATTAAAATGGTTGCAAAGTTCTGACAGTGAGCAAAGGTCTGAAATAAGATGCCAACTTCTGTCACACAGACAGTACTATAATGTAATACATTTAATCTATACTATTTAGTATTTAAACCATCTACCCATGCTAAAAGTGGTTTTATGTTCTGACATATTTTCTTCTGTTTTAGCACAATCATGATTTTGTTATTCCAAAGATAAGGTTTTCTTTGACCGAGTCCAACCTTTACACTTTCTGTTAAAAGCACTCTCCTTCATCACTTGGGTTAAAAACCCTTTATTTACAGATGATTTTGAACTCATCTGTCCCCACTCTGACCTCTTTTATAGTGTGTACCACTCAAGGAAGTTAGCAGCCATTTTCACATCTTGCTACTAACATTAGACAAACAGACAGATGAATAAATAATCACAGCTGACCTCACACTACTAGGGACAGCGGTCTAACCCTTCCTCTGGCAAGAGTTCACCACAATGCCATTCTGCTGCCATAAGAAAAAGGGGGAAAAAAGAAAGCTGACAGGAAGCAGGATGAGAACCCACAAGAGGTGGACAGTGACAAATGGTGTGGAAAAAAACAACACAGGCAGCCATCTGAAGGGAAGACAAGAGTAATACTCACAAATAATTAACTGGGTAAATATTGGATAGCAGACTGACTAATTACTTCACACGTCTCACTGCGCTCTCATTATTGTTGCTGTTGCAGTTAACCCTTTCCAACACAGCAGGGTTGTGCATTGCTAGCTATTAGCTGACTACCTGACAGCAATTTATACTAGTCATCTATACTTTGCTATTCTGCAATGGAACACATTAAGATACAAACAATTTTACAGACAATAGTGAAAACAAACACGGGTGGGGAGGATCAAATTCACATTCCTCTAACCTGAGTCCATCTATCATTTGCACTGTCTTTAGCGTACACATAGGATTGTGTGTGATCTGAGAACACTGAGGATATACAGAAGCATCCTTGAACTTGAACTGAATGAAGGACTAAGACCTTTAAAGGGTCCTTGACAGTTGAACGGTACTTTGGCCAGAAAATATGTTCTAGTATCCGATAAATGTAGCTATTGAGGATCCTTCCCTGACTTTAAGAAGTGTCTTTTGTGAGTTAGACTAAGCTAAATAGAAGGAAAAAAAACCTGTGTTATGAGAAGTTGCCTATAATTCACTACTGTAATCTTAATAAAACATTTGGTACAAAAGGTGAAATAACTAAAACACATACTGTACAAGTACTGCAATAAGGGTAAGGACCTGTTTATACTTGCAGTGGGGAATCATTCTGCAGGAGAGTGAGGGATTTGTGGTATTTTTTTAAACAAATAAATGTCCATACTTCCAAAAACCTAACGGCATATAGGGTTCAGAGATGACACTATCTGTTGGTTGAAAGCTTCTTGTCTGAAAGTTAGCTTGAGCCAGGGCAGGTTGATTAAAATGGATCTCATAGCAAAGAGGATGAACACCAAAAACAATAAAAAGCAGAGCTGAAAAACAGACAACAGCTGTACTAAACTGATTATTTTAACACTTCATATCACTCCACTACACAACAGATCTCTGTTCACTTTGACTTCTGTCTTTTTCAGATGAGACAGAGAATAGCCTAACTGAAGGACCAACAAAAATCACTAAACACGAACAACAGAAGCTAGACCTTAGATTGTTCTTCATTTTCTGATATTGGCCCAAAGTGACAGCAAAATGCTATAATGTAGTGTCTGAAAAGCCCCAGCCTAAAGACCCGACATGAGTACAGCTGTATATTCAAAGAATTCCTTGGGAATGCTTGCCAGTACACCTCTTAGTAACTCTAAGATTATTGTTGCGGTTAATGACTCAGCAAATGCAGAAATTGTGCATAATACCTGATACGCTGGGCACTTAAAGCTTCAAAATATTGTGCATTTTATTTTTTGTGAAACATTGTGGTCTTTTCTTTCTAAAAGGTCATCAAAATGGCCTGAAGTTTCCATATTGTTTGTCCTGCTTTGTGGGGCTGATGTCTGTCCAATCAAAAGCAGTAACATAGCCTGATTATTTCAGGAAGTTCTGAATTTCAGATACAAAATCTCAAGTATACCTTAATGGTGATGTATTAACATGCCAGTCCTTTGGGAAGAAGAGGTATTCTGGACTAGGCTGAAACCTTCAAAGCACTGATTATAAACTCACTTTTCAGTGTAAAATGGCAACAGAAACATAATTGGTTGAATGCTGTAGCTTTTGTCAAGCTTTTGTTTCTCTTACTACTTTGCTTTCCTCAAACATCAGTCAAAATAATGTCTTTCTCAGGTCTGGCATTGTTTTTGGCCTTACTATATAGACTAAAAGCTACAACATAGGTTGCAAAAGTGCATTTCTCACTAATCAAAAAGCAAGAGTCCTCAAATGTGCACACGATTCATACAACCTGTCAGTCCTAATGTAAGGTAGGGAAGACATGGAAGCCATTTAATTTCAATGTTCTCATACAAAAAGGTTCCCTAAGGGTATTGATAGTAAATTACATGAATTCTAGACCCCTGTACCAAAAATAACTACTGTTACATTACTGCATGAGACAGTTTTTACCACCTAGAATTTAGATGTTTGTTGTGGTGTTTGCTTTAAGATCAAATATGGGCTGTTTGTACCTCAGTGCTGCCTCATTGTACATCAGAGTTCCAGCTGTCACTTCTCAGGTAAACTGGTGAATCTCCTAATACAAGGACGTTCACCCAATAATCTGCAAGGCAGTGGTTAATGACAGCAGCTGTGAGGCAAGCATGCACCACTTCCAAGTTGATTTAAGTTTAACGAGCCACTCCAGAGTGCTATTGATTCAAATCTATATTTGACAGGATACACTGTGAGCATATATTAAATGGATCAGAACACCTACGAGGACTCTCAGAGAGCCTTACCAAATGGAAGAGAAGACAATAAGCAAAGAAAGGAAATCTTTTGTTGACTGATCAGTGTCTTGTCAGTGTGGAACAGGTTTTTTGTGATTGAGGTGTCATTTTGTTTGGAATATTTTCCTTTAAAAAAATATATGAACAGCTTAACATTATTCAATCTGTTAGTTGCATTTTTAAAATGATTCAGAAATTTATGGTTGCTGTGAAGGAGAAAGGTTTAGTACACATTCTGTGTTATAGTTTGAATTATTCTTTGCAAAGTAAATTTTTCGACAAGTCTCATTGAGCGCTTGAAGTTTTCAAACGTATATTTTTTTAAAATAGACTACCTGTTGTGATAGGAGAAGCTTAAAGGCACAGCACGATCTTGCAAGTTATGTATTATAAAATATAACAAAAATGAATTTTCTTCATATCAACCAGTTACCTGTTGAGGGAGCACATTTACCAAACTCAAATGGGGAAAATTAGGCTATGAGAAACTTGGACAGTTTTTAAAGGCTGAATCATCACATAGTAGATGGTCTTTGGATTTTATTTCAGCCAATGTTTTCTGTGGGATCTTGTCTCCACTTATACTGTACACCATCCTACAACCACAGCCTACTCAAACATGGCTCAATATTGATAGTTCAATGACCAGTGAACAAAAAAAAATCCATAAAGCTTCCAACATCAAAGACTGTGTCCCTTATCATCAGATTCGGCCTATTAATGTATGATGTATTTTTATAAAGACTAATCTTTACCTGACTCTTTTTTTTGGATGCTGACAAATTTTCTACATTCAAAATGTCTTTTTTAAATATATTTATCCATTAGACAAGTTATTATTTGTATTTGTATTTATTTATTTATTTAAATAAATGGACAAAAAGAATAAGATGAGAGGTAGGGGGGGGGGGGGGGGGGGGGAGAAAAGAGGAAAGAAAGAAAAAGGGGGAAGGGGGGGGGGAAAAAAAAAAAAGAAAGAATGGGGATTTGGGTAGGGGAGGATGAGGGGCGGACGGGGGGGGGGGAAGGGGGGGGGGGGGCCCGGACAGGGCCCCCCCACTGGACAAACTAATTACTCCAGGTGTGTCTGGCCAGTTACTGAGGTCAGACACACCTGGGTTAATCAGTTCGTCCAGTCACAACAGACAGGAAGCAAAGGTGCTGTCTGAAATTCAGGAAGTAGTGGAGCCGGGCATATAGCCCATTGTTACCTCCAGTATAGTCACTTTTGTTTTGGCCACAACCCCCTTCTTTTAAGTTAAAAATAAAAACTGAACCAAAGACACTGCCTGGGCTCGCTGCTGAAAGGCCCACAACCCTACAGGACAACTACCACTCCGAGGCCATCACTCAGGTCAGTCCTTCTTTACATTGCCATCCACCAGAAACCAGTACCAGCCATCTTCCTCCTTTTATTTCTTTCAGTTGACCCTTAGTTCAGAAACCTAGTTACTGTGGTGGGCTCCACCACTCCGTAACAACCACCCAACCAGCTTCACGTGGAGTTCAAAGAGAGGAAGGTAAAAGCTGATAAGCTGCTTTACTGTAGATGTTGCAAGTTGAATAAATGAACTGCAAACGAAAACGTGATGCTATTAGGCTCAGCAGGCTGATAAAGTTGACATGAATCCCCCAGTTGACCCACAACTGGTCCCGGACGACCGGCCCCGGACGACCGGCCTCAGCAACGCCCCGCACAGGATGACAGTGCACGTGCAAGCTGGCCTGGAGCACCCTACAACCTAAGTGACAGTTTACGCGAGAGACGACCACGGCAGGCCGCCTCGCCATCTTCCCTCATTGGTCACATGGTTCATGTTTTTTCAATAAAACATGTTACTCTACTATGAGGGCATAATTCCCCCTCCCGCTTCCACCATGCTCCCTGTTAGCCGTGCAGCCTCGACCAATGTAGCTTCCGCTACACCATCCTACAGGCCGCCGGTAGCTTGTACACCGTTACATCTCTGCAGTGGGCCCAACATTCAGGGCCCCTCTGTTACAGTTTCACAAGCACAATCACACAACACACCCTCTGCAGTCTCCGTTGTGGTACCACAATGGAGCATCAGAGCACCGTCGTCAACTGTTACCCCTCTTTATGAGGGGACAGCTGTTTATGCCTTTACATGCAGCGGCTGTGGTCCGTCTGCCCAGTTTCACGCGAACGCAGCATGAAAAGTACGAGGGAGCTGCTTGTGATATACAGTTGTTACACAATGTCCCTTTAATGAATTTATGCAAACAGACACTATTAGATATTGCAGTTTGTACCATCTTTGCAACATATAGATTGTACTGGCTAATACTGCGATGAAGGGAAATTTGTGATTGTGTTGCCTAAACATGTCTAAAAAATAGTTGTGCACACTCTCATGGCCCTGAGTGTAGTGTCCTTGGTGAAAAGTATTGTGTGCTCCATCGAATCCCATTTGAAGGGGACAGCAAATATATGGGGATGCTAATGGGCTAAATAAATAACTCCACTACTTCCTGAAATTAAGACAGCTCCTTTGTTTCCTGTCTTTCATTACTGGACAGTGATTAATCCAGGTGTGTTTCAGTCTGAGGTTGGAGGTCTGTTCATTCAGTCATGGGTGGTTTATATAGCGGAAACATGTTTCAGAGCAAAGGTCAATCTGTAGCGCTCCTGGTAGCATCATATCACTGCTGCAGAGGCACTAATATGAAATGATTGACAATGAAATCCCTGTTTCCATTTCTTTTGCTTAGGTCAGTTTCATGCAGGTCAGTGGCATTTCATTACGACAGAACAAAATTTCATTTTTTGGTCATGTTGCTTTCCTCTGAACTTCATAGTTTTGAGGAGTTATCAAAGATTTACTTAACTGAAAGAGTGAGCACCTCACAAGTTAGGACAAATCATGTTTTCTGATTCAGGTCAGTGATGCAGAACAGGAGCAATTACCACTGAATATGCCATTTGTCTGTTATTTCAGGAAACATAAAAACAACTGTATCGAATAAAAATGGGCAAATATTTGTGTAATTTGAAATAGGTTTTATACTCAAATCCCCAGAGATGTTGATCAAAACTATAAGAATTTTGAATAAAGGAAAACTGTCCAAAACCATGGTTTGATAATATTATTAATTTCTGAAATACTTTTTTAAAACATCTATAAATTGTGAGCAATTAATAAAATGCTCATATATAATATAGAGTGTTGGGGTTATTTTTAGCTTAGATGATTTGCTCTATATGTATGTCATTCAGGTAAATGCTGTATGTTATATAGTCTCTTAATGAAAGTGATGTTTGAGAACGATTTCATTTTACAATTGACAAAGAAAGCTTTAGTGCACTTAGCAGCAGACGTAAGTAGCACTAATTTTAAGCAGCACTTAGAGAAATTGCATAGATCAGTCAATAATATAAGAACTACATAATTAATGCACTGAGCAGTACCTGAATCATAACCGTAATGAAACTAGAGACGTGCAACCTGCTGCATTTCTACATGACAAAGGCTCAACAGTCTCCACGAGCAGAGGGTTTGAGAGAATAGCTGTTCTCAGCTTTGAGATCTTTAAACCTTTTTCACCCCCATGGTACGTTGTGTAAAACTAAATTAAAAATGTCTGCTTGATTAGATGCATTTTTGCAGTGAGGATAACAAATGTTTTCAAAATCCACGATGAATTGGAATCTGTTTTCCCCACCAGCCCAACTGACAGCTTCCTAATGCTGCCACATTAAAGTGGTTTTCCAGCGCGTGTGATGCAGCTTTAACTAGGTCCCGGGGGCATTGTTAGTTATCATTGCCTACTGCTGGAGTGAGCCCCGGTGAAAGCAATTTTAGCTTTCCTCCCAATCAGTGGTGCAACATGAGAGATGGCCAACGAGAACAAACGGCCCAGCTCACCACTTCCCACCACCGATCTTATCTGAAATGCTGCTCCTGTCCCGAAAGGGCCTGCTAACGCAACAACCCCCTTCCTTAAAAAGACATGAGACGGTTGGCCCCAGGCCCTCCCAATTCATGCAGATATCCGTAAATTAGACTCATAGAGACAGACCAAAACGTCCTCTGAGGGTATTAGACATGAGCACTTATGCCATGGAGCATGTGAGAGGCTTTCTGGGAGTGCAGAGGGTATGATCAAACTACATGAAAATGCCATCATGAAGTCCCACCACAGCCGAGGGTTTACATGTTTCTATTTTGGCCTGTTGTGCATGTACTGCTGGGGCATCAATACCCTCAAACCCACAGGCAAGGTAAATTCAAATCAAAAATAATGATTTTTTTTCTACCTGCTGCCTGTGATGTATTTATTTCTTGCAGTGGGAAAATGTTTTCCAAGAAGACAGTACTGCCATTAGCATGGCATGACTGATTTTAAGCGCACATGTCATGTTTTAAAGTTTAGGGGTTTTTTTTCCCATAAGGTATTAAAAGCAGAGGCATTGGTAGGCCACAGTGGTCCATCATAATCATTATGTTTGTGTTGATTAAATTTCTCAATACAAAATGCAGCAAAACTCTGAAGAAGACCTCAATAGTTTTAAAGCTGGTGTTTTAAAACTGTCCATAGCATAAATGTTGATGTGCTGCGTGTGTTTTGACCATGAGTGGGTGGGTGGGTGAGTGAAAGCCACGTCACTGTCAAAACAACCAATTTCTCTGGCTCTCTGAACTGAATCCAAATGTGAAGGAATCAATTAATCTTTGTGAGCCCTTTGTGTTTTATCCAACAGCAGGCAGCAAACAGACAACAGCTGATGTCCTTAAACACCAAACAATACACACACTCACACATTAAAGGACAATATCTTTGTCTTTTACCGCCTTTTCCCCAGAAATTGGAATCATTTAAGATTACAGGCAACTGTTTTGGAAAACCATGTTAGATTTCAAATCCAAGCAGCCACTTGCATTATCGTTCATTATCAGGATGTTCGAGCTCGTCAACCCCATTTTCATTCCAGCAGCATCAAACACTGCCAGTCTGTCAAAGTTAGCTACGTCTCTAAGGTGACCTTTGGCATTGGTGCCATGATGTACAAGGTGTGACGGCATTAGATGCAAACACTTTGGGGGGCTTTGAGGCATTGCTTGATGTAAGATTGGAAAACTGCACATCAGGTGGTGGAAGAACTGGTCACATGACTTGTGTATCTTTTACCCAGAAGAACCAGGTTCAGGTAACACTTACAGTGTGGTTATCCTCTTTCTTGAGTCTTTTTTCTCACTCACTGTTTAATTAGGTATACATGTCCCAATATTAATCTTGGTAATTTATTTATTTATTTTTCAGTGGCTAAGAATCCTTTTCTCTTTTTCTTTTTTAAATCCCCAGTATTAAAGTGAGGCAGGCTAATCCAAAATACAGTATCGGTGCTCACCTCACCATGTGGGTTTCCCAACCCCTAACTCAAAAAGTAGTTTGGTATCTAATCCTATCCATACTCTATTTCATTGGCTAAACCCAACGGGCATGACTACAGTTTTTTTTTGTAAAATGTCAGGACTGTATTTTGAGGGTTTGCTAAAGAAAACAGAATAGCGTCTAATCTGATAAGAACGAGCACATATTTACCTCTTGTGAGGTTTTACAAGATGCTATTATGGTTGTATTTAACTGTTTTTTGAAAATAGATTAACTTTAATTCAAACATGTTTTACTATCTTGCAATTATCTTAAAAAAAAAAAAAACAGCCCTTACTGAGCATCATATTTTGTTTTTTGTGCTCCAACTAGATTTATATCCATCAAGGCTGTTAATTTTTAACAAATAAACCAGAAAAATAAGATGTGAAGAATATTTCAGGAAAGAAAAAAGGAAAACATTTCAGAAGAAAGATCATAGAATATAAATTGCTGGAAAAAGTTGATTTTTCATATTAAATAAAAACTTAATTATAAAAGAAAACTTTAAAGTAAGATGGGATTTTACACTTTAATGTTGCTCTGAATTCTTTGGAAATTTAATGTTTTACAACAGGCAAATGACATTTGAGGGGGAAAAAAAAGGATTAACAGTACACATTCACTGTGATACATCACCTGCCCCCAAACTTGTCTCAAGTCTGTACAAAAATGATTATTCCAACCACGATGACATGAACAGAAAGTAAAAGGAGCTGACCAGGAAACTATAACTTCATTCTGAGACAGAAGTAGGAGGACATTCCCCAAGATGACCTTGTAAATTTCCAACTTTTGGTCATTCACACATTCGTGTGTTTTCAGACAGCATGCCAGCTTTGTAGAATCTCAGACATCACATGTTTCACAACGGCGTCTATGTGTAGTGTGACAAATCTTCCTGTGTCGTCTCTCTTTCACACCGATGTCCATTCAGCTCTGTGACCACACTGACTGACTTCAATCAAAGCAGAGGAAATATGCAGAATCCCACCTCAAACAGGCTGTGAGAAAGGGGGCTTGTGGCACAATTTAAAAAGTAGTTGGCACAGAAATGAGATACAAGACAGAAACACTGCTTTAATGTTATAATCGGTGCTCTACACATGCTGACGATAATGAAATTACATTGAATAAAATCAGTTTGGTGCCTTCATGGTGAATAAAGGTCTAATTACGTTTCCTCACCCACCACAGCTTTTATGGGCCTTTTAAGACTTCTTTCCCTTTCCGTCATTCTTGTGCTTCCTCTTTCAGGAGTGCAGTAATTTCACTAATATCAGATGTCAGATAGCCCAGATGGAGGAAAAAGAGAGTGGTCTCACAGACAGGCTGAGTTATGTGGCTCTCTTTGGTCTTATTACCGGTGCACAGCCTACGGGCAGCTTACCCATTTGGGAATACATTGAGCATCACTCATACATTAACTCAACTTAAACAGCTGATCAATACTTGATATTTTGTGATTTCCCCCATGAAGGAAACACAACATGACACTGCTCCACTGTTCCTCCAAATGACCTCCTTTTTTTCACTTGCAGTATTCCAGCAGTTGCACTTTGTTGTTACTACCTTACGCTTTTCTTTTCTTTTCTTTTTTTTTCTTCAGGAAAAAAGTTAAAACTCCTCATTATTCATTAGTGTTTGGTTTCAGTGTGCTTGTCTGAATATATTGCTGATTTTATGCATCAGGAAACAATCATTTCTTGGCACAGTGGGTCACAATTGAGTTTGTGGAGGTTGATGATTAAGATAAAAACACATTGTGGTGTATCGAGGTAAGTGACCTGCCTCTCCGTTCAGATAAGACTCCAATTAATCCAGGCTGAATTGCAGTAATGTAAAATAAAGATAATTACTAAATCACCAGGCTACATTGCTTTGATAGATTTTTGTTACTCACTGTTATTGCTGCAAGGAATAAGAAATTAAATGGATTATATCACAGCATTTTCAGATGGATTACAACTGCTTTTAAATAACCGCAAGAGCAATTTCATCAGCCCTGCATTCGAGAAGCCACTGACAGGCACTGCATGATTCAAATTGAACTTGCTCTCATCATTTTAATAAAGCGCTTCAGTCTTCACCCCCAGCAGGCACACACACACGCACGCAGAAACACATGCACTATACAAACTGTGCACACCATCGGCTCTTTTTAATCTAAAAAAAAAAGAAAAAAAGACATGCATTTACAAAACACACTCATAATTTCTACTGAAAGAATCTCATGTATTGAGAATTTGCTCTGAAGGATTCCATGATTTTAATTATTTATTTATTTTGTGCTCCCAGAGTCCTCCACTAGACAACACATCAGGACAATTTGTAGTCAGACATCTTCAATAAACATGACCCTGTGAGAATTGTTTGCTCGTTTGAAGTTCAAGGTTTAAAAACAGTAAATAGTGGACAAGTAATCAAAGGCATGTGATGAGAGATTTCACGGGTGGTTATCTCCAGGTCCTTGCTGCCGTTTCTGTGTGTGCCGGGAGATTGTGGAGAGCTCGGCATGCCAAGCGCCCAGGGCTGCCGCAGTGACTGCTCTCCTTTAAAAACCGTGCTGGCACAGAGCCCCCTATCGAAGCCAAGGCCTGACTCGGTGAGCATTCATTATGGCATCCATTAGAATAAACATCTCAAAATCCCCCAGGACCAGCCCCTTTGCTTTTAAGTGCCTTTTGACAAGGCTGCACCCAAGCTGCAAAATGAGGACAGTGCCTGCATTTTATTGTATTTATTTATTCATTTTGGTATTTATACTTTGTTTCAGACAAAGTTCTCACACTGTTTTTACACAAAAAGCTTTTAAATGTTTGTCTCAGAGTGTTCTTGTCTCTATGGAAAACTGACAGCAGTGCCAGCAAAGAGTGGAAAAGGGGCCTAATTGCTAATCTGTGCTCTTCCTAAGTGCATCGACACAACAGTATAAGGTGCATTTGTGTCTTCACTTTAAGAAGTTTCTAATGTATACAGTGTTTAAACCAGTTAAATCAGTTCAGTGTGTGCTTTAGGGAATACCTAACTAAAAGCTGACACAGGAATGATTTTAAATCAAGGAGTCTGAGCAGTCTTTTTTTTTTTCTAATGTAGCCAGTTTAATCTGGATGGGCTACAAAGTGCCATTTACTTATTGATGTACTTGATACAAGCAGGCCAATGGTAAATATTCTACAAAACCTCATGAAAGAGGTCATTAGATTAGAAAAAGCATAAATAATGCAAAGCTTAGGGATCCATGGAGTTCACTGGCTCATATTAGACACACTTAAAGTACACAAGACGCCCCGACTGAGTTTGGTTATTTGTGCTGGATGTGCGAAATCTAAAGACAGACAAAACTTTCTGCTTTAGATCTATATTCACACTCAGTCCACAGCTTTCTCGAAGACAGATGAGCTTTGAGTTTTCATGTTACATTTTAAAGTCAAACAAGAGGATCACAACAACAAAGTGCAACCCCCAGTCTGAGAAATGTGTCTCTTCCCTGCTGCAGCGGCTCTTCTGCCAACAAACCCTGTTTGGGTAGAACAACAAAAAGACAACAAAAGGGAGCGCTGAAACAAAACACCAGGCATTATCATCACCATTATTGACAACAGCTACAGCAATAATAACAACAACAAAGGGCATCCTGGGATATCAAGTCACATTTGTTTCTCCATTTGCTGTGTGAAACGTACTGTAATAAGGCTGCCTTTCCACTTTGATTTGGAGTGCCAGGGTTGTCGGCGGATGGTGGACAGGAGGGTTTCATCAGCTCACTTTTTACACAGCCAACTTCACTCTCAACCTAACTAGGCCAACAGGCCTGACACTTTGCGTTGGAGTACAAGAGTTTCACATAAATGAAATGCAGATGATTGGTAAAATGATATGATACACAAAAGCAAGTGTCATCAGGCTGTCATGTCTGCCTTGTTCCCCCTTGGTGTGCTGCGGCACGCCTTGGGCTTCTCCCTCCCTCCCTCCACATGCAGTGCAGGGACGCCGGCCGTCTGCCTGACTGACAGGCAGAGGAGAGATGAGCTGGATTGGGCTGCATATGCCCCTTAATGCAAACACAGAAATAAAGACAGACCAGCAGTCAACAACTCATAAGTAAATCTCTTTAAAAGTGAAACTGAGGCCAAGCCAGTTTATATAAAACTTTAAAAAGAGCATCAAGGAAGTTGAGAGAAAGAGAAAGCTATGATGTTTTTGGAAGAAAAGATAAATAATGGCAGGATTACAGATTATGAGACTATTTTGCTTTCCCCTGCTCCCCAGGCCAGTGTCTGAGTTTCAGATTAACTAACTCAAATATTCACATTTTGGCGATTTAAAGCCAATATTCCTCAACAATTCTAAATCAGCAGTGCGTGAGTCACTTTTCTACCCTCATGCTGATGTACTAGCTATCGCATCTGCCTAATCTAATTAAGTAAACAACTCTGTAGTGCTGAAGGATGGGCGTCATATTAGATCAAAGGTACTCCTCTCCTGCCTCCTTTGAAAATCCTAAACAATGGCACTAGATCATTTGAATAAAAGCAGATTTCACTGAGATTTTTCTTTTGATTGAGGCCTGAAAAACACACAAATCTGATGCAATTCTTGCTGTTTTTTGCTCGCTGTCTGTGGATATACAGCTCTTTATTTATAGATGGATATTTATTTGATTCTCCTTATATCTGAAGGTGTTCTCAGCGTATAATTAGAATAACTGAGTTAAAGAAAAGAAAATCTCTTTTGTACCTTCAAGTCCATCAATTCCTATTAGATACGATAGGGGGAGCAATGAGGAGAGAAAAAAAAGATGGTGGTGTTTGTTAGAAATTAAGCAAATTGGATCATTTGCTGCTTGGATGCAGAAGAATGATGTTTCTCTCCTTGAAATTTACAAGGAAAGTACCTAATAATGCCAGGCAATTAGGAAGGACTGTCACTACACAACAGGGAATGGAGTGATTGCGAATGTGGATTAGACTGCTTTATCCAGCCAGCGGAGGGAAAGGGGTTGAGACCGAAAGGTGGTGTTATACGAGCACCAAGGACAATGCCTTAAATGCCACACTTCAGCAGCGAGAAGGGATTTGTCTCTAATTAATTTCCAAAGATTTCCGTCGTCCGCGTTTCTGAAGGCCAGCCTGGTGGATACTCAAAGGAGGAGTGCCCTCCAGCAGTTAAAACCCTGAACAAATGGTCTACATCATTAAAAAATATCAAGTATCTTTTGTGTCTTCACCTCTGTCTCTCACTGCACCATCTGCAGTAGTTCTGCTTTTATTAGTGTAAAAACACTGCTGCAGCTAAAAGTTTTACAGAATATGAGAATTATGACTTTTAGATTTTGCATAAATAAAATCAAATAAGCCAAATATAGCTTGCCTTCAGTTTCAGTGATATCTATTTCATCTGTGTATTAATGTGACATTTGATATATGTACACTTTGCTTCTTAGTGACTTGGGGAAATCTTGAGGGAATATATCAAACATTTCCTCTGTGTCTCCTAAATTTCGCACCACAAATGTGCCACAGTCTCATCAGAGAAACGGCCGTAGGACAGTTTATCTGCGCTCTGCCATCTGACGAAAGGGTTTAGTGGCGACGGGGGATGTGGTTCTGGATGACAGATTTTAATTACAGGAACACAGGCCGGTGACACTCGAATGACCAGTCGCAGCTTACCATCAGCCAATCATTGCTGATAACCAGATGATGAGCGCAGAGCGACCAATTAGCTGTGAAAGGGCAGCAGTGCCACATCAGCTACAGTGCTGCTATGCTGCATGATCTTCGTTGTAGGTGCAAATCTCAGAGGGCACGCTGTTGAAGTCTTGTCACAGTGCTTAGATGTGTGAAGCCCCAAGTCAGTAAGCTGGCAGAGGTATCTGCAAGTTAACAGGTTTGAAACGTGTTATGCAGTCATGTTGAATTGTTCTGGAAGTTTTCTCATATTTTTGTGTTTATGATATTGTATTGGGAGCTGTTGTCAGTCACAGTCAGATATGACTGTAAAAGTGAATCTGTATATCAATATTGTCATTAGTATACTTTAATAAGCATTACTGGAGTGCAAAATATATGTACCATAATACTGTTACAAAAAAATACATAGATTGATATGTGCTTCATTAATCTCCTGAAAGAAATTGTTTTGTCACAGCAGCCATTAAAAATATATATAAATAAGAAGATAATACTACTGTCGTATGATAAGATAATAATTTGTAGGTAATAGCCGTTGGTAATACTTTGTGGATTTTTCCTAGTCCAGCATTTTTCAGATGTTTTTATCCAGGTTTTAGCTACCTGATATAATTAAAAGGTTGAGTTGTTAATGTAACAGATTATTTTTGTTTTGATTTGTGAATTGGTGCTAGTCGATCTTTAGAATACAATAAAATTAAATAAAACATACTTTATTTACTCCAGAGGGAAACTTTAATAATGCTATTTAATCAGTGTTTTTGTTTTTGCTGCAGTAGCGAAAACATGGTGCTTTCAGACCATTCTGGTTCTGGTTCTGGTTCTGGTTCTGGCTCTGGTTCTGGTTCTGGTTCTGGTTCTGGTGCCTCAGAACCTCAGTGCTTTCTGGCGAACAGGCACACATTCACACCCGTTTAACTGTTGCCAAATTTTGAGGATTTAACTTGTGGAAGTAAATATAAACAGTTTGGAGATTTGGTCATGAAAGTTGATGGTTATTTAACATTTTCACAGAAAGTGTGGAATTTACTATTTTGTACTATTAAAAAAATGTTCTTAGATGTAGGAACAGCTCCGACCATGTGTAAGTATGAGGCCCAGTCATCAGTTTGTGTTTTTTGTAACCACTGGATCCTTATATTCTGACATGTGATTTTAATTTTTGCTGTACAGTATGTACTTATTTTTAACTTTATAGTTGCATGTTTTACTGGCTTTAAATTGCATGGATTGTGTTTTTAGTTATTTTATTGGTTTTAAATTATTGCATGGATTGCAGCTAAGTGGATTGATGAGGAACACCTTGTGGCTGATTTGTGAGTCACACCTACAGTGAATGATTGGTGCAGAGGACAGGTGCTGGGATTATTTATTGTGAACAGGTGAGCATGCAGGGGAGACAGGCGGCACAGCAGTGAGAAAACGCAGCGGAAGGAAAGACAGCAGTGGAACGCCATGGCAGGGCTTCCTTTCCCATAATGCCAGAGGAAACAGAGATGGATGTGACAGTGTGGGGTCCTGTCACTATGCCTCCAAGTGATCATGCACCCTGGCTGCTTGGCCACAGGGATATCCCTTTGGCAGACTGGGATCAAATCATACCTGGGCCGTCCTTGTCTACCTGCCACATAAGCACAGAATCCAGTGGTAAAACAGGGAAACTGCATTATTTGTGCAGGTGTCACAGAGATCTCCCTTTGATCCCAAATTATTTACCACTCTCATTTTTCTCTGCAGCATTAATTTATTCTTTGTTAGATAAATTTTTGAGTGTATTGTTTTAGTTATGGTTGGAGGAATTTCCCCAAGTGTGGTTCTAATAATTTTTTTTTCAGATGTTAACGAATGAGTGAACCAAACTGAGATGTTTTGGGTTCAACTAGAAACGGAGAGACTCTTTCTCTTTCTCTCCATCACTCCAAGGTGGAATACAGGCAACACCCATGTGACATTTAAAGGGATGTGTTGTCTCTATTTATGGTTAAATGGATGTGTTTCTGAATGCAAATGACCACGTACGGCACAAGCAGGTGATTTTGAACATGTTGGATTTATCACCAGCTGATTTAACAACTAACATGTACATGACTGGCCTCTAAAAGTTGGATAAATCCAGATTGTTTTGTATTTACGATCATTCCAAATCTCATTCTTAGGATGGAATTTAGGACAACTTCGGAAACAATTAATAAATAAGGGCACAGGAGTGTTCTTACTTGGGGAATGAAGTTAGATGTAGTGGATCCAGCACCTTCTATGCCAAAAACGTAGTTACTTTTTTATTGGTTCCTTGAATGAATAAAAAGGATACCTGCAACATTTAAACAGTTGCAGGTATCCTCACTGAAGATGCTATTGTTCAGATCAATTGTGTGACGTCACATTGGGAAAATGACAGCAGACAGGCAATCAGACAAAGAAAATTATGAAGTAAACATTAAGAATAAAAAAGTTTATGAGTCTCAAATTGAGAGTCCAAGTTGAGTCTCAAAACTTTTCCATGTGAATCAAAGTCATTTCTCAACTCACTGAAAATTTGACTTCAGTGCGAGTCAAGTCTGAGTCCCACACTCAAATCCCATCTCTGGGACATGCACACAAAAAGGTAAGCCTGCACCAAAAAGTTAATCAAAACAAGATTAACATGACGAACCAGAAGAGTTGTTACACAAGAAATTTATTGCTGCCAAGCATTTAGAAAAGGGAGGGAATTTCAAAAACCAATAGTCATTAAAGGGACTAGAGGCAGGAATTTACAAAAAAAAAAAACACTCATGCATGTCCATTTTTGTTTATACTAATGGGTGATGAGGCTCTAAATACCAAAAAGAACGTTTCCACCCACGTCTCTCTCCGTTGCCTTGAACAGGCTGTGTGCTGCAAAATGCGCTGCAATTCGGTGGCCGAATTTCCCGTGCTGCCCTCCGGACGTGACGTCAAATGACGCTACATCCCCAGTTTTGATACAGGAAGAAGACGGTCACGGTAAATTCAAACACTGTAAGCGATAGTTATGGATTCTTCTGCCATCAGCAAACGATCCAGATCAACTGAAAGACACTAAAAAGTGTAACTACGAAGAAAAAGGTTAGTAAACAACATTATAGCTTCAGTTTGTGCACGATCCTGTGACGGTTTGGCTCGTGGCTGCAGGTACCTGAAGCGCCAGTCGTGACAGTCACGAGTTTCGTTTCTCAATCTTGCCTCTAGTCCCTTTAAGTTAATATCACTGCTTATTATCACTGAATTGCTACCAATTTTATCAATGATCTATTACCAGCAATGTCAGGTGGAAAACAAGTCTTGCTATTGGCAGAAGAATTCAACTGAGTTCAATTTAATTTGCATATCATCACTTCACAACATTTTTAAGGTACTTTTAAAGCTACAGTACAGTACAATTCAACCAAATTTGCTGCAATCCTAATATAATCAATTTTAATAATATTCATTATAGTCCACATTAATGTATTTTTTTTTTCAGTAAGTTTAAAGTCAAATAATTCAAAGTCAACTAGTTCAGAAAACCAACGGATTGTATCACATCCCTTCTTCAGTCCCCTGTCCTAGATATGCCCAGGCTGGTGGGCAACAGGGGAGAAGAAAAGGAAACCTCCAGTAGAACCAGCTTCAGGAAGGGTGGCCATCTGTCTCAACTAAAGAGGAAAAAAGCTAAAATATCTTTATTGTCAGTTTTTTCACTTTCATTAGTTAAATTTTTATAATGTTCGAGTATAATCAATGCCACAGCAGTGTTGACTGGTCCAGAGCTCTGTGCCTTTTTACCATTTATCATGCATATCTTGACAATTATTGTTATTTTGGAGAAAGAATAAAACTAGACATCAAAAATGTCCTATTTTTAAATTCCTTACATGTTTTTTTTTTCTCATATACAAGTTAAAGTAAAGAGGGAAGCAATGTTTGATGCTATGAGCATGCATCTCTATATGAGTTCACAACAAAGTACACAACAACTCTCATCAGCTGGCTTCAGCGCTTGATCACTCACCAGTGTAGCTGTTGTACCAAGTGTAGTTAATATCGTTAACTGTGATCATATTTGCTTTAGACCAGTGGTTGCTCCACTTCTGGAGCCATGCAGGGCTGTGAGTGTGTGATGCTCAGGCCAACTGCAGCACACAGCAGAGGCCTTTCCTGTTTCACACAGAGCGTAGAGTAGAACCTGAGCAGCAACACTCTTGTTATTCTGTGGTCGCAGCCTGCTGGTCTGCAGATACATAGACATTTGGGTGAGTGGCTGGAAGTAGTACAGTGTGAATGGTAACACCCCGGACAAATTACATGGCGAGAGAAGAGGGGCCTCTCCCCCACTGAGCCACTGTGGCATCACAGGGGCGGAAAATGACAATTCCTTGAAAAGGTCATACAAGATGCCTGCACTGTGATACGAGCTTACAGCCAATCTGACAATCTTAATTCAAATCATGACATTCCCCCAAAAAGTAGAACGTTTTCATCTCCCCATGTCAGAATAGCAACCTGACCTTTTGCACGTAAGAACTTCACTGAGTTTTAACAAATGCTAATCAGAGCCCTTCATTAACTGGTTTCTCGCACGGACCCCCATTTGCAATTTATGCATTTCACACTGAGATTCAAACGAGTAATAGGATTTCTTCTATATTCTATTAATACATGTATATTCTCCATGGATCCCATTCCATTTGACATGACAGATGTTAATATGGCAAAGTGATCATGATAAAAGCAGGAAAGCAGATCATTTAGCATTTACTTTCTTTAATGGTAAATAAGCCAGTGATCTTCAATAATTCATGCCAGTGAACAGTGTTTATTTCCTGTTGGTATCCCCATAGCCTATATGCCTTTTTTTAATCTCAGAAATTGGAAGAAAGTGTTTGACAATGAATTTCATGCTTCAAACAGCCCTCTACTCGCATGGCCAGTGTCGCCCCACACCTTAATACTACTGCAGATGAAATGTCATGGAAAATTCACCCACAGAGTTGCTCACCTTGCTTCTGTGTGTAAGCTTGTTTTATCACACTTTTCAGAGTGAATTTGAGTCAGATCATAGCAATGTTCGTATGCATACATTTACCCGTATATCAAGCTTGAAGTTCATTCCAGTAAACAACAAAATATAAGAGATTAGAATTTGCATTTTTCAAATCACATTTTTTAGTTGTTCTGCAAAGAAACTGATGATGGATTTTCCATTTTGTAGTGCTAGACTCCAAAGTTTAAAGGGATATTGTGTAAGTTCTCCTGTTTTTTATTCACAAAAACTGATTATTTGGTTCAAAAGTGTTTTTTCATTAATCAGTAATCACTCCCATCAACAAACCGAAGTGCTCCTCTAAGTTCTAAATTTGCCGTTCGTATCATTCATTTACACATCAAGCTGGTCGGCTCGGTGGAGGCTGCCATGTCGTATCGCCATGTTTTTCCGTTCAGGAGAAGCGTGACAGTAGGAAAACACAGAAACTCATCGGACACACCGGAGTTTTCAGCTCTTTTCGAGGTAATGCCTTTGAAAAGTCACCACGCTGCAGTGGGGAGAAACTAGCGTCTCGCTGATGCTGCGTTCACGTGCAGTCGGGCAGACGGCCGTTGGTAACAAACCAGGTGTCATTTTAATCAATGAAGCCGAGCTAAAGACGGTAAAACATGGGTCAGGGGGCGGTGATTAGCTCAGTTGGTTGAGCAGCCGCCCCATGAAAGGGGGCAAAGGCCCCCAGGGGAGGGGGCCCCGGTGCGATCCCCGGGGGGGGACCCTTTGCTGCATGTCGCTCCCCACTCTCTCCCCTCGCCACTATACACTGTTGTATAAAGGCCAATAAAGGCCAAAAAACCCCAAAAAAAAAAAAAAAAAAAAACAAAAAAAAAAAACATGGGTCAGGGAAAACAATACGACATCACCATGACAACAAATCAGATGTGGATTGATGTCACTGTAACTGATGGACCACGTCTTCACATAGAGGCTGGTGATAACTTTACATGCAGCGGCTGTCGTCGGTCTGCCCGGTTTCACGCGAGCGCAGCATGAAAAGTACGAGGGAGCTGCTCGCGATTACACAATGTCCCTTTAAGTTTAATTTTATAAATCAAATTACTCGAATTATTTGAGTAATCATTTCAGCACTACTCTAAAGTGGCTTGATCAAGCTGAAACAGTCTGTGAGAATAATGGTCCATGAAGTCCCAGTCTATAGTAGACTACCTGCATGTGACAGTTGATGATGATTATGTCAGAAATCTTGTGACACCTTAAAATATATCATTTTGAATGTAGATATACTTTATCTTGCTTTAGACATTTGGGCCGCCATGATAACTTACATTAAAGGGACTAGAGGCAGGAATTTAAAAAACAAACAAACATGCATGTCAATTTTTTTTAATGCTAATCGGTGATGTAGCACTAAATACCAAAAAGAACAAGCCCACCCACGTCTCTCTCCATTGCCTTGAACAGGCTGTGTGCTGCAAAATGTGCTGCAATTTGGTGGCCGAATTTCCTGCACTGCCCTGCGGACGTGACGTCAAATGACCTCCATCCGCATCCCCGACAGTTTTGATACAGGAAGAAGACGGTCGCGGTAAATTCAAACACTGTAAGCGATAGTTATGGATTCTTCAGCCATCAGCAAACGATCCAGATCAACTGAAAGACACAAAAAAGTGTAACTACAAAGAAAAAGCGTAGTAAACAACATTATAGCTTCAGTTTGTCCTTGCTCCTGTGATGGCTTGGCTCGTGGCTGCAGTTACCTGAAGCGCCAGTCGTGCCAGTTACGGTAAACTACCGGTTATGGTAGAAAATGTCATTTAGCTGATCCGCAGCCATTTACTGCAACCAAAAGAGTAATTTCACTGGAAGATGCAAGTTTTCTCTGGAGAGTTTCTTTGTGCACGAGTATGAAATGTGCACGTTATTTCGTGCATGTTGAGTGGGAGGAGAGAAAAACGAGAGTAGGAGCGTTTCTCACTGGGAGAAACAGTTAGGGGCGGGGCTTACAGTTCAAACCACACTCTTCACCTCGCTCACGGTTCGCAAATGTGCAAAATCAGGTATAGCGCCTTTAAGGTGATGTGTAAAGTGAAACTAAGCCGTACATCCTATGATGTCATGGTAGAAAAAGTTATGAAGTGCAGTTTCTCAGCCTCGGGATGCTGTGGGGCAGCAACAGCTCCTGAAATGTACATAATAAATGTCACTGTGCCATCAAACAAGTCAGAAACCCAGAGTTTTAGGGTCTTAAAGTAATGTTGTTTTTCTTTAATATAAAATTCAATTTCAATTTTTTAAAACTATTTAATTATTTTACACTTTTGATTTAAGCTTGATTTATAAATCTGTGTTGAGTCTTGCAGTAGATCTACACACATATTTTGTACTTTACCGTGATTTTCATCTCAAAAAAAGTAGCTTTGATACCAGTTCCAACACCAGTCACAAGGCAAGGTAAGATTTTATATGTTGCACATGTACAAGACAATTCAAGTAATTTACATAAAACATTAAAAGCATTATAGTGGTGTGTAGGGAAAGCAACAAAAATGAAAATAAGTAAAAGATATCTTAATATGAAGCATGATTTTAAAAAACCAAAGAAAAAGAAAACATGAAAACTTTAAACTTAAAAGAGGCAGTTAGATCTCAACTTCTGAATAATAACTTTATTCAATTCCAGCTGAGAACAGGTGGGTCTTTAACCTAGATTTCAATAAACTGAGTATTTCAGCAGATCTTAGGCTTTCTGGGAGTTTGTTCCAGACATGTGCAGCATAGAAGCTGAATGCAGCTTCTCCGTGTCTGGTTCTGACTCCGGGAACTGATAAAAGACCGGATCCAAATGACCAGTGGGGAACTGTCAGGGCCTTCTACGCCTTCAGAGAAGGCCTTAAAAAATTAAAAGAGAAACATATCTTTCATTTAAAATAGTTTTATTCTATTTAAATATATATATATATATATATATATATATATATATATATATATATATGTATGTATATATAAAAATTAAATCTATTTAATGATTTAATAATACATTACATTTAATACATTTTCTCTTGTCTGCGGTATATTATATATATATATATATATATATATATACTGTATATTTTCATGGCCTAAACAGTAGTACATCATACTTCCACGATGCACGGCTATGCCAGGATCAGACTACATGAATTTAGTTGTGCCCAATTCTGCATTGTCAGATTGCAGAATGTCGCATCTTTGCTTCGTGTAGTGTGACATAATCAATGATTGCCAATTTGGCGTCTGCGACACTTCCCGACCACGACGCAGAAAGACTGGCATGTCAGAATTTATTGGTTTTGTCTACCTATTGTGACGTCCTGCAACGTGCCCCTACATATCAACCAATAGAAGGACAGTGCGCCCCTCGCTTCCATCAGAGAGACCGCACAGGAATGCCGGTACACAAACAACAATGGCAAAAGGGGGGAGAGACACAGCTGCTCTCTGGTGGAGCAGTGGAATGGAGGAGAGATTTGTAGAGCTGTGGCATCAGTTTCCATGCCTCTTTGTTGTGCAGAATGGAGAGCCTATACTACTGGCATAGCCAGAAAAAAACATTGGGTGTACCAACAAATACAGTACTGGGTGTGCCAAATTTATTTTCAACAGTGTTACACCTCCACGAACACTCAAAAGGGTGTATCTCTCTCGAATACATCATTACTTTATTAACACAAAAAAACTCCACACGATATGTGCGTTCTAGCCAACAGTAGTTCACAGCAGGTCTAAACATTCACTTATGTGACATGCTCTCAAATAAATCAATGACATAGTAATAGAAAAAGCACACTTTGTGTTTAAATAAAAACACCGCAAAAACATAACAGACATTGCGTGCCCAATGAGATGAACATGTTGAAATATGACACACTCATGCGCGTACTCATGCACTCTTATGCTGCGTTCCATTTGAACTCGGAAGTCGGAAATTCCCAGTTCCGAGTAGGAAGTTTCAACTGGAACGCCCCCCTGAAGTCGGATTTCCCACTCGGAAAGTTGGACAACTCTCGCAGCTCCGAGTTCAGATTTAAAGATGGCCGCGCCCGGTGTTAGCAGTTTTAGAAGCTTCTGTAATGTTACATTTATTTACACTTCTTACTTATATTTTGTTGCATAAATCAATCCAACACGTAGTATTGGTTTATACAGATGTACGGGGAAGCTGCTGTAGTGTAATTCACATTTTTCATGTCGTATATGTGAACTACAACACCAGCTGTGCCAACAACGGCTAATAACAATAGCCTTAGCAAACACGTTGTTTTGCTAGGTTGCTAACTGGTTTTCCGACCAGTGAGCTGGAATGCAAGTTGGTCGGGTGTGACGTCACCCCCCAGTTCCCACTTCCCAGTTCCGATGAAAATGGAACGCAGCATCAGCCATGACTATCCACATTACGCATGATCATCAAAGCTATCTGAACACACCTATTGGGTGTAGAGTATAGACACAGTGATACTGCTGTGCACTGTGAAGCTCTCAACTTAAAGGGCCAGACGGCAGCTTGGCATGAACGCATTTATTACAGTATTTCATCATGTGTGCCTGATTTCATGTGATTGTTTTCCGACGCGTGCTCCGTCGGTGGCACCGATGGAGTGCGCACCTGTGAGGACGTACATGTGTGCATTTGTATAGAACCACACACTTTATTTCACTATATGGCAGTTTTTTTAAAATAGTGTTACTTGGTTGGCTGAACTTTGCTCTCTTGGCCAAGGGACTGTGGTCAGCCTGATGTTTTTGACTCCGCTCAGCACTGGGCGCCCTGCGCGCATAATGCACCTGGTGGAAGCGATGGTGCTGATCAGAGTCCAGTTTCCCTGCAAGATCTTTTTCAAAGATAAGCAGCAAGACACTTTTTAGTCTGTCTTTGAGCATTGTAGCTCTGCTGGTGGATTTAATCCTGTTTACAACTGAAAACAGGCTCCACAGAGAAAATGGAACAGGCAGCGTTACCAGAATACCAGATCATGTTGGGAAAAACATCTTTGTCACGAGTCCAACACCTAAATAATGGATGGGAACTAATGTCCCCCGTCAACTTTCCATTTCATGAGTGACCCAAACAGTCAATTCAGACGCATTCAAATCAAGTGACTGACCGCTGCTTGTCCCGCCTCCCCGTCTCGTGTCATCTTTTGCAACACCACGGGATGATCAGATGGTTGTCTGTCTGGTGCCATTCTTGCAGTGTGACCACATGCAAGTAGCAAGACACCGTCCAATTTTATGACACAATTGTAGTTGTAGTTCTCCCTTGTTACACTATGGGCTGTTTGCAAAACAAAGCAAATCCCCATAGACTCCCATGTTGAAAAGGCCAACTTCACAGCAGAAATAAACATGTTAACAGCCTGGTTCAAAAAATCATTTTAGGTTTATAGATCAAGTTTACCTTCATGTCAACTGTGAGGAGGGTGAATTCTTTTATAACTCATCCATTTAGCTGTGATTTAATCTTGAAATTACACATAATTAAGGGCGTGTCCTTTTGATTGACATACGGTAGACCCGAAGTCCGGCCTGCCGACCGATGGCTCCTAGTTAGCTCCTTGTTTGGTCTCAGTTTGTAGCAGAGTAGCACAACAGCGTTTTTTTGTCAGCTTATGGCAAGTCTAAGCATGTCTTACCTTTACCCCGCCGCTTAGGGGGCTAATCTTTGTTAGCTCCTGTAAATTCGAGTTAGCTCGGGCGCCAGAAAATACTGTAAAATTACAGAGAAAAACTTTCTCATAAAAATAGTCATTTTCGATGATAAAAATACAGTTTATAACTTTACTTTTACATGAAATCTTTGTTTTATTTTGGCATTTTAAGGTTTAATGAAGGATGTTAAGATGTATAATAACAAGAAAATCACCTAGACATATGAAAAAAACTGTTGATATCACTGTTGCCAATTCTTCAGGAAGAGAAGTCACTATTAGTTGGTCCAAAAGCTGCCACTGCTGCATTAATATGCAGTGTTGCCAGGTGTACGATAATTATCGTATTTGTACGATAATTTGGCCCTCTGTACGATGTACGATCAATAATCCTAAAAAAGGGCAAATGTACGATAATTTGACCATTTCATATTAAATGTGAGCAAAACTGTCGGCTGGCGAATTTTTTTGTGAACCCTGAAGGCATCAGTTCCCATGTGACATGTTACCAGCCAATCATGCTTTGCTAAGCGTGAGATGCGAGTGACGTCCATGTGTTGATTGGCTGCATGGTAGCTGCACCCGCCCCAGGAGACGCTCAGACAGGAAAGCGAGCAAGATTCAAAACCAAAACAATACGAAGGAAGAGGAGGACATATTAGTATAAATAATAAATGAGTAGAAGCCGGATTGACTGATGGAGGGTGAGAAACGTGGCCACCATCTTGGACCAGTCACAGCTCAGTTAATAACTACTGTGGACGAACGATGCCAGAGCTGCGCAGCATCTTCTGCTGTAATCGGCGGAGCATCAAAAGCAGCAAACTGGGAGTTACTTTTCACAAGTAAGACTGAGCATCAATATAAGTTGTGTTTAGTGGTTAAAATATTTACCGGCCTGTAATAATCTGTCTACCAGTGACATCATGCCAAGCGAGTCAGGCTCACTCACGTTTGGTGGTCGCTGTTAAAGTTATGTCATGAAAATGAATATGAAACTTCATAAACCTACATAGATATCATCTGTGTAGATTACACCTGATATTATGACGCCGTTAACCCATTCCGTACTGACGCAGCAAAGTCAAGAGTGCCTGTGAGCGCTTTTAAACTCTAGAGTGACAATATTTCACGCATCAGTGGGGTTGTTATTTTACTTATGACGGGTGTACGATAATTTCCCTCAAAATACGATAATTTTGAGTCTCTGGTACGATAATTCTATATTTCCCACCTGGCAACACTGTTAATATGTGCCTTTTATGAAAATTAACACAGGTAGAGTTTGCACCATGAGTAAATCCAGAGTCTGTTATAGAACAGCAAAACAGTTTTCAAATAAGCTATGTTGGTTCCAAACTGGTTATTTAATGTTGTTGGATATGATGATGAGTTTATCTCCTTGAACTGTCCTTCACACTCATGGTGCAACTTTAACATCCAAACTTAACAGACTTTCTCAACAACTTCTTCTGAATGTGAACATAACAAAGGCAGTAAAAACTTAACTCAAATTTATAGGATAATCATAAGAAGGTCATTTCTGTTAAATTTGCTTTTCCCATGAGCCTTTGTGGTCCTGATATGTTGTGTTTTGAAAGTAGCTTTTTGTAACCTTCAGAGCCCTGGAGATATTGTTATCTGTTTCTGAGGAGGACTGACCTGAGAAGAGCAAAACCTGAAGTAAATTTAGGTGAAGACTACACTAAATGGACCCACATAAACGTTTTCCATGGCGTCAAAACACGGAAATGGCGACTTTTCTCCTGGATCAGTAAGCTAGCTTGTTTGCTAACATGGCTAACGTTAGCCGTCAGTTATAAACTCCTCTGCGTTACTTGTTGGACATGCTGCAGACTGTTGGTCACTTGCGCATCGGCAGCGAGCCTGGCATCCAAATAGCTGGAGTTGTTTTTCTGCCGTTGCAACTACAACCTAGACACACGTGATGTCACTGTTCTGTCCGTATTCCATATTCAACCTTTAAATGCTTTTCATGTCATTTCACGTGAGACTTGTAAATTCACAGCCTATTTTCATAATTCTATCATTATTATTCCGGATTTTTTAAAAATGGGGAAAAAATGTTAAATATCACGGTAAAAATCTGTGATATTACAGTTTTTTACAGTCTGCTTGACATATTGATATGAAATGTTATGGCAATATGATTATTTCTGTGCAGTTACAGCTCAAGTTGAGCACAAATATCATGTACATTGAGGCTCTGAATGAAGCCATGATAAGCAACAGTTGAAAAGTGACAAGTGTCTGAAAGACTGCATTTTCATCTCTTCATAAAGTCATTAGTTTAGCATATTTCATGTCTGATAAGGTTTCATGTTACCCCAATTACTATCATGCAGAAACCACAAAGAATTTGAGACAATTTAATTCGCCTCATGTTCAATCAGACCCAAAAATGTACCCCTTGATAACAGTAATTTAGGGGCTTCTCATGATAACAAAATGGATAACTTACATTTTAATTTTTTGGTAATTACAACGTTGTCTTTTTAAGTTCACAAGTCAGGGAAACTGTGGGAATATACACCCAGTACTCTGTGCCAGTATATTCCCTAAATTGGAATCCTAATTTGTATTTACCAGTCATTGTGATGTGAACCTTTAATTATGTGATAAATAGTGGCATTATATTTAAAGGTGATATCTTACAACCAGTGTTTGCTAACATTTAAAGAATGCACTTATTTGCTCGGGGGAAAAAAATCAAGCTGTATATACGAAATCTACAAAAGGCGCTGTCTCCTCAAAGGGAATGCCAAAGATATTCACAGAAATATTCACACAAGCCATTCACCAGTGTGCTCTGATCTGTGTTGCATTGAAACAATCCCGAGCTCTCGATGAAATCTAAACATGGACAGCGGTACTAGCGGGCTACTTTGTGGACCAGAGGAGATAGGGCAGCAAAGCTCTCCTCACAGCTGGGTGCCCAGATTGATAGGCAAGATAGACATAGTGCATATGTTTACTCATCACTCTGATTGCCTGTGTCTGGGACAAAGGTTTTATTTGGACAGGTCAGGATTTGCAAAGACTGTATGAGAAGCACTATAAATGAAGATATGCTGAGAGGCCCCTAGCAGTATAATGACTTTCACTCACGTCCATCAGAGGACACACAGTGAGTTCATTCCTCACATCAGCCAAGTTTGAGCCACCCTTGCATCTGCTTATTTAAATCTCCTCCCAGTATCACACAATTCCCCATACTCCTCTCAAAACTATGCCACCACTTCAGGAAAAAAGGCCTTTAATATATGAAATGCCAGTGCTGCTGTGTCAGTTGGAGAGAGTTCAGGTTTTACAAGGAGCGGCTCTCCAGGATGCGACCCTGTGCCACGCATATCTTCTTATTCATTGTAACATTTCTTTTGCTGAGGTTAATGAGCTTGACACCGAGTGCCCTTAGCCTGCTCAACAGCCTTGAACTCCTTCCTCTTTTCTCTCTGCATGCTATCAACTGGCAGCTGAAAACAGCAATTTCACTTAGCAGATGCAGCATGGGGAAAGTTATCAAGCAGCAGAGTGGTCAACTGTGCTTTTCAAGGCTGTTAAGCAAGGTCAGACACTCGACTTGTTTCTACTTGGTTTGTCAGTCGGAGCCTCTGAGGAATTAATTGTCCCTGCACTGTCTTATTCACAGTCTTTTACAAACAGATCCATGACTTTTTCTCTTTCATTTAAGGTGCTTGCTAATCATTAGAAGCCATTTTAATTTTGCAGTGTGGGATTTTTTAAGCAATACTAATTATTTGATAACAACCAAACACAAGTCAGTTTGAATTACCTACATTTAAATCTGTGGACTCATGCATTTTTAATTGAACATTATTGTAGCATTAACAGCTGAATATGCAGCCAGCCTTTTCTCACATTCGTCCCAGCCTTAAGTGAAAGTGCCTTAAATTAAAAGGCTATAGAAATCAATACAAGTAGCATCCATGAGAGAGCACATGTCTTCAGCAGTCTGCCTCCTAATGCATCTCTCACCACATGCTCTGCTCTTGTGTCTAAAAGCACTTAATGTGCAACAAGCAGCCGCCCACCTCGGATGCTGCCAAATGATGGAGATGACTTGTCTGAGGAAGCTTAAAAGTTTGGTCTAATGCTACATTAATGGATTATCTGGCCCGGCCTCTTTGTAAGAGCGAAACTTGTCATATGGCAAGACTCTGCCAGAGGATGCTGAATGTAAACTGGTGCCTCGACAAATTCACATCTAAGATTTTATTTTAAAAAGGGGGGGGGGGGGGGGGGGAAAAAATCTTGAAAAATTTGAGAACCATCTTACAAAATAGAAATTCTTATTGCATCCAGTTAGTATTAATTCATTACAAATAGTTTGGCTGTTATTTTGATGGCAGTAGTGCACTGCTTTTTTAATAAAAACATTTCTAAACCACATCAAATGAAATTCATTTCAGAGAGAGCAGAGGGGATGATGGGGAGACTGAGAATCTAAGCTTTCTGACACGGACAGAGATAGAGGTCTGAGATGTCCACTCTGGGTCATTTCCACAGAACAATTTGATACAGATTTCTTAACGGTGGGAGATTGCCCGTTTTCCTCATTCTAAAGGTGTAGCTCCCTTTTCTGTTTATATCCCCACCATTTCAGATAGAAGCTTTATACTACATATACTCAAATACACAGATTTGTAAGAGAAAAATAGTGAATCTGCAGCGAGTGAAGCTGCGGAGGACTGCATGAAAAGAACTCATTAAAAGTGTGACTCACACACACAGACGCTCCAGTTTGCACAGACTTGCGATAATTTGTGAGTAAATCTGAGGCTGTTGTCCAACAACATATTCCTAATTGTCCCTGCACTCACATGCGCTTGCATGCACACACACATTTTCTGTGGCACATAAGATCACCCCTCACACTGTTACAGTCAAAACTAAAAAATGGATGAGATCTTTGTCACTCAAATAGCTGTAGGTTTCTTAAGTGCTGTCAGGGTACAGATGAGGCCGACATGCATTATGGAAGACGGTGCCTTGCTAAGCACCTCGGCTCTCCGCCTTTTCCATGGCACAAAATCGTCTAATGGAGTTGAAGACATGGTAGTTTCTTTAGCAACCCAACATTCTATAATAATATCTAAAGTTGGGAGCTAATTAATCTCAGAGGTATATCACAGGCTTACGGCCTCTCTGCACTGTCTGCTGCTGCTAATTCCTTCCATCTGGGGTGCTAAGGAGCATTTATGAGAGTTTACCAGATTAGTCCCAGACACGGGATCTTTAAAGGGAACTGCTTGTTCTATTCAGATTGGAGATCTGTCCGCCTTGCACAGCAAAGTGGGGGATAGGCTAATAACAGCCTATTGTATGTTTATGTGACTGGTTTGACTGGAAGGCTAAAAATGGAGCCCGCTGAACAAGAGAAAGCCTTTTTTTGTTATTGATGTGTAAAGCAGGACATGTTTGGGCAATTAAAGCTGAGTAAAGTACATTTCTTTCCAATTACACTTGCCGTGGATTTTCTTCAAGAACATGCACTTCCAGAAGAAGCTTAAGCCCATCATTGGTAGATACAGATCTGTGTAGATTAACCAAAAGCTACAGTATCACACATTTTTTAAATTAGACTCATCTAAAAGTTGTTGATGCTGATTAGATGGCAGAGATCACTGGCTTCTCATTACAGCCACCATGCAATGTGGTTCGTGGAGGGTAGATTCCAACACAGTAACAGATATTTGTCTCTTTCCAGCAAATATATCCAGTACTAATGTTTTCCCAGTTTTGGCTAGATCTAGAGCTGTCCTGATAAGACCAAGGTCATCTGTTTGGAGAGTCTGCATAGGAAATGAGTGGAGGCTCCCAGCATACTCAGCAAGAAGGTTTGAGAGAGGAGTTAATAGCCGCTGCTCTGGTTTTAAAAGTCTGTCTGCAGTCCTAGTTGAGTTCTTCACTCTGACTATAGCTGGCACACAGATTGTTTGAGAGAGAGACACACACACACAGGAGCAGAAAGATGGGAAGCAAGTGACAGAACTGATAGTGAAAGCAAGATTTAACAACAGAGAATAAGGGGGTGTTCTCATGGCAGCGCGTCATCCATCCCTTTCCCTTAATCATTTTCAAATGTCCTCTCTGTAAGGCACAACTTTCACTCTTTATTCACACACCAGAAATTCAAATTACCCACAATGCTGCAGACTGCATCCACAGTCGACTATGTTAGTTAAGTGAATTTCCCCATGTGCCATTTTGAGTGTGCACGAGAAGCCGCCTTACCTACAGTTTGTGTCAGTCACAGCTGGCAACGACGAATTATTAAGGTGGATTTGACATGAAATGTTGGACGTAGTCACCCTCTACCTTTTCTCCACCCATTAGTCTCTGAGAGGCGTACTTGACAGGGAGTGCCATCAGCCAGCATCAACTCAGGCAGCAGAGCTCTCTCCTCCCCCGCAGATGCACCTTGGGCCTGCAATGGTCTCCTCCTCTTCTTTGTTCAGCGCATCTGTTCAGCATCAGATGACAGCACTGATTAGCCTCACTCAGGGTCTTAATAAGACAACTGGAGTACAGAGAAGCAGCACAAGGTGAACACGGACACACAATCACAACGGTTCACCCCAGCTGTAATCACTACATGCTCTTTCTGTGCTTACTTCACTCCCTTACTCTTAACCTGACTATGAGTGTGTCCTTAACCCTAATGAGGCCTGGAAAATCTCCCTCACCATTGGTGATCTGTCTGACTAACAATTTTAGCATCTCTGCCGTTAAAGTCCAACCTGCATGGACAGAAAGCTACTTATTTCAATTTCATTCAGAGCTTTGTATTTATGTCAGTGTCTGAATACTTTAGGGGGGATTTCTTTCCTTTCTTTTTTTTTTTCAAATCAAAGGGATTTATGTGCCCCTCATCTTTTTGTTTGCAATTGTTTACCAAGTGTGTCTGTTAGATCAAAGAGTAAATGAAACACAAGATAGTTCAGGTAGTCGTTAGCTCCTTTTTAACACAAGCTGCTGGCTGGTTTCATTCTCTGATTTTGACTTTAATTATCTGCAATTTTTTAACATGAAAAAGCCACAAAACAAGCTGCTTCATACATCTCTGTGTAAGACTCATTTGACTAGTTTATCATGTTTCTCAAAGCTTGAATCAATGCATGAGGGATTCATTAAATCCAAACAAAACACAGTTTTCCACTAGTGCAACATGCAACCTGATCACAGAAGTAAACATCCAGTTGTTGTTTCTGGTCAGATGTGCATGTAGGCAGGAGTGGGTGTGCAGCAGTGTTGTGTTTCTACAGGGTGAAGTTCTCCCAGTTGTCTTCACCGTCTCCCCCACTGCCTCCTGGCGGATGCTCCTCACTCTGATATGTGTGTCCCAGCCCACCTGTTCAGCCCTCATTACTGTCAGGCCTGTGTTAATAAATATCCAGGTGTAGAGCGCTCCTCTGTGCCTGTACTTCATCACCGAGGAGCTCAGTCTGCTGGTCGCCCCCTCCTCTCCTGCAGCAGGGCTGACAGGAACCATGATTACACTGTAAGCACTGTAGTTATTCACCTTCTGCCCAAACTCCGACACTGCACTCCATCTTACGCACCAGCACAGGCCCACACACACACACACACAGCTCATGCACATGTGCACCTTTCTTTACAGGAACACACAAACACTGACAAACAAATACTTACAGATATTTGGTCTTTCATTCCCATTATTTTTTTCCTCTTCAGTGCACCCATGTGTGCAGGCAACATGGGCGGTGCATTGCCATTTGCACTCTGCGAATATCCCTGCAGCAATGTTTGGTGACAGTGCCCCATAAAATTTTTGTTGTGGTGGATATCCACAACACCGAGCAGTTAATTATGCAGAACATCAATGCATGTTGTTTCAAAATGCAGTCAAACGCCTTTTTTTTTTTAACTCCGACCATGTAAAAAATAGCAGGTTTATTTTAATCTATGATCAGATAGTTGCTTCAGCTGTGTGTGATGTATGAATCTCTTCAGACCAAAAGGCCAAGAAAGAATATCATTTTCATTCTTTCCTTGACAAACTAAGGCAATATTTATTGTGTCATGAAGTTTCAGCTCTGTTGAGAGTTTCATAAATCACCATTTTTAGGTGTGGTGTTTGTTCTCTGCTGACAAGGTGCCTTTATCCTCTTACTTTTATGCTGACTTTTCATAAAATCTTTATCTTTTGTTTTTCCAAGATGCCTTTATAAGCTAGCAACATCTCTCGCACCTAATCTCACCCTGGGGTTTTTGGCTGTAATTGATTTGCCTGAGCTGTGTGAAATACAAATTAATTTAAAAAATGGTAAGTACAATTACAAGATTTTTTTTAACTGTGTAAAATACGAATTAAATCCAAAAAAGTTACAATTACAAGATTTTAAAAGAAAACACTAAATTGTCAGCATTTAAAAATAAAGATATGAAAACTATTTCCACTATTGACTTCATGTCCAGCAGTAGTAAACATGTCGGCGTACTGAGACCTAAAATTTCTGTAAGAATAAAGTGACTGTATAGAAAACAGATACTTTATAATATGTAAATTCCTGCAGCACATACAAATAGGGCTATTTGTAATGGATGCATGCTAATTTTAAAGCACAAAAATCTGTTATACTTAATCTCTCTTTAGTCTTACCAGGTATTTTCCTTAAAAGAGTCATCTCTTGGGATCCTCTGTTTTTTTATTTGTCCCAGGAAACTCCCTAAAAGTTTCCAAAGTTGCCAGTTTGTCTATAACTCAGTAACTTTGCACATTGTCTGCACTCTAAATACATTTTCAGTCCATCTGTCATCGCAACTTGGCAACTCCAAACCCGATTCAAGAGCTGTGTGCACAGCTGCTCTCATCGCAGGCAGGCGAACTAGCTGAATACTGAGTGAATTAGCTCACCGTCTAGCTGTCGTTTTTGCTCACTTCAGTTGTCTTGGCTAAGAAGAAAAAGTCAAGCAAATGCACACATACAAAATAGCTTATTAGAAAAAAATAAAGAATAAGATATTTCTTAAGTATGTGTGACTTTGTCTTAACCAATATCAAAGTCATGACTGAGCAAATTATAATTAACAGAGTTCTGATTAATGGTTCTTTTGAATAATCAGGTAATTACAATTAAATCGCTCAAAAATAAGAAAACATTTAATATTATTAATTGTTTTGTACATAACAAAAATTTTAGCCCTGATGGTTTTGTTCCCTTCACTTGGCTATTATGAACTGTCTCGAATTGATCTGTCTTTGAAGTGCCCTGAGTTGACATTGGCCAGGTTTCACAGATGCAGTTAAGAAGACCTTAGCTCTAAGACCTTCTTAAAAACATTCGGCTTCTTCTTGAGAAAAAAGTGCTTCCATATATACAGTATGACACTAAACACTAGTTATGACCGCTCTAACTGCCCCTCAATCTTCTGCAGCACACGTAGCTTTGTCTTTTGGAGATGATCAGTGTCTCACTGCAGATACAGACCACAAGTGTCAGCCGGCGGGTGGGGCACCACATATGGATAGAGGATCCGCCTCTGTGTGTAGGAGTTGGGGTGACGCTGGGTTCCCTCTTTGGCTCGTAGATATTGGGGCCTGCCGGAGTTGCTCACCACGCTCCCAGATGGCCCTTCATTGCTGATGACCGGTGACAGACCCTAATCCGCCATCGCATCCAGGATTTATTTTGGTGGAAAATGGAGAAAGAAAATACATTTTTTGCCAGGGTTACAGTAAATATTCTGATGATCCACAGAATTAATGTAGTTCTGTGTCATCTGCAAAGCAGAAAGGTTCATCAGTAAATGGTCATCATGTGGGGGGAAAAAAGGAGATGCGAATTCACAACAGGAGTGTTAATACACTTGAAAAAATGTGCATTCAATAATTGGGATACATTGACGAATGTCTGCCACAGCATAAAAAAGTAACACAAAGTGAGAGTCGAACCCCCTAACCACAGGATTCAAAATAAATACGTAAGCCACTCGGCTATACACCTTACTAAAGTCAACACACAAATAAAAGGTTAAACCACGCATTTGCTTCTATTTTGTGTTGATTCCGCCATTTGTATATGTGCAATTATCTTCCCATGGGGTATTTTATGGACAACGTGTAATAAAAGCTGATTTACTGCACTTGTTTGGACATTTGCACACCAGCAGCGTTAGTGGTTGGAATATCAGCCCTGTGACTGACATCTGGGTTGATTTACCAGTAGTTGATCGATGTGCCTGAACTTGATTGTTTCTGTTAAGAACATCTTAGAGAGCATTCTTACACCTCCCGTCCACTGCTTCCGCTCCGTCCCGCTCCGATCCGCTGCGCTCCAGCCCGTCTTTCCAGCAGGCTGCAAAAATCCCCGTACATTGACTCCGCATGAGTCCACCAGCCCCCTCTCCATTCAGCCGCGCAGTAGGCAGAAGAGCATGACCAAATTTCCAAGTTCAAGTGGATAGATAGATAAATAGTGTAGATAAACCGCGGCGACAACAAATGTTTCATCCATTGCAACTTCAAACAAAACATCGTAGCGTTCAAGCCAGGTTTTGATATGTTTGTCATCAATTATGGGTGAGGACATTGTCCACGACCAATTATACACATCAATCAAGTATTTCTGTAGTAGATGTAAAAAAAAAAAAACTCATATCCCAGATGTTTACATTCATTGAGCTTTGCAACTTCCTCCAAACGGAGTCGGGCGGACCGGAGCAGACCAGAAAATAGAGGTGATACATATTTTTGGCGTAGGCGATGGACCTGAGCAGACGTATCAGAGCGGAGCGCCGGTAGAATAGTGGACTGCTTCTCACTGACTACTGTAAAATAGCAACGGATTTGCTGCGTTGTGTGGACCGGAGCAGAGCAGAGTGGAGGCAGTGGATGGAGAGGGTTAAGAACGACCTAAAGAACGCCACTAAGGAGGCATCTGGAACAGTCACTTTTAGTGACCCGTCTTTGGTAAGATCTTCTTTTGGTCATTCTTAAGTCTTAAGAACATTCTCAACTGGAAACCTGGCCATTGTTGTAAATTGGCACTATTAGGGATGGTCATTTTAGGTAATTTTTAAAGTCAACTGGTTAGGCCGCTCAAAATCAATTAATTGATTAGTTGTGAAGTCATCATGATGTCTGCTCCGGTGTGCACGGTCTTGCGCTCTGAAGGCGTGATTTATGGCGGGTGGGTTTTTAAAAATGAAGCTTTCTCAAACTGTTTTTCCAAGATTGCCAACCCTAGCTTTAAATAACCATAATATAAATTAAATTCTTGTCTTTTTTTATCACACACTTAACATAATCAATTTTTATTAGTCCCTGCAATGCTGAAAATTGAAAAAAGTGTATTTATCTTAAGAACAATGTTGTCATTTTGTCATGGAATCAGAGCTGCATATTGGTGTGCAGACCCTTGTTCCAACTCATGTTTGAGGTCAGTGTGAATCAGTAGGTGGGTGAGGCAGGTCTGTAAGGGCTCTTATCTCAGCAGTTCCAAGCAGGCAGTCCAGCAATGGTGGTGGTCAATGGAATGACAGTGAAGATGCAACCACTTGACTCTGGAGAAGCAATCAGACTCTAAGGGGTATAATGCACTGCCTTGGGTCTGAGCAATTGGGTTTGATAGCCATGTCATTGTGAGAGGAGGGCGTCTGGAGGTCTTCAACGGCCAGGGATTAGACGGACATGGAGATGGGAGAGAGAAGAGCTGGAGAGCAGACTGTGGGAATTCCTCTGTCCACTTCTTTGGCCACTCTCATCTCCTCAACTCACTGGCATCTTCAGGAACCCTCGGCTTTAAGTGATTTCCATTCCCAAAAGTGATAAAGAAACCATGCCTCGGGGAGATATTACTACGTAGAGGTCACTCCCACATTGTGTATTTGAGCTTGTTTTACACCAGACATATTAATTTGCTGCCATGCATGCAATTATAGTTTATTTCTTCAACAACAGCTAATTAAGAGAATACAATGTCAGCTACAGTGTCTTAAGCATTTTCTCTCTGGCTGCATGCACCTCCTCCCCCTTTTACCCTTTGTAATTAGTGTGAGAGGAAGACAGTGCACAAGTCTGAGCAATTCTGGGAAAATGTCAGTTCTGTGATATTCTGCATATAAATCTGGCACTTAAACATAATTTTATATTTACAATTTTCTTTGACAGACTCATTTAGAGCTTCACACCACAAGATGTAACTTTTTTCTAGAAACATGTTCACAAACAAGCTTAGACTGTTGAGTGAGATCTCATAAAGCAGTCAAGTGTCTGTGAAAGAGAGTGAGAGTGAAGGAAGTCAACCCGTGATGGATGCGATGGCAGATGCTGGGGTAAGAGTTGTCATCAGCGTTCCCAGAGCCTCATGGAAGAGTGCCAGGTACACAGCTTTGATTGGGCCTACTGTGGCTGTGCTGTTTGCCACAGCACAGCTTTGATTAGTGCCTCCATGAAAATGTATGCCCTATGCTCAAAGAAAACTGGGGGAGTAACTACCTGTCAGGAAATTCACAAACAAGGCTACTTAGAGCAAGGGGAACTGTATATTTTAAAGTCTAATATTCCCCGCCATTTCTTTTCATTTCATTGGAGGGGGGGAAGCTTGCCAAATCCCTGCTGATACCCCCACCCAACTGCACCCTCGCAAAAG
Organism: Atherinomorus stipes; assembly: GCA_023101725.1. Taxonomy (NCBI): domain Eukaryota; kingdom Metazoa; phylum Chordata; class Actinopteri; order Atheriniformes; family Atherinidae; genus Atherinomorus; species Atherinomorus stipes. Next base: position 113,504 of record JALJCO010014522.1, read on the forward strand.
GTCCCTCGATTAGGAGGAGGTACCCGATAAGGAGGAGGTATACTGCTAACCCCAACCCCCTACATACACACACACACACACACACACAAATACATGTGGGAGAAGCCATACAACAAAGGCTGACTGCCAGATGCTGTGAATACCAAAAATCCCCGTGACACAAAATATATAAATTAATCAGAGTGCAGGTAAATAAATAAATAATGTATATGAGGAGCTAATTAAATGTGTTTATTCCTGTTATCATATGCTGCCCTCATTTCCACCACTTGAAGTCATGAATCATTAAGTGGCTGCTAAATTGGTCTCTTGGGCTGTCCTAGTGGCAGGGGGCGGTCAGATCCTGTCTGGCAGAAGGCAGGTGTGCAGCGGACGGACGGATGGCCTGTGCTCCTGTAGTCCTCGGACAGTGGCGTCTGACAGAGGGGAAGCAGGCATCATGCTGGGAGGTGAGCGGCCGGAGGAGAGCCTGTAGCAGAGCGGCTGACAGGACCGCCCGTCAGAGGGCTGGCTCCGCTTTGATTAATGAGGGCATTTGAAAGACAATTAGTTGGAGCAGATTTGCCTTCAACTACCTTATCAATCAGAACTCTTTTAATTCAATGTGTAGCACCCTCTGCACCAAAATGAGTGTGTAAGCATTGTGCATGAGGGCAGGAGCAGCTTGGTAGTCAACAGGAGGCGGAAGAAGACTCAATGAAATACAAATCCTATTTCTCCGAGGACCTAAAGTTCTAAAGTTCTATTTGTTGTTGAACTTGTAGATGTTTAGAGAAGCCAAAACATGTTATACATTGTTTTATACTGTGTATACCAAAATTAGTATTGCTTTATTTACTGTCAAAAAGAATAAAGAAGATGGGGCAATTTTGGTATTTCCTCACTTCTTCAGCCAAGCGTTCTTCAGTTGGACTCATATCTGCATCTTCGTAGGCAAGCCAGTTTATAAATGGTGCTGCTAGTGTTTACGTAGTGGTAGACCAATCACAGCCCTTGACATCTTTATCATCCCTTGAGTGACGGACACTTAAAAAATATTTCATGTAGCTGGAGACGACGAAGCGGCTCTCCGTTAGGCTCTCTGTCAACGTAGAGGTCTCTCCGTAACCTATGTAGAGCACATTACGGACAACTATAAATTAGGTTTAACTGCAACCAAAGCCATTATAATATATTTCATCACTCAATGAGAATCGATAAGAGAATCAATAAAGAACCGGATCGAAAACTGATATTGATAATGGAACCGGAATCGCTAAATTCTTAACGATTCCCATCCCTAGGGGAGGTTCCCATTTGGGCTCTGTGTATAGATCATAGACCGTTAATAGAGATGGACGTAATATCCGGTCTCATCTGAATAGAGAAAAGTGAAACTGGTTGGGCGTGTCCCACTGTTGCCATCTTGCCGTGTCACATGTGTCGTCAGTCCTGGAAAATACTAAAATGGGCACAGCGCGGCCACGGGGCAAATGATTGACAGCCAACATACTCCAGGCTAAACACAAACTGAGCTAACTCGAAATTAACAGGAGCTAACAAAGATTAGCCTCCTAAGCGGTGGGGGGAAGGTAAGACATGTTTGGACTTGCTATTATCTGACTAAAAACCGCCATTGTGCTACTTTGCTACAAACTGAGACCTTACCGAGAGCAAACAATGAGCTAACTAGGAGCCAGGCCAGGCTTCCGGTTTGCTGCATGTCAATCAAAAGGACACGCCCTTAATTATGTGTAAATTCAAGATTAAATAACATCTAAACGGATGAGTTATAAAAAAAAATTTACCCCCCCTCACAGTTGACATGACGGTAAACTTGACCTATTAAACCTACAGTAAAATGATTTTTTGAACCAGGCTGTAAACATGTTTGTTTCTGCTGTGAAGTTGGCCTTTTAACATGGGAGTCCATGGTTTGCTCTGTTTTGCAGCCAGCCCCTAGCAGATCAAGAAAGAATTACAATTAAAAACTTCACTTCCTGGTTTCACACTTTTCCAGTGGAGTTTGCCCCTTGGTATAGATAAATCATACATTGTATAACTAAACCACCAGCAATACATTAGCAAATGATTTGACATATAAATGCAAATTCTCAATTTAAGCTAGGGTTGGCAATGTTGGAAAAACAGCTTGAGCAAGCGACAGTTAAAAAAAAAACACACCACCCGAAACCACGCCTTCAGAGCACAGGGACATGTGCGCCAATGTTTTACAAGCAGGTTAATGATAACAGCCAAGTGGATAGCTCGTTTGATAGTAAACAGCTGACAAACCACGTTTTTAAAAGCTTTAATCCACTCACCTCCAACTCCTCTGGTGTAAGAAGTCCACACTGCAAACGTCAACGCCTCCAAGACTTAATCCTGATCTGTTGCTTTGTTTTGGTTTGTTTTTTTGGTGCAGCAGCAGTTAGCAGTCCGTTAGGTTAGAGTTTTCACAGAACTGCAGCTCTCACAGAGGTCTGACTTTTTTCCTTCCTCTTTATGAATACATGATGTATTGACTACTGACAGGATGGAAAGACCATTTCCCCCAGTATAACAAAAAGTGTTTCTGAGCAGGATTACCAACTCTGGCTTTAACGATGATAGTTAAGAACTTTAAAAACTCACCGCATATAAAGAAACATATCATTTACTGTACTGATTTATCTTTCCTTCTGCTTCCATTATTAGCCTTATTATTATGTTGTAAATAAAGTGTAAAAACACACAAAAAGAAGTTTATTAAAGACTTAATATTTGCTGTACCATCCAATCACTACATCTTCTTTTGCAGACTCCAAAATACTGTTACAGTGCTTCCTCCTTTGCAGCCAAACCACATTTCTGCGGCTCAAAACTACTTGTTGAAATTGAAAAAAAGAAAAATTAAAAAATTGGAATTTTTTGCTTCCTTTTATTAAGAGAAATGCATTATATTTGTGGTAGGCCTATGTGATGTCATAAGAAGCTTGGTTTATTAATTTTTATTTGAATAAAATAAACTTAAACCTGAAATACATCCTGAAATCAGTTGATAACAGTTCCACGACTGTACAACTTTACAGCTTTGACAATAGCATCAAATCAGCATATTAGTGACAGTGACTATGTCACATGCAGATTTCATCATAAATATCTTCAACTGCATTGCAAGAGAAAATAAGCATGACAATATTAGATACATTTTCTCTACAGGAACACAAAGCGGCTTGTTGAGTAAATACTTTCTTTTTTTGACAAGTATGATTTTTTAAATAAAGTCAGGCTTGGGATGTGCAGTTACTTTGGTTAAGGAGCCCTATCTCGAAAAATGAACTTTTAGGAGTTTTTAAGCATGTTACTATGTTGTTTCCTCATAAAAAAACAACTTTATTCAAGTTATTTTTTTCTTCATTTGTGCATATTTGAGTGTACTGTATAAGAATATTCTAGCCAGCTATAACTCCCTTAAAACGACTGACTGACCACCGGTGTACGTAGTCAGGCAGCACCAATCATGATGCAACAAATCTGAATGTTGTAGCAAGACACCCACTTTGTTCAAGAGAAACTCAAGGAGAATCCTAACCTATCCACACTCTCTGAGGAAGAAACAAACAGTCTGCGGCAAGATTTCCTCAAAGACAAACAGCCATCAGCTAATAAGTTTTTTCCTGAGTTCAGAAGAAAAGCTTTTTTTTTTTTCTTTTTTTTTTTTTAGCTCTCGACGACAGCAAGTTAGTCAAATGTGGTTGTTCAGTGTGGGAGTAAGGAATCGACTTGCCAGAAGTGGTTAGAGTTTATCTTCAAGGACAGAAAAAAACCCTCAACTTCAGGGGCGCAGATGAGATTTTTTAACTCAGGGGGCCAAGTTGACAGGAAATGATTTCACCTCAATAAGTTATCTTTGTGTAATTTAGGCTTTAACTAGTGTCGCAACTAGGGTCGCAATCTCACATAGCTACTACCGCTCCCAGGCATTCACATACAGTCCCATCACTCCGTGATATGATGAGGCAAAAATACAGATATGACCATATTCACTGCCCTGTGTTGTACATGCTTCCCTGTAATTCACTAACTCTGTCAGCAGGCCATGGCCAGCAGAGACAACCATGTCGCTGCTAATCAGTGTGTTTGCAGCAGCAGTATGTTATAATTCATTGTGGTGGTGATGTGAATGTACGTCAGGCTATAGCCAAACATATATGGCACAATTCATTACTTATGGGAAACGTTGCAAGAGCTACTGGCTATTAACTTCCCTCCAAGCAGTACAGCACAAGGGAGAAGTGGGTGTAATGCGGAAGCCCAGCTGCCGTTGGAGCAGGGTCACACTAACCAATAGAAAGATGTCTCATTCACCAGCGTAGGCACGCCCATCAAGTGCACTTGAATTTGCAAGCAAAACTTTAACATTTGCGAGCAAACGGGACAAATTTGCAACCAAATTTTTTTTTAACTTGAAATCAAAGAGGACTGATTTATAAGCAAAATACTTGTATGTTTTTACTTTCAGACATTATTTTTGATTAAAGTTACAGAAATATGCTGTCTCAGATTTTCATTTTTCAATTCCAATCTGTTTTGGATTGGAAAAGCTCTCCTCAAAAGCTCCAGCCATGTCGGCAGATGCTCTCTGTTTGTTTGGCGTCTTTTTTCTCAGGTGCTTTTATTGGGCTAGTTTTCAGTCAGCTGTTTTGATTTGTGTGAGTACTACAGACAAAGTACACAGTGCACACTATGTACTGAATTCCAGTGCACTTGGGCAAGTGCGCAGTTTGAGACATGGGGATCGTGTCTGACTGTAGAAGCTACATATCATTAAAATCAACTTGCTTTACGTTAACACCAAAGAAGTTTGTCCTGGGGCTTAATTTACTGCCAAATTGTGAACATGTATTTTCATTAGTTCCTGATAGCCATACATCCAGTGTTTTCAGTATTATTTGTCAATTTCTAATGGTACATGATTTATAAAAAAAAGGTCTTTAAAAAGACTGTCAGACACCAGCCCCTGACCAGTCCACCTGTAAATACAACTGCCTCATGGTCCCAACCATGTTCCCCGCCAGGTTTATTGTTGTTAAAAAGCAAAAAGTCTTTGCAGCACATTATACTACTTTCTTTTAAGAACTAAAAGCTGCAAAGGTCAATATTCAGGAGATGTTTTTCAAGTTCATGACAGCTCAGAAGAGAGCTCAGCAAGTATACAATATTCACTTCAATGCTACAGCTTTTCATCTCGCTCTTTAAGCCACCTTTTTGCACAATTACACTTGTCAATCATTTCAACTCAAATTATTTGCACCACCAGAGAAATTACGTAGATCTGCCAGTATACTTAAGAGACTGAAAGATGTGTTTTCATAAAGCTGAAAACAGGCAACTGAGGAAGTGTCTCCATTGATCCCACTGCCTGTAAATAAAACAGGGGCAATGGGCAAAAAGAAACAAACAACTCTCGCATAGAGAACTGGGAGGGAAAAAATCAATCGGTTCCCTCGGTGGTGGGTCTTCTCTGGTCAGACTATTCTCTGTGGGTTTGGGGCTGTGCAGACAGGGTGGAAGGTGGGGGTGTGAAGGGGGTACACAGTGAACATCCTCTTGATTTGCCAAATTTCTTTTATAATGGGACATGAACATGAATTTAACCCAAAGCTCTACTATGAGAAAAGCGTGACGCATCTGAGTTACTAACATTGAGTCACTGACCATCTATGTGTGAATTGAAAGAAATGTTTAGACCATTTCATCTGAGTTTAGGATGTAATTTGGCTTCTGACCAATTTCCCATGTATGAATCCATCTCTGAGCAGCACTGTCTTCCATGACTTAAAACAAACCTTGCTGTTGTTAAAATAATTACTCTGGAAACATATGGTTCTTTTGAGAAATTATAGCGAGATATATCTGTGATTTGTCCTGAAATAGATTGAGCCCCTTGATTGACTGGAAGTTTAATAAGCTTAAGTGTGATTTTTCCGTTATTGACAGTTGCAGCATGCAGCAAAGTGGAGCCATCCAGCAGTGAGTATGATTTTTGTCACTTCCTCACAAAAATGAAAAGCAAAAGAAGACCTAGATACTGGGCCTATCCAAAGTGGTGGCAAAAACAAGAGGAGCTACGCCAGATGACAAAATAGCCCCAGAGTTGTCCTTATCCTTTTCAGATGTTTACTGGAACAGCACCTTAAATAGAAGAACACCATTTTCTGTAATCCTGTTAACCCTGGATTCCTCAATTTTTTTGTAATAAAGTATTTGATGCTGGGAAACAAGTGAAGGGAGAGTGAGACGTGGTTGGATGACACTGTCTTCCTTGCTTCAAAACTGTATTTTCACAGAGATCAAGATTCAAGATGTCATTTCACGGTGGTGTATGTTCAAACTGTCAGATCAATCATGTCTCCATCTATTTCTAGTCTACATGACCAAATGTTAAATATATCTGTCCATCCAAAGAAATAAAGGGGGTTTTGATGTATTTTAACAACATGTGTATTATCAAACCCACTGCCTCTGTAAAAAGATGCATCACTGAATGTATTTGGAAGAATTATCACTTGTTTGTTTGTTTGAGTAGTTTATCCAAAGAAAGCAGCAGTCTAAGCTCAATGGATCAAATTTAATGAGAAAAATCAGCTTATTAGTTAACTAGTTCAGCTTCATACTTATTATTCATTCATGTATAAATTTTAGATATCATGCCTGCAATTAAAGGTATAATCATTGAATTATAACACAGCTCCATCTGCCTTGCACATGCACTTTCTTATGTCAGTGAAAAAGCAGCTAAAATGGCTAAATAGATGAAAAATTAATTCTTTCCATCATATCTTCCAATTAAGAAATGAATTACAATCTATGTTGAATACAGGGGTGACATCATCTTTTGGGGCAGACAAATAACTGCCCCGTTTCCAATTTCCCCATATGATACATTTCACCCCAGTGTGGTTAAAACCAGGCCAGTCGTGGACATTTGGCTCTTCCTGCCTCTTTTTTTTTGTTCCAGCTTTGTAGGCAATAAGGAATGCTGCCTGTCGCCCTCCGTTTCCCATTAGCTGTTTTATTTCACGGGAAATTTGCTTCCTGCTTGCTGTAATTGGTATGTAGGCACCTCCTGATGTGGGCATTAGGATTTTTAATACAATCTTTTACACAGGTGAGGGTGCGCATATATTACCCTTTTAGGAGCATATTATTTGATTGCCATTCACAATTATTCACCATACACTGCATGTAACAAAGTTAAAGATTGTGGTTTATGTTATTAGCTCAATACATGTAGGCACACTCACTGCATAAGGGTGTAGTGAGTGTGCCCTGAAAACTAAAAAACTTTGATGTTTTTCTCCCTTCTTGTAGCAGCAAAATTGGTTTTTCTGTTTCGTGTGCATACATTTCTGTTAGAATAGCAGCAGAGGCAGGTATTTTTCTTTTTTTTTTTTAAAAATGGCGGCACAGAAAGTCAGGTAAACCTGGAGAGAATTCACACACAATGTAGTGCAAGTGCAAAGTTGTCTAAAAACACAACAGAATTGGTAACAGCAAGGGCGCATTCAACATGTTTCTAAGAGTTTTTGTTTATGCTACGGGGGCGGGGGCATTTTACATGTTAATAGTAATAAACTCCATTCATGTTCTTTGAATTCATGATACTTCAAAGGGTCCGTTGCTGCAAATGGGTAGTTAGTTGAGTGTTTGGAATTCAAGACACATGTGGTGAAACTGCAGCGAGTCTTTCTCTAGCAGAGGCCAGAACTGAGTGCCATAATGATATTCATTTTCAAACAGGAGAACATTCTAATGGGCAATTAAGATGATCAAGCCTGCCAAGATACACGTGAGGAACGGAGTGCTGGTGCCAGTGATTACGTGTCCTCCGCCCCTGCCTCCTTCCTGCGCTGGCCCGGGCTTTGTCTTATGTGTGTGCATAAGTAGCAAGGAGGGAAAGAGGGAGAAGGCTCCAAAAGCACAATATAATTGAACTTTCCACATTATTTCTCACTAATATGTGCTGCCACTTGGTCTCATTAGTGGAATGATGTGCTCTGCCATTCTGGAATGAACTCTTTGCCCGAGTAATTAAGGCTCCTAAAGTTTCTAGTCCTTTGTTTAAAGAATTCGTCCTTGTGCTCTCCATGCCCCATCAGCTGCCTAATTAGCAGGGCCTTTGTGTGATTAAAAATTCTCACAGAGATTCCGTTGGATATTTTCCTCTGTTAATGAGTGTTTGTGGACAGCTGGGAACAGGCGCCGGCTCCCTCCTCGTAGGACCTCCTGTGCATTGGGCAGACCTCTGTCAGGGCCCAAGAGTGAGAGCTGTCATTTTTGTAATGGGGATGGAAATTGGTCAAAACCTACCAAGGCCCCCGTAGGAATGGAAATGCCTTGAAATATAAATGAGGATGAATATTCATATTTCTTCCACTTCAATAAAAAAAGTGCTGAGTATTAATATACATGTCTGTCAGTTAAAGCAGCACCAGGATCTGGGAGTGCTGTGTCTGCCCATTAACGCAGCCCTTGGCTTCATTTGCTATTATCCTCAGGTTCTTTTTCTCCCTAAAGTTGGGGTCACCCTCTCCACTGAGAATTGTACATTGGAGGCTTTCCTTTTGTTACATTTCTTCCACTTAGTGAGTGTCTCAGAGAGAGAGAAGGCCTTGAAAGAACCAGAAAGACATTTAATGAAGCCCACTCGGAAGTAAGGTAAGCAGGGGTCGAATCCAAATGAAACGAACAAATCTGCTATGTGTGCACTTGGAGGACACCAGAAATCCAGAGGGAAAAAAAAGGAGCCATGTTGAGAGGAAAAGGCCCAAAGAGGAGGAAGTAGTCCACAGTGGTTTAGCTGGCTGGGCTAGACGCCCTTCAGCCTCACAGCCAATTCCCTGCTTCAACTCTGTCCTCATTTGTCTAGTATTGCAATGCAGTCACAGAGAAAAAATAACACACCTATACATTGCCTTACATCTACTGTACAGTGTATTTAAATAATGAGCTGAATCTGGTCTCTGCTAAAATAAACAAGGTCTTGTTATGAAAAGAATTTGTCAAAGTCAATGTCCTCATTTATAAATCGGGCTTACAGTCAATTTAGATCTTAAATATGGCTAAAGCAGAAACCATGTCCACGTTGTTTGTAAAACCTTCCTGTCACATGGAAATCATGTTTACTTTAAGCAAGTCTAGGCCAGACTCTAGTTACACTATTTTCCTTTTGGTTATATAAAGTGGCGAGGCACAAGTCAATTTGAATTTATTTTAGTGTGATAAAATCATAGGCATGTTGCATATATGGCTCCTTGAACTTACTTTTTTTTCTTTTTTCATGCTCAGCATCTTTTATAAATTAGCTGATCAGAAATTATTTTATACATAGGTTTTTTTGTTTTGTTTTGTTTTTTGTTTTTTGTTTTTAGTTTTTTTAAAAAAGGGAAAACATAGGCTTAGGATTGATAAGTCTTGCTTTGAGTCTGGAACCAAACATGAAGTCAAAGGTGCAACTTGACTTTGGTGCAGGGAGACAGCAGTAGAGTAACAAATATATCTTTAAAATCAATGATGCAAACACAGAATGGCTAAATTCATTATTACATCTGTATTTTAAAAGATGAATGTTGAGAGAAAAGCCATCAAACAGCTACCAGGAAACAGCATGTTTAGCTTTTTGAAATGAAAAAGTCATTAAAAAGATGAAGAAAGGGTGCTAAGAACATTTACCTCTTCTCAGTATGATTCATTGTGGACACACAGAGGTGTCCACCGTGAAGGTTAGCAAGATTAGATTGATTATCACATAATAAATCAGTCAATCATTTCTTGGCTCCACACAATACATTTGTTGATATTTAGACCCAGCATCCTTATCATATCTTGGACATCTCATCATATGACATTTATTTATTTATTTTTAATCTATAAAGTCTGTTGATGCATTAAACCATCCTCTCTGCTCTCTACATTAATTAATATTTTGTGTACCTGTAGACCTCTCACAAGACCCATTCAACAGTTAAAAGCTGGCTCCTGTTTGGATGGAGTTAAATTTCCTGGATCCATAGAGCTCTGGGTAATTTGTTTGTTTTTAATTAAAATCTAATGCAGCTTTCTCAGGGAGCCTGGCAGCTCTGCAGCTCTGCCCAGTGACTGGGGGATATTTAATAAGCTGCAGTGCTGAAAGTTGTTTCATTAGGTGTGAAAAGGGCTGATAACTCAATAGCCAACAGCCAAACATCCTCTCTGTGTCGGTTTCCTGCTTCTTTAATCTGTTTTTCATTCTGCCTGGCATGCAGTAGCAGTAAAGGGGACTTCACAAAAAGAGAAGGCATTCATCACCATTGGGCCTCTACCAAACCAGGGTGACAGACCAATTCAACCAGTTTGGCTCTGAAAAAAGATGATCAGACTGCAGAGCACAATGTTTGAACCACCAAATCCAAGTTGAAGATCGCATTCACTGCACATCTCTACATTTGAATGTGTAATTTTAATGATTGTTTGACTTGTGAGTCAAAGACAAATACTCATATCCTTCAAAAGCATATTCTACTTGTTCATATTTTTATATTCATTCTGTTCCAATCTTGTAAACCACCGTGACTGTCATGCGCTAACATATAGATTGCTCTGACTCACTGTAACTTACTTGAAGCTGGCAAGATGGATTCATTTGTGAATGATTGAGCATCCTATTAAAATCTGGTAGTTGAACCCAACTGTAGTCAGAGAGGTATCAGTCAATCATTTTCAGAGGACTTTTTCTGCATGTCAGTAAACCTTGTTGGGGACCATAAGGTCCAATAATGCCTCTGTGGATTAAAACTGACACCTTTACTGTGAAAGAGAACAGACTTCCTTTCCAGGTGACCACCACCCACCAACTTCCTTCAAACTTGATAAAAACCCCCTGAGACCTACACTTCCTCTCTTTTGGCTCCACTCTTCAATCTGTCCTGGGACACGGTCTCATTGGTTTCCTCAAACAAACTAGACTTGAACGATCCGGATTCTTGCAGCAGGGGTCCGACAACTCTGCGCGGTCTCATGGTTGTTTTCTAAAACGTTTTGAGGATGAAACCGTCGTCATCACGCCGTGACGCAAGTAGAAAGAGACGGCAAAACTCCAGTCCAGCTGGTCCAGCACACCACCTGTTAGAGTGCGATGTCTGTCACTAATAGACAATCTATGCACGCACATGCGTCGAGCATGCTGGACCCAGCATGACGTTCCGAGAAACGTTGGCTGGGAGCTCCAGAGAGAGGATCTCTGGCAACCAGTGTGTTCGGGACATTTCTGGGTAGAGATTTGCATGTTGTCTCCAGCCAATGACAGAGCTAAGGGCTAAGCGCTCTGGTGGGATAAACTCGTTGATTGGAGCGAACGTTTTTTTGTTTTTTTTTTCTTTTGTCTAAACGTTGACAATTAAAGTATGGTGGATGCAGCGAATAAAAGGATATATTTTGCTGCGAAAAGAGCTTTAGATAGTGCACGCTGGAAAAACGTGGGTTAATATTGGTTTGGCTTTCACCCACTATCTAGCTTTGAAGGAGAGGCTTGGGGCTGAAAAGCGATGTGACCATTAGCCCGAGAGGAGGGGCTCTCAGTTTGAATAGTGTTTACAAACAGAAATGGGGGAACACACTGGACTCTACCTTTAAGTTTATGTTGTTGAATTAAAAAGGTTATTTTAGACAAGTCATGTTAAGTTTGAGAATTGCTCTAGCATGCTAAACTAAAATCTCTGCGTCTAACTTGGCACCTTGTGAAAATTCCAGCACCCACAACCATTTTACTTGTCTTCATAACTGATCTAGGCACAAGGAAAAACCCTGAACATGGTTCCTTTGTTTTTCTGTACCACATGTGGTGTTGCGAACAAATGCTAATTCATGTGGTTACAGCAGCCAAGCTACGTACATGTTAAGTGGTCACATAGTAACGGCCGCCATCTTGACTCCATCCCCAAGACAACAGCAGCAATTTTGTGACCTCTGTGTTCCCATAGCAACAATTGTCATCTTGTGACTTCACCAGCACATGGTGATGCCCCATTCTGACCCCCATTGTTTTATCATTATCAATTTACATTAAGACTTTCTCACACACTTACACACACAAACAGTCACCCCCACACCAACACAGATGGCTATATCTCCTTATTTTATACATTGTAGCATTTGTATACAGATGGTACCCTTAAACAATAGCATTCAGTAGTTGAGAAATTAATTGTTGCATTTTTAAAGGAGAAGTTGTCCTGTGATCATTGTGCATTTATTTTGTAATAACTGCTGGTTGTGAAGGTCTGTGTTCAGATTCATTGTCTTCATATTGTGTTCTGTGCACGTGATATCTGTCCAAGATTGACACATCCGAAGACAGACCTTTGAGACTGATATTAAAGTACAGATATTAGTTCTAGAGCTCAATCTAGATGGTGCCCCATAGTTAATGTCTTTCCTTAACAATTTTGTTGAATATTAATAATTGTCCATACATTCACTGTATTGATAATGGCTAATACCTAGATTCCTACCAAATCTCCATATTAGATGTTGTTCCCCACAATCCCCAACAACCTTTAATGCAGATGTGGCAGGACGAAGGAGGGCACGGATGGGATGCGATCTCTAGAGTCCTGGGTGAGAGTCATGCGTGCAAACCAGTCAGCCAAAGGGACATCCCCTTGGCCAAGTAGCCAGGGCACATTATCACTTGGAGGCATAGTGACAGGACCATCAACTGCCACACAGAGGAGCAAAGTATTTGCCAAAATACTTTCTTGAAATCATGTGATTTAGCTTTTTATGAACCTTTCTTAAAATTGATCTGCATTCATCTTGGAATTCATTGCAGAGTACTCTGAAGCTGTAGGATCTAGTTTCTCTTGGATCATTCAAAAACTATGTAAGAGACTTGGAATTAGCCTCATATCCTTCTTGCTCTTGCTTTATATGATAGTCCCAAATTCAAATCTATTGTTATGATTGCATTTTGTATATTTTATTTGCTATATGATTGGTGTTTTTTGTGCAACTCTGGTTTCTTTTATTGTAACTGTTGAAACTCAATGTTTTAAGCTGCTGTCATGGCTAGGCCAGGCCAATGAAAAGAGATCATTGCTTTTCAGTGGGACTGACCTGGCGAAATGAAGGCTAAGTAAAAGTTTTAAAAACTTCAAATAATGACTCAACGCTCAGAACATGAAGTAGTGGTATCCATTTACATTTGCAAATACACTGACTAGGCTGAACACCCTGAAATTTCAGATTTTACTTCCAAAACTTGAAGGTAGGGGATCCGGGAAAAACGGTTCAAGGAAGCTACATTTTGAAAAAACACACCGTCAGTAAGGCAGCAAAACACCCGCCTGTTCACGTTCAGGGCTATAATGTTGAGTTCACGTTCCTGCGCCTTCCAGCGCGCAGGAACGTGAACCTCGATGGCTCATGAGCAGGTTGCCGAAGATAACCGATAACAGCCAGTGACTAGCTTTTTAGCCGACTAGTAAACGCCTGATGAACCGCATTTCTAAAAGTATTTATTTGCTCACCTCCAACTACCTCTGTGGTATAAAAAGTCCACACTGCAAATGTCAACACCTCCATGACTTGATCCACTTATGTTTGTTTGTTTTTGGTGGATTTTTAGAGAAAAGCGCTGCACAGATACCAACAGCAGTGAGCAGTATGTCACCATAGTTTGTCTGTTTACACTGTGAGATGTTCACGGAGTGGAGCAAGCGCAGGGGGGAGTTGAGTTGAGCAGTTGAGTTTGATGGACAGATCATCATTCAATCGTTTGGAACGGACCGTTCTTAACAATTGGATGGGGTTCTTTCAGTCCTGTCCATTCCACAGGTGACAAATTTTTTATTTTTGTGTCAGAGCATTTAATTAATTGGTTGCAATCAGGTGTGAAGGAGATTTTAAGCAATATAGTAAAATGCTCCTGGAAAACAACATCCGTCCTATCGTTAAGATCATAACTGATGGACTTCCATATGGGGCCCCAGCACCTAACAGTAGGGTTTAAGATACTGGCAGGAAAAGATTACATTGTATTCCATAATCTGTGAATCATTTGACTAAAAGAGACAGAAAACAAAATATAGAATCCCTAGAAGTACTGTTTTTGTCAGTATAATGGCATATCTATTGATGTAAGAACTTGATAACCAAAATCACTTATCAAGAAAAGCATGGAAAATGGCTACATACCTGTATAGGTTCTTAAATTAAACTGTTATGAGCTATTTTTGTTGTTATCATTATATTTGTCCAGACAAATGTACCTCTAGTAGAACCAGGCATTAAAATGACCAAGAAATATGAGAAAACAACGGTGGTCTCTTAATTTTTTCCATGGCTGTATATAAAGAGTTTATTTGCAAAAGCAGTTAAAGGGACTAGAGGCAAGATTAAGAAACGAAACTCGCAACTGCCGTGACTGGTGCTTCAGGTAACTGCATCTACCATCCAAGCCATCACGGGAGCATGCACAAACTGGAGCTATAATGTTGTTTACTAAGCTTTTTCTTCAAAGTTACACTTTTTAGTGTCTTTCAGTTGATCTGGCTCGTTTGCTGACGGCTGAAGAATCCATAACTATCGCTTACAGTGTTTAAATTTACCGCGACCGTCTTCTACCTGTATCAAAACTGCGGATGTAGCGTCATTTGACGTCACGTCCGCAAGGCAGCGAATTACAGCGCATTTTGCAGCACACAGCCTGTTCAAGGCAACGGAGAGAGGTGGGTGGAAACGCTTTTTTTGGTATTTAGCACTTCATCACCCATTAGTTTAAAGAAAAATGGACATGCATGTTTGTTTGTTTTTTTTACTCCTGCCTCTAGTCCCTTTAACTCCATTTTTTCTAAATGGTGTTTGTCTGTTTTTGCAAATGATCTTTATATATATATATATACACATACATACAGTTGTGTGAATAAGTTTTGTGTTTACTCCAGTTGTACTGTACCATCAGTTTTGTATTTGCGAAGTGTTGGCAGATAAAAAATTTGTTTACAAAACACCCAAAAAATACATATTGATATGTCTCCTTGAAACAAACAAGTGTACACAATCATGCCTATCCTTTTTAGTTTTTCTTTGACTTTTCTATCCATGTCGAGCCAGAAAAGATCTGGTCATTAAATCAATGTAAAAACCATTCACAGGGACTTTTCCCCTTCCACCTGCAAAAATATGGCAGATGAGGTTTGTTTCAGTCTCTTCTCCCCTCTCTGAATAGATAACGCAGTCCTTAATTTGCTGTGAGAGATCTGTGGCATACTTGAATTCTCCCTAAATCTCTTCTTCAGGGAGGACTTCTAAAGCTCTTACAGTAATAAGGTGACAAGTATACCTTCACATGTTGAACTACATCAAGCTCACTAATCCTTGTAGACCAAAGCCGCCCACTGATTTAGATTGTCATTATGTGTTTCATAAACGTTCCACTCTGAGGCGTTATATTAAAAAAAATCTGAAGAGGTGGAGGTGGAATGGGCGGTGTAAATGGTCCTTTCATTAGTGTTCATACTGCCGTATGCAGAGTTTAAACAGGGCAACACAGACGTGATTGCTCAATGGCTCTGTTCCACCTGAGATGAAAGGCTATTTACATCCGGCGATGATGATGATGACTGGGAGCTGGCATCGTTTTCAGGCGACTAGATTCCCCAGCTCACTGTCATTTGACAGGCTTTAAGGAGGATACTGCCGGAGCTCTGCAGGCATTGTGACCATCACGCCTAATTGACCAATGGGGCTGTGCCTTAAGTGTAACAGAACTATAAAAACTGAAGAAAGAAATGAATCTCTTCCTCTGCAGATGCGACAGAACAGACAAATCACAGGTCACCACTTGATGCATGTGAAGCCCTATAATTTTGTAATTTGAGATAGAGTCTACTTGATCCTTAAAAATGGAAACCTTTAGAAAGTGGACCATAAGAATGACTGCAAAGCCAGAAGGAAAGATTTATATTTTCTCATCCTGCTCATTTCTATTTCATGCAGCGCTGATAAGTTGATCAATGATAAGTGTTATTCATTACAATATGTAAGCCAATTAAAAAGGGAGTTTTATCTAATTTGATAGTTAGACATAATTTGTAAGAGTTTAGACAGAAAACTCTCAGTTAATAGTGTGGTTTAATTTAATTTTACACTTTTTTCTGGAGTGTTGGATTAAAAGGATTGAAACTTTGTCTTCCATTTTCACAACTCTATTGGACTATTTAATTATCCATTTTGCTGCACAGACATGTGCGTAAAGCAAAATCCCTGCCCTAACCCAGAAAATAAATGAATAATTAAAATAAATGTATGCTTAAAGGCAATTAAAGCAGGAACTACTTCAGTAGATACATTAGCACCACTTGTCCTGGAAAGTGTCTGTGAGGAGAGTAAATGTGCACACACTGATACTGACTTTTGGTCTTGTGTAGGTGGAAAATGGCTTCACAGCTAACCTGAAGTAAGAAAATGGAGCAACTGAAACGGGTTCCTCTATTTTTCATGAATAAGGTCACTTATCAGTGAATGTAATGTCACCAAGTTCTCTTCATCAATTCAGTAACAGTGTGAAAGTGAAAAAAAAAAAATGGTTGGGTCATTTCTTTGTAATACACCCCTGGGCTTTTTATTATGACTTCATTTCCCCTTGTAATATTGGAACGTCTCTATAATTGTAAAAGTGTAATAGACTCTAATATAATTTCATTTTGAACCCTGAATGGTCTATGCCATCTCTGCTCAATTTGAGTAGAATAATGATTTTTAATGTCCACACATGGCTTCCTGTGACCTTATTCAATCTCTGGGCTGATCAGGAAATATATTGATTCAATTACAGTGCTGATGACAAGCGAACAGAAGAGAGGAGGGAAAAAAGGTCAGCATATATTTGAAAATGTAAATCTTAACAATGTCTTTTGGGTTTGCTGAAAAAAAGCCATTATCAAATGCCATTTGGCTCCAGTGGCACGCAGCCTTTTGCCTTTTCTCCCACACCAAAGGGAATAGTTAGAATATTTAGGAAATCCGGGGTGGATTTTTCAGTTGTCAGCATGTGAGCTATATCTGGAGCATGCACCTCTTTGCTATGATATGAGGTATATAATGGTTCACATTATTTCTTGAGCATTACATGTCCGCAACTGATCTTTTGGAGACTTTCTAATGACCTTGAGGCGATGACTTTGCTGTGCTTTTGAATAAAGAGCTCAGTTCTTTTGCTGCATAAGCTGCTCTATAAGTAAATTAGCTTGTCTGTAGTCAAACACTGAACAAACCGCTCACATTCATTTCTTCTCAAATTACATGCACACCACACCAGGCTCTGCTAATTATTTGTTTGGTCATTAAAAACTCATTAAATTTAAACTGTTCATTTGCATACCACTGTGTGTTGCATCATAAATTATTAATTGAAGATAAATAAATGAATTCAATTAGAAAAATAAGTAATGTAACATATGCGCATACAGAGATCTCATGTTTGTCTTTCTTTTGACATTGAGATTTTACTTTGGATAAACACCACACCTCAGTTCCTCTTCCAACTCTGAATAAAGTCTATGCATGGCGATCCTTGTTTAAACTGGCTTGACTGCACAAAATGTGGACCAGAAAACAGATTTTAGGTGGTGCTGATGAGTGTGAATCGCAGCTGCTTGGCTTAGATGAACATGCTGGAAAATTCTTTCTGCAGACAAAAGTGGAAAATATTTTCCACTTTGCTGTTTTGCATTTAACTGATTAACTCCCACCCTCCCCTGCTGTCACTGTTTGGCTTTGATGAATTTGAATAAATTGACGTTTTCTCTTGCTGACAAATATTTAAGCAAACCAGCCAAAGAAAGGCAATTTTCCTTAACCCAGCTCATTACCTCACATCTGTATGTGTTTTGTGGTTAGATCATCTTGTCTCAGGGTTGGAATTATAATCCATCTCATTGCAAACAATTACTCAACCCAACTCTTTTTTTCTAGCTCTGCAGCTGTTGCTGCGTGTGTGGCTCTTGTTGTTTCAGCTACTTTATATGCCCACTATTTTCCAATTCCAGGAATTGGTAAATGTTCACCCTTTTTCAAATCACTTCATTAATTAAATGGGATTGGGAAAGGTTCTGAGCTAATGGATTAGACTGGAGCTGGCTGGTTCAGGCCTTTTACCAGAGGTCACATTTCATTTGCTGCCTATGTCAAGCGACCAGCAGCAGGGCCTCAGAGGCAATCTAATCAATGTCTGCGTGCCGTAGCCCTTGAATGAATCCATTAAAGTTATGTGGATGCATCCTGCTCAGAGAAAAAAAGTCTCCAGATACCGCTGATAGAAATTAGCCATGAATTAGGGGGAGGCTGGATTCATTCTGGATTCCAGCCAAAGCAGAATTAATAGGCCATCAGAGCCTCTTGTGTGTTAAATCCCATTTGTCTGCCCGTGGTTTATGAAAGCGCCTCCTCTGTCACTCCAGGCTTGGTGTGAGACCCCAGAACACCCACCACAAAACTTTACTCATTAAATAAATTTCTGGGAGGAGACAAGTCAGTGAGGGCTGCAGATCAGGGACAGAGCTGCAATTTAAGCTTGTGTTGCAGGAGATGATCGGTCTGAGGGGCTGGACTGAGCTCGGTGTGTGATTGCATTTGGGGTTTGGGTGGGCTTAGTCTGTGGCCAGGAATGAAGCTAAGAGGACTTTAGCAGTACACTGAGGAGGGTGGGGGGGCACAATAGTCACGTGGGCCTCTTCAGCACCAACTTTATCTCAGCAGTGTCCACTAATCCCACAAATTGATCCTCAGTGTTTCTGTGTTTAAGTGGAGGAAAAGCTCTGACCAAATCTCTCTGGAAAAGAGTGTCTGAAATGCCTAAACCTATCAGAGGGAGAGGTTTCACCCCTGCAATTTTTCAAGCACTTTGTGGCATGCAATCATTATTTTCTGTATGCCTGAAAACACGGAGCACCGTATAAGCTAATTACTGGATATATACTTCACTTAAAGAGTAACAGCTCTTGGCACGTCTGACTCACCAAGTCAAGAAGTCATAGCTTAGAGAACAAACTTCCCCTGTATGGTTATCTTCATCAATGTGAGTCTTATTGTCTGCATTTATGTAGACTACAGTGTTTTCAGTTTTTCAGCTTCAGTTGGAATAAAGTACATTCTTTGACAGTTCTTAAATCACTGTTGCGGGCTGTTTAATTTCTTTTCTTCCAAATACCCATAGCCTGTTCTTCCTCCTGTCTATGGCCAAACAGCCATAATGCTGATCTGCCAATATTATTTTTCAAATTTATTGATTCTAATACATAGTTCTGTGAAGGTTGCAGAGTATCATCTGTCATAGTAAAGTGTTAGAAATTTGGCTAATTTAATAATGTTAGAGTGTTAGAAAGTGTTTGTTGTAGGAGTAACATGATATACTGATATTACTGGTAGCATGACAGTAAAAAAAAAAGTAGAAACAAGGCTATGTTGATAATAAACTTATAAAATAAAATCATATTGTGATCAAAAACAGTAGAGGAAAAACTCAAAAGACAATAATAAATTAATCTGAGAGCAATTTATCTATTTTCCAGCATAATTATTGATATTGCAATAATATCATTATTACGACTGTTTTCAGTTATAATAAATGTTTTGTGAAAAATATCCTGATAATCCTGATTTACATCTATCCTTCTAATGAATTGTAGGAATACACTGCAGCATCTCCAACCAGTGCTGAAGAGGCATCTGGTGTTTCACACCTTCTCTTACTCGGGGGTTTTTATCCGTCTTCATAGCTCTGCAGATGGGCCGATATCATTCTTTTCCAATAATCTAACAACACAAAGAAGTTGTCTGTAGTTTTTAAGGGTTGGCTGGCTTTACATTTGCTTACACAGAAAAGGGAAGAGACCTCATCATGGTCACCTGATAAAAGGAAGATCCGTAAAAACATAACAAGAATGATGAAATAAAAATGAAAGATGGAGACTGACCAACAACATGTTTTAACTCTGAGTAAGTTCAGATAAGCTAATTGGGTGTTCCCATTGTCACCATCATCGCCGTCTTCGCTGCGTCACATTTGTCATCACTCCCAGAAAATACAAAAATGGGCAAAGTGTGGCCTCAGGGCAAATGATTGACAGTCAGCGTAATCAAAATGGCTAAATGCTAACCGAGCTTACTTGAAACTAACAGAAGCTAACAACAATTAGCCTCCTAATTGGTGGGCTTAAGGTAAAGCATGCTTGGTATTGCTATTAGCTGGCTAAAAACCACCATTATGTTACTCTACTACAGGCTGAAGCCTTCCCGAGAGTCAACAAGGAGCAAAAGGCACCGGCCAGGAAGGCAGGCATCTGGTCCGCCACCTGTCACTCAAAAGGACACGCCCCTAATTATGTGTCATTTCAAGATTAAAGGGGAACCTCAGTAACTTTTTTACCTCAATAAATGCTTTTCGGAATCCCCGTGGGGCTAAACAAAGTGTTTACGGAGCGATTCAATGTTTCCCCCCCTCCCGCCGCGGCCTCTGGCCTGCGAGCAGCTAAATACAACTTTGCCTGCGCCGACCCGAGCAGAACTTGCGACAACAGAAACCGCTGTACGGTACTCAGGTCCCCTATCTACCGAGCTGCTTCCAGCTCTGATTTGAACCAGACTACCAGCACTAATTCGAAGAAAACATTTCTTTAGCTTCACACCACCTAAACACCGGCTCCTGGCTCTCAACTCTTTGCTGGACCAGAGTGATTCACGTAGCTTGCGCTGCCTGGGCGCCGGGTGAAGCATCACTGCTTCAGGCTCAATAATCACTTGTCACGTCCGCAAAAAGTAAATAAAAGTTTGTATTCTTACCTGCTACTCGCCAACACCAGTGAAAAATATAATCCACGGCATATTTACCCGCAAATCGCGGGTAAAACGTCCCGTTTTAGAGGAGACAGGTCTTTGCTTTGAGTAGAGGGAGATGCGGTGCTGCTACCAACGCAGCAAAGTAGCATCAACAAGCTAGTAAAAGCTTAGAAATATATCCAGGGATCAAAATAGAAGAAAGACAGGTAGAGAAGCCGTCTGTGTGCTGTGGGGGTGTAAGGGGGGGTTGAACACGACAGTAAAAGGACGCCACTAGGGGGAGCCCCGAGCTGAAGTTACTGAGTTCTGCTTTAAATAACATCTAAATGGAGGAGTTATAAAAATAAAAAAAACACCTCCTCACAGTTGGCATGAAGGTAAACTTGACCAGTTAAACCTAAAATGATTTTTTGAACCAGGCTGTAAACATGTTTATTTCTGCTGTGAAGTTGGCCTTTTTAACATGGGAGTCTACGGGGATTTGCTCTGTTTTGGAGCCAGCCTCTAGTGGATCAAGGGAGAACTACAATTTTTAGCACTTTCCATAACTTCTACATTGGCCTCACAGTTGGCCACCAGAGGTTGCTGCTTGTTCACATCTTGTACTAGTAGAATATAACATAACATGTTAAAAGAAATAAACAAAGTTGCAAACTTGGAACTTTAGCAGAAAAGTTTGGGAATCCAACTCACAACAGAAAAACTGAAAAACTTTTAAGTCTCAGTTGAGCTGGTACATTCAGTTAACCTTGACAAGACAGCAATCTTCCAAATAAACTAGTCTTATAAAAAATCAAGTAACCAACCAAAATAACACAGAGATGTGCAGCTCAAAGGGGAGGCCTGCTGCTGTATGGAGAAGTTTGCATACTCAACCCACAAGAGAGCCATTACAGCTCAACCATTCTTTTTTCTGCACTGATAAACAACAATTCCCAGAGTCTTCCAGTCCTCCACTGTCCAAATTCACATAAGGTTTGGAGGCTTCAGCACATGTGGGTGATAGAGGTCAGAGCGAGGCTGTATCCGCAAATGCACGCAACACAAAGAGACAAACTTTTTCCAAAATAACAGTTTGGAAAATTCAATAAACTGTCCAAGTGCTTCGGTGCATAAATACGCCTGAATATACCCAAACTGTACTCAATACCTTTGCACGCATGATTAAAATATGTTCATAATGTACATGCACACACAAACCAACAGTCATTTTCATGCTGTCATAGACACACTACATGTAAATGAGATCTAAAATGGCTCTCATGCTTGCCCTCTTCCTCCAGTGCCAGAGTCACGCATCATTGTCAGCAGCCAGCAAAACAAGATGAAATAAAATTCTAAGCCGTCCTGGCAGTCAAGGACACCATTCCCTCACCGTAATAGCCTGTATCGCCTAGCCACTCCATGTGTAGCTTTTCTTCATTGCTCTGGGCTTTTATTCCTGGCAATAAGCTCTTTATCACTCCTCAACACAATTCATTTAAAACCACCGTCAAGAAGCAATCAAACCTTAAGTAAGAGGATTCAAAGTCAGTGTGTTATTGTTAAGCAAAGTAGCATTACTTCATTTCCATAATGCACCCAGACAGAGATGCCAAATAGGTAATAATAAAGAACAGTATGCAGGAAAACAAACAGTTAATGTTTTTTCTCATTTTTGGGTTTCCAAATTTAAATGCAATCCTTTTATCCACCAATGTTGTTTCCTCTTCTCTTCTTTCTCACTGTTGCCTCCTTCCCTGCTTCCAGAGCAACATTATGTTTGGGTTAGTTGTCTTTCTGCCTTGGACATCTATGATTTAGCAATTCTTGACATATCCATTACACCTCACAGATTGGCTGTTCACCGTTCCCTGTGTCTTGGAAACCTATAGAAATGACATGTACGCCTCCATTTTTTTTCTGATGTCCTCGATTCACAGGTGGTGCATTTAGAAAGAAGTGGATTCTAATTTCAGAAGTGTTCCCTTACTATTAACTATAGCTACAAAAGGGACATCAATCTTGACAAGGTCTTTTTGAACCACGTCTAAAAAAGCAATACCATTGTGTATTTTTCACCTGCTCTCCACAGCCTGAACGTAGATGGGCATTTCAGCTGCTGGCTTTATGATTTACTATCTGCATTATTTTTGTCTCTATAACACTGTTTGGGAAATGGTTCACATGTCATCATTATGTATCTTCTTTATGTTGATTGCTTAGGTAGAGCAACTTGTCTCTTCTCCTCCAAGGCAGAAAGTAGATCAATTTTAAAACAGGTGCAATACTAGATACAATCAATGCAATCATTACCATCATCATCATCATCATCCTCACAATGTTGACTGGGAGCTTTAGCTGTCACCCCCTGCACCTAAGTCATCTTTCAATGATGTTTACTTGTGGATTGATCCTGGGGTATTTGCATTTCCACGGAATCATACTTTTTACATTCTCAGCTGTGGGTATTAATTGATCCAGGAACAGAGGAAGTTCATAAAGCAGCAGCTGCATCAGTGTGTGAATAGATTCAATAAAACCACATGACCGAAAGGTTGCAGTATGCCCCTGAAACAATCAAGGATCCATATTAATTATGTAATCATTTCCAATACAAAGAATTTCTGTTACACCTGAGTCAGTTAAATCTATACAATTACTTATGTGTATAATTTTAGGAATAGTCATTCTCACCAAAATTCAATATACATTTGTTCAGTTTTCATGAATTTTCTTTTTGATATAAAACCATCCCATCAATGTAATGTGTTTGATTAAATTAAATTAACTGAGGGAAATATTTGGACTCTGATACTGTTGTCATGTTGATAATGTCCCAATTACATAATGGATACTGGGCTAAAGAAACACTGTCAGCTTTAGTTTGAGAACACTCGCGTTGAAACGTTGAGTATTTGCTACTCATCATGTAGGATTTTCTTTTGAAGGTCTCAAATCTAACTGGATAGTTAACTTGTGGACAGGTGTTGACTTTATCATGTTCTCATTGGTTAAGAAAGTAATAAGTCTAGCAATGATTCGCAGTGAATTTGCAGTGAGAAAAAAAAGGCCTTCCTTAGGCAGCAAAAATAATTTCACAAATGGTCAAATCTATTTTTCTTCACCAGCCCACCAACCATTTGGCAAGAGGTGGGGCACATCCTTGACAAGTTACCAGTCCATCACAGAGACAAACTATAATTGATCACATTCACACTTATGTTGTGTTGATAACAGCTAATTAACCTAAGATGCATGTTTTTGAGCCGTGAGCAGAAGTCAGCATACCTGATGAATAACCCATTCAGACAGGGGGAAGAACATGTGAGACTTTATCATACATCTAAACTCAAAGTGCAAACTGCTCATAATCGTAGAAGCAGCAGCCAGACTAAAATTGTCAAAAATATTCATAAGTTAAAGGGACTTGAGGCAAGATTATGAAATGAAACTCGTGACTGCCGCGACTGACGCTTTGGGTAACTGCAGCCACGAGCCAAGCCGTCACGGGAGCGTGCACAAACTGAAGCTATAATGTTGTCTACTAACCTTTTTCTTCGTAGTTACACTTTTTAGTGTCTTTCAGTTGATCTGGATCGTTTGCTGACGGTAGAAGAATCCATAACTATCGCTTACAGTGTTTTTATTTAACGTGACCGTCTTCTTCCTGTATCAAAACTTCGGATGTAGGTCATTTGACGTCACGTCCGCAGGACAGCGTGGGAAATTCGGACACCAAATTGCAGCGCATTTTGCAGCACACAGCCTGTTCGAGGCAACGGAGAGAGAGGTGGGTGGAAACATTATTTTTGGTATTTAGCACTTCATCACCCATTAGTATTAAACAAAAATGGACATGCATGTTTGGGTTTTTTTCAATTCCTGCCTCTAGTTCCTTTAAATTCTAGTTACGGAAGAAACAAGCTTTGATCAGCTTACAATCCAAAGCATCCCCAATCATCTGTTAAATCATCTGGAGGTGGCAGGACAGCTTGGGCTTTCATGACTTTCAAAAGCACACTGGGTCAGTTGTGTTTATTGATGATGTGACAGAAGACAGAAGCAGATGAATTCTGAAGTGTACTGGGATATACTGTCTGCTTCCATTCAGCCAAACACAGAAAAGATTGGGCTCTGCTCCATGTTACAGATGGGCAATGACCCAAATCAGACTATTTAATCCCAAAACAACTCAGGATTTTTTAAGTTAAAGACTTGAAATCTTTTTCAGTGGTTGAGTCAATAACCTGATCCAAAACCTATGAAGATGCATTTTACGAAGTGATGACACAACAAAGGCAGAAAGATCCACAAATAATGACTGAAGATGACTGCAGTGTAGGCCTGGCAAATGAGAAAGCCATTATTCAGTGATGTGAAAGAGTTTCCAGACTTTTGGCACTCATTGCCTGCAATTGAGTCTTTGGAAAGTTCTACCCTTTGGCATTCCAGTGTGTCGCAGGCATTAGGGAGGTGTCAATGTCAGGGGGTTAAAACATGTTTATAATTACATAAGGGGTCCAATTACATTTAAACCCCCGTTAAAGAGCTGTAATTTTTAAATCCTTCAATTAGATGTGAATCATGTCATATTAAAGCTGACAGTCTGTACTGTAAGCCCACTACTGCAACTCAAATATGTATTGATACATGGCTAAGAAAAGATTTGTGTCAGTGACATCCAGCAGTAAAATTATGTCATTTGCAGACACATTTTTCAAAGGTTTTCAGTTTCAAGTTGTAACCAAATGGCCCAAAAGTGGAAGTGTTTGTTAAATATGGTTAGAAACTGTGATGGTTTAATTGCATGTCCACTGTCCCCTCCCTCCTGTGCTTTCTATTTAATACACCAACTTCATCACTAGGGAGATTAAAGCTAATGCCTAAAGGAGCACAGCTCAAAATGGAAAAGAATTAACCGTAATTAGTACGCTAACAAATGGCTAATATGATGGCAATTGTTATATATTTACTATAAAACCTGTAATCTTACTCTTGAGAACCTCATTTTACATTATGGTGTTATGGGGTTGAGAATTATTCTAAAACAAATCACTTTCTATTAGATAAAATCCACATATTACTGGAACAGCATCTCTCTCACACAGCTTTGCTGAGTGCTCACCAGAGTCCTTAACAAGCATCATTTTGCAAATGTTTAACAACAACTAACGACAGGTACAGTAAGCCCATATCAAGCTCAGTATCATTACACCAACACTCCTGCCACAGCAGTCAGTGCAGCACATGCGAAGCTCACCGTTCCTCCATCCTATAAACTCAGCTAATTAACAGTAGCTTGATGCTTTTATATGTTTCCAGCCCTGTGTGTCTTCAAGGCCACCGGATGTAAACCATGCAACAATCTGCAAGCCAATTGTCGCGGAGAGACAGGGGTAGCAAGCAGGGATTTATTGGCTCTGATAGTTATTGGATGGAGTATGTTTTTTTCCTGCTTTCCTCACCTTCTGCCTGCTGTTGCAGCCGCCCTTACGAGTATCTTTCTACACTGACAGTAATGAAAATAATAATAACGGTAAGAATAGCATCACTTCAATCTCACTTTCAGTGATTACATTGTTCCACTCGTTTCCGTTTCTGCTTAAATTATATTTAACTTCATCTGCTGTGGTCCGCAAACAGGATTACTGGTACTTATCTGAAATGAAAGTGCATTTTTAACACAGTTTTAATAACGAGAGTGGAAAATCCAGTCCATAGCAATAAAGCTGAAACTAATTCATTTCAATGGCTGTCGGCATAGAGTGTTTCAATTCTTCTCTGCATGCCCATTTCCACTCTTAAAACTCTAAGAGAAAGGAGGCAGGAGGCCATTTGAGTAATCTGCTGCTGCCTGACATGAGCATGGTGATCACAGAAACGCTGAAGAATCTTCATCCAGCTTTTAAGAGCCTCTTCAAAGAGCCACTAAAAGGCCAACTTAAAAGCAACCAAGATCTTCAAACTCTGCAACTTTTCTTAAGAGTCTCGAGCAGGGTGGAGGTTGAAGAGGTGGACTGGCGGAATGGGGGAGAGAGAAAATGCCGCATGTCCCCGTGCATCTAAAGTGGTCAGCAGTTTGAACCTGTCCGTGCCTTCTGTTCCATTATGGAATAGTAACATAGGGGCCTGTTTGTTCGCCAAACACAATTAACAAGGTTTCTGCTGCACATCAATACTGCTATTTGCATAAGGTATTGATCTGAAGTCCTTATAATCACAAAATGTTAATTGCACCAATTAATTCTCAATCTGTTTGTGCCCTTGTCTGGCCGCCTTGAGCCCTGAAGGTCAGTGTGAAAATGAACTGCTCTTTGATTCTCCTCCAGGAAAAGATTTTTCCCAAGACAACACAGTTTGCTACTCTGAAATCAAAAGGCCCAACCATCCTTTATCATTATTATCATTCCATGTGAGTAGCAGCTAATGGGTTTGAAATCTTGTGATCTGATTTGTCCTTTTAAACAAGGTTTTTCTTGTCTCGTTCATTAACCAGGGCTGGCTCTTCCACTCCACAGAGCCATGGCTATTTACACCTCAAAGACACAGTATCCCCCTTTATATTGACTAATAAGTCATTTTCTGAGACAATGCATTACCCATTTGATTCATAGCCTATACACGTTGTGTGTGTTTCCTCCTCTGTCTCTGGTCCTGCTGCTACAACATGTTATTACATACTGAAGCATGACCTCCTGGTTTATTGTCTGTTTGAGATGATCAGAATAATAAGTCAGAGCTGTCTATTCAGTGCTGCTCTGCTTGTGATATGTGGGTAGGCATAACTCCTTTGTTGTATGCTACAACATATATTATGGGTAGTAATAATGTCTTATATATACATACATATATATGCTTAAAGTAGAGAAAATAAACATAAATAATAATGATATATATAAGTGTATATGGAAACGTGCTGTGTATGACTTCTGTAAGTGGTAAAAGCAGATTATATTTTTGCACTGGCTGTATTTACTACTATTGATTGGACTCCTCGTTAATTGCTTTTCCCTCTATCTTGATACGCTCAACAACAACGCAATTATAGGTTTTGCGACGTGTTTCACTCACCGATATCAGCACAAGGCAGTGCACGAGGACTTCTCTCTTCCATTCCCCGTCATCCATGCCTGAACACAGCCAAATGAAAAATGAGACACCCCATGTGAAAGATGAATTTCAATCCACTACACCTGTGCCACCCTAGCAAATGAAAGGACTGATTGCCTCCAATTGCATATTTAAAATGCTTAATTCCTCCATTAAGAAACCTATTTACATGAATTAGGGACAATTAGCATTTTCAGACCCACTTCAACTTTGTTCGCCCCCATCCATTAACATTTGAAAGTGTCGGCAGGCAGACACAAGAAAGCCCCTCCATCTGATTTGTGCTGACCCCCTATGACGGCTGCCTGGATAGACTTTTTTATCTGCACTACCTCACTAAGGAGGGGGATGGGATGACAGGGATAAACTGGGCAACAGTAGTAAGTCACCTCATTATGGTTAATCAACAAAAGCCGTGAATGAAAGACAACAGAGTGAAGGGCAAAAGGATGCCTAATCTAGAGAAACTAAGGTGAAAGTCTTCCACCTCACACACCTTTTATCTAATGGATATTACATTCATTTAATGTGTCTGTTGCACACTGAACAGTCGGGGGAAAATGAAAAGGAAAATCTGTGGCCTCTGAGCTGTCAGCAGTTAAGTGGAAATAATGAGGGGAAAAAACTTGATAAAAGAGAGGAGGATGAGTTTCAGGGTGTGCACCTGTCAGGTTTCTAAAGTTATTGGACCTTGTAGCAAAATCCAGTCAACACAATTAAAATTAGGCCTCAGTGAAGACTCGCAGCACAGCCTTGAGTATTTTCATTGGTCAGCAATTACAGCCTCTGATTTAAAGCGCTTACACATCCTTAAGTTGAGCTTTTTGATGGAGAAAAGCTGTCATCTTCTAATGAAGATGACAGAGGCTGTCGCACTCTCCAGAGAATTTATTAGGAAAAAGGGGCCTCACATCATGTGAGTCACATGTAATGCTTTTTATTGCTGTAGTCACAGGCAAGCGAGGAAGAGAGAGCTTGTTTTGATGATTATATTCACTCTTGGAAATAAATTAATATCTCTTTGAGTTGCATAAATCCTTGTGTGTATGTCCATACTGTATGTGTGGGTGTGCATGAGGGAGAGGGTGAGTATACTTTTTTTTTTTTTTTTTGTCCATCTGTAACAGAGTGTATGTGTCTATGGTTTTCAGTGGTAACTGTTGCTTAAACTTGTGTGTTAATCTCTAAATCATTTTGAAATTACACAATATTTAACTTAAATGATGACAGTGGGCAAGTGGTCATAAATCCCTTTCAAGTCACTACAATGGTATGCATCTTTTATTCACTGTGAATATGCTTTCCAATATCTGAAACAAAAAAAAGTATGTAAAATTGGTGTATTATATTTTGTTCTGCAAAATGCACAGCCTTTAGAGATTTTAGCTGTCGGATGATCTTTCTTTAAGGTCTAGTTTCTTGCATGTTTTCTGTGGTTTGGGGGTATAATATGATCTGTTATGCAGTGAAGCGGTCATGTGAATGTCAAGAGTGAGAAACAAGGTCCCTGTTCATGGGCGGTCAGCTAACAGTGGAATCAGACAGCAGCGTTTCATTCTACAAAGTCCATTTTCTACGCATTTCATATTCTCCAATTAAAGCCCACCATCAAGCAAACAGCCTCCCCTCTCCGCTCTCATTGGTGGTGCAGTGTTGCACCAATCAATTATGTCTGCAGAAACACCACAAGCATGGGAACTTTTATACATGTAAATCATTTTTTAAATTTCTTGTGGATTAATGGACTAAAACATATTGCGATTTTTTTGTTGTTGTTGTTTTGTTTTGTTTTTTTAAACTGCAATTAGAAAATGTATTTTAGCCACGAAAAAGAAAGAAAAGAAAAGAAAAGAAAAGAAAAGAAAAGAAAAGAAAAGAAAAGAAAGAGAAAAGTGAGCAAAATTAAAAAAACAAACAAACAAAAACAACAGTTAATGAATTGTCAAGCAAGGAGATAGACCAGTCATCCTTTGGGCTTGTATTGGAGCTACAGTGGTGAATGGGAGAATGTATTTGAATACTGTAAGTATCAACAAAGTCAGAAAGCTAACGTTTGTTTTAAAAAGGATGAAAAAGAGAGAAAAAACACTTCCACTGGAAGAATGAATGAAATTAATACAAACACAAGCTAAAAGAATTCAAATGAAAAACTTTAACAAACTGGTAAACTTGCCAATTAGAATGGTACTATTTATCAACCAAACGTTTGTAACAGGCCCTTCCTGGTCTTTAGTATAAGAAACTTTAAAAGATAGAAATAAAAGAGAAATCTTACATAAAATCTATAGAAACCTATTATATGATGTAGGTGAAGGATCACAAACTGAAACTTACACAGCTCATCGAACAGAAGAGCACACACCAGAAGACTCAGATGCACTAACATCTCATAATACGCCGCAGACGGCGTTGTTACTTTCTGATATGGTGAATGTCTCTGGACAACAGACACCATCTAGCCAGATGATCTACAATATCTGAAAGATTTGTGCTGCGTCACGCAGCGCCCCTGAAGCAAAAGTTGTGAAGTGCAGTTTCTCAGCTCCGGGATGTTGCTGGGCAGTGATGGCTCCAATGTGCATGATATATGTCATTGTGCCATCAAACGTGTCAGGAATGCACAGCTTTAAGATTACAAGGTTACATAGTGCAATTTTAACTCATGAACACGTCCTACTTTGATGCTTGTCAGGTTGCCTCCGCAGCCCATAAACAAAAAAAAGCTTTTGCCAGACATGCTACACTTTCAGAGATGACAACACTCAAACCTAGCAGTCAAAATCAGATCCAGAATATGAACGTGAATAGCATGATAAGCCACCACAAGAAAACCTATTGTACAGCTGAACAACTTTATTCGGTTACTACGTTCATCACCTGAATTTATCTACCTCATCATTACTGGAGGTTCCATCTTAGCTAAAAACCAACAACCAAGCTAAAAAATCTGGGTGCAGTGATGGACTCAGACCTAAATTTTGAAAATAAATGAGGGCAATCACAAAATCAGCTTACTATCACCTTAGGAACATCTCAACGATAAAAGATCTGATGTCTCAATAGGACCTGAAAAAACTAGTCCATGCATTCATCTTAGTCAGCTTGGTTATTGTAACGTCTTTACTGACGTTATGTTACAGCTGCAGCTCATTGAGAACTCTGGTGCTCGAGTTCTCACTAAGACCAGAAAAGTGGACCACATCGGTCCAGTTCTGAGGTTTTTACACTGGCTGCCTGTCCATCAGAGGACAGACTTTAAAGTTCTGTTACTGGTCTATTAGGGTGCATTCACACCAGGATAGTCAAGGGACTTAGTCCGATTGGGTGGGGATTTCTGAAAAATTTCACACCTTTCTTTGCTTTGGTTTGCGTACTGCAGTAACCGAAGCGGACCAAACTGCCTGGTTTAACCACCATAATTAAAAAAACCTGCTCCCTGGCAGGCGATGCTCCTCAATACAACCACTGATTAATGATGAAAAACCAGGAAGAAGAAGAAAACCGGCCTCTGTGATTAAAGTGGAAATCTTTCTGCTTCTTATCATTAGGCTACTCCATCACATTTTCCAGTTGTTTTTCATTGTTGTTTTGACCTCGGCTTCTTTGAACACATGCTGTTTGCTTTGTTTTCCCTCTGTTAGGCTTATCCCGCAGTCTTGGAGGCCAGCAAGGAGAAGATGCACGGGAAGCAAATGACTGGCATCTCAGTTACTTTATTAATGACATTTGGATGCATCATACACCAGCTAACCAGAATGATTAAAACCACCCGCTTATATAGACCAGCTTACAATATATAGACCAGCTTATATACAGTAGACCAGCTTAATAGGACAATACCATTCCCCCAGGTTTCCACAGCCAGCTACTGTATATGCACAAAATTATTAAAATATTTACGTTAGAAGTTTTCTAAAACTATACTGTACATATACTTACAGAAAACTTTAAACTACTTAATTACTCACCCTTAATAATCCAACCAATATTTAATCAAAACATAGGAAATTATTTTACACAAACTCCTCCTTAATTCCAACCTTTTAGTTCTTTCCCCCCAGAAACTATAAAAGGCGCATGAATCTTGGGGACATCTTTTATCCATGCACCACTCCTGGGGACAGAAACAAGAGGTTAGTACAAGCCTAATTCCTTAAAACATCAGTACTGTTTCTTAGCTGCTTAGACCAACCAATCTGTCTTCATTTTACAGGTGGACACCTTCAGGACTTTGGGCTTCAGCTACTGCAGCTACACACAAGCACACACATAAACCAACAAACCAATGAATCAACTAACTTAAACTGGTGAATCAATTTACATACATCATATATGTCAATCAGTCGCCATCTTTGCTGTCATTAATTTACATGTACAGTACTGTATAGTGAGGTCACGACTGCTTATTGTGACACCCTCCTACCCAAATGATTATCTACCCCACTTCCTGCTACTTCTTCTTGATGTTTTATTGCAGTCGACAATCACTTCCATTAGGTACGCTGGATGTCTATGCGCTGGATAGTCCGATAGTCCATTTGCAAGTGAACCGAGACCCCCGGCTTTAAAGTGGACCAGAGTCTGCTTCTTTGGTGCGCACCAGTGTGGGTGGTGGTCAGACTGTGCCAAACAAAACAGACTATCTGTGGAAGTGGACCACGGTCCATTTAAAGTGGACCAAACAGCCAGAATGTGAATGCACCCTAAAGCTCTGAATGGTTTAGTGCCAAAATACATCTGTGACCTCCTGACCCATGAACTGGTCATCTTGGATCCAATCTTTTATCAGTTCCCAGAGTCAGAACCAGACAATGAGAAGCTGCATTCAGCTTCTATGATCCACATGTCTGGAACAAACTCCCAGAAAGTCTCAGATCAGCTGAAACACTTTATTTAAATCCAAGTTAAAGACCCTGTTCAGCTGCAATTGAATAAGTTTTAATTAAAAGTTCAAATCTGTACTATCTCTTTTAATATCTAATGTTCCCCCCTTTTTTTATTATTGTATCATGCTGTTTACTTTTTAATGTTTTTTTTTTTTCCTGCACCCGAGTGTAATGCTTTTAAATGTTTTATGTAAAGCACCTTGAATTGTCTTGTACTGAAATGTGCTGCACAAATAAACTTGCCTTACCTTACCTCATTATATACATAGTTTTGTGTATATTGCTGTGTTATTAGGTGCGGATATTGGAAATGTTGTAAATTGCTAACTGAGGCAGAAAACATCTGCTGCCAAAATCTAGAGAGGTGATGATGCTTACACACTCCCCACACACTCTGTTACCCAAGGCTAATGCTAAATGGCTTTTCTTTGTGTATATGTGAAGTGTGTGGGGGTTGGTTAATATGGTTTCTTGTGTGAGAAACCCTGTGTTTTTGAGTGGCTATGGAAAGAACAAATGAATACTTCTGGTTGCATAAATGTATTGGTACATTATTAAGTACTTACAGTAGCTGCCTTTTTACTCTTTGTACCCATGATGTTTCTACAAAAATTTATTTATACGCCAAATGCCAACAAAACAGACAAAATCAAAATCATTTAACATAAGTTTCAGACTCACGATTCACTCTTTTACATCTGTGCATGTGGATAAAAAAAAGTGAGAAAACAGAAGTGATGTAGTCACAACATGAGCAGACAGCAGCAATTGCTTACTTTTTATTTTTATTCTATCTCATCCTAGGACCCATCATTCTATATAAGTAATGAAAACAAAGCCAACACTTGTTTTCTCATCACGGAGTATTAACTTTGAATTGGAAATGAAACGGTCAACCAAACTAACTTTATTTACTAGACTGACTCCTCGTCTTATCAATAATTTCATAGCAAACATGAAAAATATTAGCCTATAAAAAAAAAAAAACATTAGCTACATTTATGAAAAATATTAGCCTATAAAAAAAAAAAAACATTAGCTACATTTTATTTTTCTATGACAAGGGTGTCGCCATCTGATAGAACTCTAAGCTGTGACGTCACCGATTTGCTTGGTGTTTTGTCCTCTAGTCCACACCACAGTTAGACAGACAACAGCATGAATGATGGAGACTGGTGAGCCGAAGGAGAAGAAAAGACAAAAGGGGGACCAATACTGTATTCCTTCTGGGTCTAAACACAAGTTTTCCAAAGTTTAGGCCGAAGACAAAACAGTTCATTCTTACAAACGTCAGCTGAAACAAAAAACAGTGCTGCTGCGCTGGCTGGCGGCTCGAAGAGGGAAACACCCTGACTCCAGATCATGTAGTGAGTATTTTCTAGAGAAAAAATGCTCAGAAGACTTAGAGCCTGGTAAGCTAGAGGTCTCCAGATTATAGCCTGAAGCTGCTCTGCCTATAACCTGACCTCTACTGATCAGACAACAGACAACACTCCAACTCAATGCACAGCTCTCCACCTCCATTCTTACTTGAGCTTCTTATTAAACACACGTCAAACGGAAATACTCATAAATCCCCTCCCCACAGCCTGATAATGAACAGAACACCTCTGTAGGGCAGGGTTGCTCTGAAATGGCTGTCATTAAGATTGTTTCTTACCAGTACTCTCTGTTTTCCATGGCGCAGGGGCGCCTGCATGGATTTTTTTTAGGGGTGGCCAGAGAAAATAGCTAATGGACTGTACCTATACAGCGCTTTTCCAGTCATACTAACAGCTCAAAGCGCTTTACACTACCAACTGTATCACATTCACCCAGTCACACACACATTCATACTCCAATAGGCACATTGGAAGGCAACTTGGGGTTCAGTGTCTTGCCGGGATACTTTGGCATGTAGTCTGGGGAAGCCTGGAATCGATCCCCCGACCCTCCAGTTGAAAGACGACTGCTCTTCCACCTGAGCTACAGCTGCCCCAGGGTGTTCCACCCAGCCCAGAAATATGATGTAAAATGCTGTTATGAACAAATGCTTGATTGAAGAAATACAATAAATAAACACAGGATATCAAGAGGAGCCCTAGATTCATAAAGCTCTCCTTGGCAAAGCAAATCTGTTCAACACAACAAAGCAGCCAGATTATTATTCTGCTTGCTGCGATGCTGGACAAGACAAGTAACAAAAAAGAAAGAAAATAGCAGGGTGGCTAGCTTTTTCTTCAGGGGAGCCCTGGCCACCCCGACCACTCCTTGGGGGCGCCGTTGCCACGCCGGGGTCTGGTTGCTCTCCCTCACCATCCTGCAGCCTGTATTCTTTACATCTTTCCTATCATATCCCCGTCTCGCTATAGCATTTATTTTATTTGACATTAAACCACTGGCAATTACTTAGTTAGCTTGACAAACAGTTAGCCTACCTGCTGTTTACCGGTCACTCCAGTGTCTCCCCTCAGGTCCCCTTCAGGGATCACACCGCCTCCAAAACATCCACCTCCCAGTATAGTTACTCAAATGTGTTATCCAAATTGTCATGTAAAATTCTCCACGCATGATATAGTCCATGTCATCCTCCTGACAGCAGCACTATCGTGAGTATCACTGAACAGCAGCCATACCTACAGTACAGGTGCTGCCAACCCATCCCAAAACCAGCACTGGCTTCCAACTTCTCTCCTTAGTCACATGGCCTATGGGCTGGAAAGCAATGGCAACAGGATCTCAATGCTTGACTGGCCTTTCAGCTTCATCTTCCATTCCATTGTATTCTCCTAAAATGTGTTACGGCTTCTTAGTTAAAGGCAGGGTGGATGATGTTTTCCAGAAGCCTTTTTTACCATATTGCTTAAAGTGTTCTTCACACCCTCATTGCAGCCAATTAATCAAATATTCTGACACAAAAAAGAAAAAAAAAGTTAATCACCTGTGGAACGTACAGGACTGGAAAAACCCCTTCTAGATGGGGTTGCGAACAGCCCATGCTGACTGATTAAATGATTCTTATGTACATCAAACTCGACTGCCATTTGTCGTGCACCCACCGTACTCGCGAGCACACGACTCGCCGTGAGCATCTCACAGTGCAGACGAACCGAGACAAACATGGCTGCTCGCTGCTCTTATCTATGTTTGTAAAGAACGGATGTGGATCAAGTCATGGAGGTGTTGGTGTTTGCAGTGAGTTGGAGGTGAGATAATTATCACTTTTTATGAAGAATTTGTGGGAATCTGGTGTCGGCGCCTGTTGATGTTTTTAAAAAAAAGAAAGTTTGCTACAAAGTTTATTCCCACTGAACGATGCACCCTTAGCTCTGTCACTGGCTGGAGACAACACACAAATCTCCGCCCAGAAATGTCCCGAACAAAAGGAGAAAATAAAATACTGCCGAGGGAGAGGGAGTTGCAAACAAAACTCACTGCCACACAAGAGTAGAGGCCCAAAGGTGCGGATTGAGCCGGATATCACTCACAAAAGTCTAGCATTTATTTTCGGGGGTAAAACTCCGGATTCTACATTTAAAGTGTAGAGTAGGTGGTAAAACCTATTGATTCAGTTCTGAGCCACAGTGCCAACCACCCAGTGATGTCAAATCTTAGAGTACTTCAACATGGCAGCCATAAATGCATAAAACTTTGCTCTGCTTTTCTTTTATACAGTATGCTTATATTTTTTATGTTTGTTACATAATTATTGATAAGACCAAGACCCAGTTTAGTAGTAAATAAAATTAGTTTGGTAATCCATTTCATTTCCATTTTGACACTTCAATTGTTTTTACACAGCCATTGAACTTTAACAACAATAATAATACGTTTTATTTCATAGCGCCTTTCATGGCACCCAAGGATGCTTTACATAACAACAATAAAACACAAAAAATACAATAAAAGGCAAGAATAAATAAGAACAACAAATTGAAAGCAATATCAACTAAAATATTTAAAGCTCTTGTTAGTGTAATAAAATAGTCTGCTGGGGAAATCTGCGTCCTGGCAATTATATACTGTAGATGATACTTCAAGACTTGTCATCTACAGATGCAGTCATGAAAAAGTTCCCCTTTCTGCCGACTGCCAGCCACTTACCAGCGACTTGTCTGCTAATTCCATCGCACAGAGAAATGCCTGATTGCAGAGCTTAAATGAATGCCCGGAACAAGGACGTTTCCACACGCCAAGTTTGGACACTGTGCGTGATGACGTGTTCGTGGGAGAAACCGTTAAGCCAGTGATAGCGCAGTAATAGTGCACTATTACTGCACCACTTCTGTCAGAAAAAGACGGAACTTTTTCATGCCTGCATCTGTACCTGAAATATTTTGCAGTTTTTGCATGCACTTCAAGGGACTAGAGGCAGGAATTGTGAAAGAATAAACATGCATGTCCAGTTTTTAAAGACAAAAAGAATGAGCCCACCAAAGTCTCTCTCCGTTGCCTTGAACAGGCTGTGTGCTGCATAATGCGCTGCAATTCAGTGGCCGAATTTCTCGCACAGTCCTGCGGATGTGACGTCAGTTGACGCTGCAGGCAATTTTTATCGAGGAAGGAGAGGGTCGCGGTGAATTCAAACACTGCAAGGGATAGTTATGATTCTTCTGCCATCAGCAAATGATCCAGATCAACTGAAAGACACTAAAAAGTGGAACAACGAAGAAAAAGACTTTATCAGCGTAGTAAACAACGTTATAGAATCCGTTTGTGCACGCTCCTGTGCTGGCTTGGCTGGTGGCTGCAGCTACCCGCAGCACCATTCGTGTCACTCGCGAGCCTCTTTCTTGATCTTGCCTCTAGTTCCTTTAAGCCTCCCCCAGCAGGATAGCAGCCCCTGCAAAGCAAACATTTAACAAGGGCTCAAAGAGCTCAATACAGTGAGGTGTTCAGCCTTCAAATAAAATTCTAATTGGATCTGGTGGTACTGTACAGTATCTGTGGAAACACGCTCAACCCACAAAAACCTCACAACCTACAAGGCTCAAATGATCTATTGCTAATGTCCCATACTAAACAGATGTTTCAGGACCCTCCCTCTAATGTTCTTTGTCCACATCCTGACTGATCAGACCCTTTTTTTTGGCACCACAAGGAGGAATGTTAAGCAGGTGGTCATTCTGTTATTGCAGATCAGTGTTTGTTGCAAAGAGGAAATGTTTTTTTGTTTTTTTTTCTGCTGGGTAATTTACTAAGAAAAATCCATTCCGCCTAGTAAATAGTTTTTACTGCTGCAGGGCTTTACTCTTTAAGTTTGAGAGAGGCAGACAGACTCAGTTTGAAATGGCCTGGTCACCAGTTCAAACACCAATTTGTACAACAAGCAGTAACACAGATTGTTGGCCCTCAAGTTTGAAACACTCTGCTCTACAACTGCGTTAGCAACCACCATGAAAAAAAATACACTAGTTGAAGAGGATGGGCTGACTCATGCAGCCTTATAAACACCTTCCTCTGACATTGAAATCACTATTGACCTTTGAGCCACTTACTACAACTGGGCACTTTTTTGTTTTCCCCTATTTTAATCTAGATCTTGTTGGAGGATGATAGTAGTGTTAACCCACCTGGAAAAACACAGAATTTTCCTGCTTAAGCCATTTCCTGTTTTGTTTGTTCTTTCTTTTGTAATATCTTTGCCATGCACAATGCCTTCCAATAAAAGCATTTACAAAAAACCCTGAGAGTGACACAGATCCAAACTACCAAAAACTTAACTGCAATTACACTTCAATACTTGGTTTAGAATAAACTATTTTTTCTGCAGATCTTGCTGTCAAAAAGTTTTCACTAAACCACCCATAGGATTTTGATCATAAACATTTCAATTTTATAATCAGCGATCTGCTTGAGATAATACAAACCAATGATAACAACTCTGCGCAGTCATATACATTCTCATGTAGTAATAATAAAAACAATGCAGCCTATTTGAAAGCACTTATTGTCTGTATTGCAAGGAGAAGTCATATAATCATAATTGTGGTATTGATTATACATAACTCACTTTGTCTGATTATGATTACAGTTTAATATTGACTTTCCATGTGCGAAGAATTCACCCTCCTAGTGTCACTCTTGTTGACTCATATGATCTATGATTCATCAATACAATTGATTCTTCCAAAGTTCATCCATCCATATGTGACTGGCACATCACTATTTTACATAAAAAAAAAAAAAAAAAAGATTGAGGATAGGCAATCTGCATGTCAGCAAAATGTCACCATAATTGAGCTTGGCTGATGTTATTGTCCTTTAACGAAGTTCTGACTGTTTTATAAACAGGGCTGGGACAAGACGCATCAGTCACAAGGGAGACTGTTAACATTACCAAGGACAAGAGCACCTCGCATTTAAAGGAGCAGCTGATACACTCTCCCTCATATGTAATCTGAAAGCACTTATCTTTCCATCTGTCTGTCTCGATCCGTCCTTGTATTGTGTCACACAGCAACGGCAAGAGATGTGTTTACAGTCTACAGAACAAAAGGAAAACCTGTAATACTACAACAGCTCACAAGAATGACAGCACACTGAGGCTAATTGGGGAACGGCCTGTCACTGATTACACAGTTGCGTTGTCTGTTTGTGTGTCTGTATGTGCGTACACCTGCCTCGCCTGTGCCTTGCGTGGGCGCACGGCTATTCAGTTCACACACACCTGTGCATCCTTGGCAATTGCTCTGCTTGTGGACACCACTGTGACAGTGCGCTGCCCTCAGAGGTCTCTGGATATCCAGTGTAAATCCAGCCGAGTGGAGCTGTGGAAAAAAGCTAATAATATGTTATTGCAGTCCAGGTCCCCCTGTCGCCTCTCCATCAGAGCACCACTGTCACCTCACACATGGACCACGGTGTGATAATGGACAATAATGTGGAGTAGCTGAGAGCGAGAAGTCCAATCTGCCTCCTGAGTGGTAAAAGGGCTGAGAGGAAAGCACAGCACATATGCTGCGTACGAACTCCTGACTGTGAGGCCCACATGTCATCCTTCCATAAACCGCTGGGCAACTCTACCACTAGGTGATCTTCTTATTTCATCAACTGTAAAGGTTCAGTCTCAGCAAGAGGGGCTTTTGTAGGTTTTCTCCACAAACAATTTTTTTTCCCACCAAGAGGTAGCTCTAATTGGTGAATATGACTCTATAGCTTTGTTTTTATTACCATTTTCTACACATCCAGAAATGTAAACTACACATGGTGGACCATTGCCTAATTGTTTCATCATGATGTGTTTATTCATATTTAATGTAGAGGCATTTTCTCCTGCAGAAACATGGTCATTAGTGGAAGCTTCACAAAGAAATAAATAGCTAGATTTGTTGTGAGAGAGTTTAAATTTCTCAAAGAGAATCTGAGATTGTGACTGACTTCAGGCATGTTTGCAGTTAGTGAAGCAGTGCTGCACACAAGCCAATGAACTATTGTTATGGTTTCTTTGTTTAGAACAAAGTTTTATAAAATAACCTTCAGAGCATCCGTAACAACTTCATTTTCAAACCTAAACATATTAAATATGCTTCCTTTGATCAGCCTTGTATTTCTGGTCTTGCTCACAGTGAAATGTTTGCCTGCAGAAATATAAAAACATTCAAAACATGAGCAGCAACAAAACAGTCTTAATGTATAAAAAACAATGTGGTCCAACTTCCAGTTGGACTGAGGCCTCTTGTGGTAACTGAGCAAAACTAAAAGTCTCTTTGACATCAAATTGTTGCATGTGATAGTCCTCTGAAGTGCAGCGAAATAGTTTTCTATGCACACTTGGTTAATGCATCCACCTTAGACTGCAGGGCAAAATGCAATTAAGTTTTCCTGTAGCTCTAGATCATTAATGAAAGCTTTGTGATTAATATAAGGAAAAGTTAGCTCATTAAACATCACAGCGGCTTCTAAATTCATCAGATTAGAGTATGTTTATTACAACAAATTACAGTCTCCTTTCTAATTGTAATTATTGTAACACTGAGAGGGCACAAGGGGCATTTTATTTTCTATCCGATGATTGAATTCTCGCCGCCTTCCCCAAGTTGTATTTTGGTGCGTGAGTATGAGCTTTGTGCTTTTCCAAGCCTCTTAGGACCAATTCACATTATTTACTTGACTGTGACCCCGTATCATGACCCCTCAAGTCTCTCATTCTCTAGAAGCCTACTTTTAAATTGTTCATCTGCAGGTGACCTGCATTTTTACTGTGCTGTAATGAATGTTCCAATTACGCTGAAGGTGATGGAGGCGATTTTCCTACGATAGAAGGGGTGATTGGATCTCCCACACTCCATTTCACTATCTCTCTGCTCTTCAGGTATTCCCACAGACCTGTGGTCACCACTCGCTGCTGGGAGGAAGCAAAGCCTCCACTTGTGGTAATGCACCCTCTCAGTGCACTGCCAAGCCATGCACCAATGAGGTGACTGCAGAATTAAGTGCTTGAAATAAATGAATTCATTTTGGGAGAAATGTGTCAAATGACCTTTCCGCTGCTCATTACACATGGTGCACATTACACCAGAGAAATGCTCCTGTTGTCCAGGCTCCTTTGTTCTCCTCCTTTCTGTTTGCTTTGTCAAAGGGGAATGGTAATTAAATGAAATCATTTCCATGTGTAAGGTTGTGTAGATCCCTCCTTAAGGTGTGTCAGTGGGTCGATAGATATTTGGAGTGTATAGTGGAGTCAGGTGATAAGAACTCCGGTCATACTGTGCTAAATGACTGCCAAAGCTCCATAAAACCAATTCAAGGGCAGATGAGTATAAGGGCAAAGAGTCGTAGAAAGAGAGGGGGGAAAGGCATTGTCCCCAGTGGACGTTCAGACAGCAGTGACGACGGTCACTATCCACAGCAATTGCAGTGTTTTGGATCATTCAAGGCTGGGCACATTTTTCATCTTCCACTCCTCTTTCCTTCTGATTAAAAGGTTGTTTGTGGGAACTGAAGAGTCTCCTTGGAGGTGGCTTCCTCCTGCTTGACTGAATGTGGGGCATTTCACCCAGCTCTGTGCACAAGAGAGGAGAGCTTATCCTAATGCAGAGGCTGCCTGTCTGCCTGCCAAAGAGAGATGTGGCTTTAAGAGGGCCATACATGCTGTTGATTAGTTTTACTGAGCGGGTATGCAGAGACCAATAAATTAAATATGAATAAATTAAAAATGTACTCTAGCAGAAAATTGCTTGGAAAACAACCACCTCCCCATTAAAATCTGTATAGTAATGCCTTTTATGTGAAGTAAGTTGGGATTAGATATCACTGTAAATTAACACACCATCCAACCATTGTCAAGAACTTTTCACTTTTAACAAGGACTTATAAAGGAGGTATTTACTCCAGTGTTCAGTAATTAATTTGATATTCAAATGAGCTTACAGTATGTTTTATAATTGCAAATATCCCCAAAAAGAGTAGTGCTAAAAAGGCCTAGTGTCAACAAAGATTGATGAGGCCTGCTTTGAAATTGCCATCTGTTTCATATGTTCACTTGACATGGACCCAGCCCCTCCCTCTTATTCTGTGGAAATAGAGGCATTATGGATCTCTCTCGCCATTTGACCACATGTATCTGTTATTTAGAAGTGGGGTGGGGGGGGGTCACTGTGATGCAACACATTTCGCATCTCAGCACACAACGCATACTGAAGGGGATCAGGAACATCAGCATGTGTGATGAGCTCCTACCGATAACGTCTCTGCAACATTTCTATGACATTGTAGCTGTGTTAGCTCATTACCACAATGTCACAGCAGCAGTGTGAGGATGTGGTGCCTGGGTGAGGGTGGTGGGGAGGGGAAGGGAGGGGGTCAGCTGCAGGTATCGGGCCTCTGCAGATGAGCTGATTAATTAAAGGGAGCTCTATTAAGGTTATTGAGATGCACCCCCGCTCCCCCTTCAAGCAGCTCACTGCTCAGTGGATAAAGGTGGATGAAGCAGAGGGGGGCCGCAAGGGAGGGGGGGAAGCATCCTTGCCTCTTTTGACATTAGCCAACGCGCACCTACTTCACACGCCCCGCGACTCTCGCCACAAGTGCCTCTCTGCACCCCACCTTCACAGGAGTGACACTCTCTTCAGGCTCCAAAATGGGGCTGCAGAGTTTTTAATCCCTTCAGCCCATCAACCCACCCACCCTTACCTCCATCTGTCAGGAGCACTGCTGGAGGAAAAAGGAGGAGGGTTTGAGAAGGGGGGACGCATCCCTCGTTCCATCCCGACGAATTTTCTAATTTCCTTTGCCTCCATGCTTTGTCCCAAATTCACGCCCCTAACCTATCCACCATACAGCCTCTCAGCTGCCCCCCTCCTCCTCCTCTTCCACCTCTTTTCTGTGTTGTTTTGGCACAGAGTAAACGTGTAACTGGAGGCAAGTGTTTGTTTGCAAAAATTAGAGAGGATATTACAATATCTGAAGCTGTTGTCATGGATGAAAAGACTTAAACGTCCATATTTTCTTGATTTGTCTAAGTCTTCGTAAATTTCTTTAACCTTAAAACATACACAATGACTGCTGTAATTTGTTATACATTCAAGTATTTTTTGTTTATTTCTCTTTCCAATAATAAATAAAAAATAAGATGGTGCAAAACAATGACAAACATACATTGTAAAAACTGTATAAACAGACTAACTAACTTAACAAATCATGGTTGTTGTTCTTTTGTTTGTTTGTTTGTTTGTCTTTTTAATCTATTTATGTTTGCCCTTTTCATTGCTTAGATTAGCTTAAAAGAAATTACAAGACATCAGCCACAAGGAAGCATATCTTCACATTTATTTTAACTGAGTGGACCATTAAGGTATAAACATACAACATATTAATTAGAGACACATTACATGGAAATCACAGTTTTAATGGGCAGCAACTCAAGCACTCAATTCTAATTACACATCCTCATGCACAAAATTAGGTAGCTTTAGGTACAGCACACTCCTGTCAGATTAATTCCTAGAAATGAATTCAGCAGCTAACTACAGCTCCATCTGCTGTTTACAGCAATCTGAGTAAACCAAAGTCATGCATTTTGTCAATAATGTCACATACCTGTCTTTTTCTTTTTGGCAATCAGCTTTAATCAAATACAACTCATGTCATTGCTGCACCCTCACGAACCATCTATTTTATAGAACATAAATATATATATAAATAGTAGACTACATTCTCACATACGCTCTAAAACACAAAGCCTGTGCATGAACACGGGGCCCCATTGTTGGCACTCATTCACTTCAAGATGCAAATGGGTGGATTTGAAATTCAGCCTCTGTGTGTTATGCTTGGATACTTTAATGTTGTATCTGTGCTGGGGATTATTCTCTCTACAGCGGAAAAACCTGTGCTTGAATGGCAGTGCCCTCAAAGTAGCTCCTGCTGCTTTCAATGGCCTCCAAACCAGATTAGACCCGTGGCTGCCCTCAGTCCCAATCCTCTGCATTCAGATGGAGCGTAACCAGCCTGTGTGACAGTTTTTCTGTTTTGACACTGAGTGGGTGCAGTCACTGCATATACAACGTTTTGGAATTGAGAGGTCAGAGCAGAAAAAGAGAAATCCCCTTTGCTCATTTTGGTTTTGTGCTCCTTTTTGATATCATTTCTTTTTATTCCTGCAATCAAAAGGATAATGACAAAGCAATCCGTAATTGTCATTTTGTCACCAACTGTGGCACATTTGGGTTCATCCATATATTATTTGGCATTTTTTCTTTCTTTTGGGT
The DNA here is from genome assembly GCA_023101725.1 of Atherinomorus stipes. NCBI lineage: Eukaryota > Metazoa > Chordata > Actinopteri > Atheriniformes > Atherinidae > Atherinomorus > Atherinomorus stipes. Next base: position 158,010 of record JALJCO010014522.1, read on the forward strand.
GTATATAGTAGGGATATTCCTACGGGACTTTTCTTATGTAAAATATTTATACTAGAAGTAAAAACAGCACACAGTAAAATCATGACAATATTTGCTATCAGCAGTCAGTGAATCAATGTCATATTTTCATATGACACATGAAAGTCCTTGTCTAAGTTATTTCCATGTACACACAGGCACATATACACACAGACGTATAATATACACATATACATAACACACATTCATACAGTAATTCTTCATTTGGCACAAGGCAGTGCTGCTGAGCCTGAAATGTGTGGTGCTTTTGGACAATTTCCACTTTACATAAAAGTTCACCTGTAGTTTTGTTTCTCTTTATTTCTCTCTCTCTCTCTCTCTCTCTCTCTCTCTCTCTCTCTCTCTCTCTCTCTCTCTCTCTCTCTTTTCTCTCTCTCACACACATTTTATAATGTGTATCTAGTTTATTTCTTTATTTTATCTTATGTTGAGTGTTTTTGGTCTCATAGCTAGCTGTTGGTTTACAGAGGTCGGTCTAAATTTACTGGAGGAGGATGTTGTCTGGTCTTTTGCCTTAGCTGCGCAGGAGTTTTGTTTTTGTCTTGTACTGAGGTCGTTTCTGTCCTGAAGTCTGCTCTGTTCTGCACCCAGCTGTGCGGAGCATTTTTCACTGGCATGAGACTATGGGGATAAGATACATACTCATCTTACATAACTGAATTAAATATGACATTCATGTAAAACAGAGGCATGGCTGCACCTTTGTCAACATCTCCCGGAAGAGGAAGGTCTGGCACCATCTAGTGGTGATTCAGCATGACATGCAATGAGTCAATGTCAGTGTTAAAATTAAAACCGAAATGTGACATAACTCACAACCTTTAAAAAAAGGCTGACCACTGGTAGACCCCAAAGGAATCTTTTTTCCTGTTTTTGTTTGTTTTTTCACTTGTCTTAAATTTAAAAAAAAACACTCAAATTTAGGAAGAAAACAGAATGAAAACATGAACTTTTCTGTTATGAATTAGACTAAATTTTCAGCAATTTAATTGAAGCATGGTTTTGCTGATAGTGCAATTTCTCTATGTAAGAGATTAGATAGAAGAGGTATGAGTCTCTTGGATCATAGATTTTTTAAAAAAGCATAGGCATTTGATAATGAGGATATAAATGTGTGTTAAACAGATATACTGTACCAACTGCATGGATGAGGAGGGTGTGGGGGGGTTGCTGCCTCTTTCAGGGTTGAGCTCAGAATGTGTCCCACATTTGCTGTCTGTTTCTTTTGAAAGGGCCATGGAGGTGTGGAGGTGTGGAATTTTTAAACATCTCAAATAATCTCACATACCTGTATCTGCTCAGAAATTTTCAATACTACATTGTCATTAACGCCTTCAGATTGCATATTAGAACCAGTTGTTGTTTGTACAATGGCATACAAAGGTGGGGGCCAAACTTCTGGTATATTGGATTCTAACCAGGCAAATATTAACTGAGCTGAAGCTTGACCGCAAGATACAGTCAAACATTGATATAAATCCATTACAATCTAACAAAAAGACCGTTGTTATTATTGACCAGATTTTATTGTTGAAAATCTATTTTTAAAAATCCAATTAAAGGAATCCTTTTGGCAAAAGATAGCATCGACTTACATTAAGTCTAAGACAACACAAACCAGTAAGACCATTTTTGTTTGTGGTGGGAGGCCAGTCTCAACCAGTTTTTTTCATTGCCAGCTACAAGTCTTAAAATTCCTCTTTCAGGGATTTTAATTCTTCCAATAAAAAAAGCATTTTGTTCTGAGGGATATCCTCCACACACACTGCTCACTTGAAGTTTGTCCGTAGACTTTGCAGTGTTGAGATCAGCATAGTGTTAGAGCCATGGTGAAACTTCACCTCTAGGAGTTGATTGTGAAATCTTGTATTTTATATTAATGTTGTGTTGAAGTCATTAAATTTTTATCTTTTACATAATTTCTTATCTTATTTCATCATATTTTAATTCTTTTTATTTTATTCATTAAAGAGACATTCTTCTTCCATTATTTTCATGTACTTGATTCAGTTCATTTCTTTCCAATTCAGCCACTGGCTGTGACACAAGCCCAAAGTATAATTCATCTACCTTTATGCTTAACAGGAGGGAAAGTATCATTTTCAAGAAACTTCTTCTTCGTTTAAATAATAATAATAATAATAATAATACCTTTGCTTTTGGACCCCAGTAATGATTTCCTTTTTTTTTTTTTTTTTTTCTTTTTTTCTATCTTTTTTTATATTTAGCTCACAGGTCTAGTAGTGGTAATGTCGCTGGCTCTGGCACAGCAGACCCAGGTTCAAGTCCCCAACACAGCACTCAGGTGAACCACTGTGGACCCCTGAGCAAGGTCCTTAAAGGAATAGTACACCCACAGAATGATGTAACTTTATTTTCCACTTAACCTCATGGTGAGCAAGACTCTGGAGCAATTTTTTTTTATATCTCAAATGCAGCCGGCGATCAGGGAGGTTTCTTGTTTTCCCCCAACTTTCATATAATGGAGTTCGCTGGGACCCGAGCCAAAAAGGTCCATAAAAGTCCACAAAAACTTGTCAATATTACTCCATACTGACCATCCAATGTAATCCAAGTGTCCTGAGTGGGTAGCGTCCATAATTTATTCAAAATGACATCATTTAGTATAGTTTTAGAGCCTAAACAGTACATCTTACTTTCACAAAGCGCACATATACACGTTCACGAAACTACAGCAGCCACAGCAGACGAGATTGCGCGTTCTCTTTATCTTTCTTTCTTTGTTTTAAATCAATATCCAACCCCTCTTGTTTATCCTGGTTTGTCTGCAGCTCTGGCGCTCTTAGCAGAATGTAAACAGCAAATTTCTTCTTCTACGCTTGCATTATCAGCAGAGTAGGCTCTGAATGCCGAGGCTTCCGTAGTTTCCTGAACGCGCATATGCGCACTTCATGAAAGTAAGATGTACTACTGTTTAGGCTCCAAAAAAAAAGGGGGGGGGGGACAAGAAGCCTTCCTGATTGCCGGCTGCATTTGAGATATTAAAAAAGTGCCCCAGAGTCTTGCTCACCATGAGGGTAAGTGGAAAATAAAGTTAAATCATTCTGTGGGTGAACTATTCCTTTAACCCCCACCAACGGCTCCCCGGGCGCTTTAATTTGCAGCCTACTGCTCTCAGGGTCAACCTGAGAAGGGTTAAATGCAGAGAATGAATTTCCTAATAAAGTATATATCATTATTATTTTTATTATTAGGTCTTGCTTCCAAATGCATCAGGGCACAATGCACAAGTCTGCTTCCAAAGCTCTGGGTTTCAATTTGTTTAAATTCGAATATCAAAAAGGTTTTCTTTTGATTATTCCTTTTTGAAAGCTGTATTTCTTCAGATGTGATGGCACAGTAGAAGAGTTTACCACCACTGCAGATCACCCCCTCCCCCAGCCGGGCCGAGTCCCCAAACGGACCGAGTCTTCCGGACTATGCTTTCTGAATGCAGCCTTACTCCGTGTTCACACCGGAAGCCTCCATTCGTGTATGCGCCTACATTTCAATGCGCGAATGCTGGATGTTAACTAGCTTGATTTGGGCGTTTTTTCCGCGTGAATGGAGCGAATAATATGCGTGAATGAAGCGCATCATACGCGCGAATAAAACGCTTAAAGGCTGAATATGGAATACGGACAGAACAGCGACATCACGTGTGTCTAGGTTATAGTTGCAACGGCAGAAAAACAACTCCAGCCGCTGGGATGCCAGGCTCACTGCCGATACGCAAGTGACCAGCAGTCTGCAGCATGTCCAACAAGTAACACAGAGGAGTTTATAACTGACAGCTAACGTTAGCCATGTTAGCAAACAAGCTAGCTTACCGATCAAGGAGAAAAGTCGCCATTTCCGTGTTTTACTCCGTGGAAAACGTTTATGTGGGTCCATTTAGTGAAGTCTTCACCTAAATTTACTCCAGGTTTTGCTCTTCTCAGGTCACCCCTCCTCAGAAACAGATAACAATATCTCCAGGGCTCTGAAGCAGCTGCTTCACTGGTCGTCCCTACGGTTTTCCCCTGTACAAGCCTGACTATGACCAAAATATTGTGTCCACACATAGATCGTATTTGGCAACCTGCAATGGCGGCGTGTATTGGCTTATAGACGTAAATAAAATGCCATTATCGAACCCGTAAAAAAATATTTTATAATTATTTTTAGGCTAAAAATAATTTTTCTGGGAAATGTTGTACTTTCACTCTGTACACCCCCAAATGACCTGTGGAGGTATTGTTTTTGAAAAAATATAGCTTTTAATAAAAATGTTCCATATTCAACCTTTAATTCGCGCGTGGTTTGTCACTCGTCAGTCACTTCAGTCAGGTGAACATGGCAGAACCCGGTTATTGTGAGCACTTTGCGAGAGCTGTGGCGTTGTAAGCTACCTGCTTTTGAAGTTGGAGAACCGAAGACGCCGGCGTGTTTGGATCCATCAGATTCTCCAGAGGCGCTCTGAGCTCGGTGAATTTCATCAACTGATCCAGGAGTTACGTCTGGATGAGAGACGCTCCCAGGGGGATTTCCCGAGCCCAGTTTGATAGGCTTCTGTGGGGGAGGATCGGTGCTGCAAATCCCTCCAGGATACAAACTACAGGCGCTGTATTCCAGCTGCTGAGCATCTGTCCACCTGCCTTCGGTGAGTGAGCTAGCCGCAGCTAGCTAGCACTTCCACCAAAATGTCCAACAACTTCCAACTTCTAGCAAAAAAACGTGGCTGTTGTCGCTAGCTGTTGTAACTCAGTTTAACGAGTCTCTGCCGTCTCCTCGCCTCCACCTCTCGACATTTAACCAGCTGATTAAATGAAACTCGTGACTGTCCGCTTTCCTGCTGCTTTCATCCGGATCACAACACACAGAGCGAGTGTTTGTTTACATCTGCTGAGGCTGAACTCCCGGTACTGGAGCGTCATCTTCTGACCAAACTGAATACTACACTAGCCTGACCACAGACTCATATTGAATTATATTTACGTTTTATAACAAACAACCTCAATTTATTTATGTAGCGAGGACAGAGCTGCATATTCCTCCGGGAACTCTGGTTCCTGTTGCAGAGTGTCAGCGTTGAGACGTTTCACCCTGTCAAACACTGTCTGCAGAGATCTGCAGTTGAGGTTAATGAGGTTTTGTCTGACCAGGTTTTCAGACCTAATTTATGGTATTATGGTATGGTATTTGTGTGCAGCACTTTGTGATTTTATCTATGAGAAGCGCTTTCCCCTTCTTTACTATTGAAGAGAGCAGCAAGCTGCAGAACGCCGGTCCATTCAAATCACGTCTCATTCATTTTCAATGACGGGCTCGGATTCCTCGCGCCTCAAAAACGCTCGAGTTAAATTTTTTCAACTCAAGCGAATAGGCAAAATACGCTCTATAGTAAAATGCTACAATTCGCGTCAAACGCGCCACTCCAAGCAAAGGCGCGTCCATTCGCGACTGTACATTGACTTAACATGTAATTCATTCGCTAAATGAATTTATTCGCGTCCGGTGTGAACACAGGGTTAGACTTAGGCTGACTTTTTTTTTTTTTTTTTAAATAAATAAATAATAATAACAAATCTGAAGTCATTTTGTCTGAGGAAGTCTGAAGGATCTAGGTCAAAGCACCCCTGCTCTGGAGTATCGAGCGGGTCCCCTTTAGAACCTCGAGCAGGACACCATGTCTGCGATCTTCCAAACGGGACTATCTGGTTGCAGTTGGCTTCCGGCCACAACTGCTTCATCTTTTTTGTTTTTTCTTTCATCTCTTGTTAAATTTAGTTCATTATGTGACTGGAACGCTTTGTTTAGCTTAAATAGATGTTTTCCCTATTTCAAAATAAGCAGGCAAGTTTGACAACTGATGGAACAGAAGAGGAAGTCATGGTAAAATTATTAAACAGCTTTTATTTAACATTAAGATTTAGAAACACTTTTAATTGATTAGCATGATTAAGGGAAGGGAAAAAAAAAAAAAAATAAAAAAAAAAAGAAAAAAAAAAAGGGGAGGGGGGGGAAGAGAAAAAAAAAAAAAAAAGGGGGGAGCGGGGAAGGGGTCGGGGAAAAGACGGCCGGTCGAAAAAAAGGGGAACAAATTCCCTAATAAAAAAGAGGGGGAAAAAAAAAGGGGGCCCGCAGTCTCAGCATGACGAAAGCCACGTGACCACATCAGCTGAGGCCTTGTTACCTCATCCGCAAGTGTCGAGCTGAAACCTTGAAGGGACTAGGTTTATTAATCTGTCGACCCTTAATACGGGTTCTAATAACATGGGCATTTATTGAAAAATACTTAATTTATCAAAGAGGAAAAATTTACAGAAGGAGTGGAACGTATCTTTTATTATACACCGAGTCAGAGGCAAGACAACTCCAGGCAGCGCTTTCCTCAGCTGCAGTACACATCCAAAGCCAGCAGATGGCGCTCATGCTGACTGTCTCTAATGTCTCAAGACATCGTGTCGGTCTCTTGGCAGCTGTGTCAAAATCTCTGTCTCATTGTCTCATGAGGCTTCATTTTCACCCCCCCTACACCAGAGGCCCACTGAAAAAACAGACAGATGTTAGTCTCATGCGAGCACTTCAGTCTCAGGTACAAAAAAAGATTTGCTTTACTTGCTTCTGCAGCCAAACGGCCTCAACACGCCTCCAAACCTCTCCTGCACTGCTGCCCGTTCCGACCGTCAGATATAACAATGCTTTACTGGATCTTTGGCGTGCACAGCTTTTACACATCACTAATCACGGGCTGCCGGAAGTAGAGAGTAGGGTCTATCTGCGGCTAGCAAGACAAAGGCGTGTTGTAAAGTGAGCGTGTCTTCGAGTGATGTCACTCTACGACACGCCCACCAGACCTATGAGAGCACGGTAAAATCTAACCCTTCCCCTGACCCGTCCCCTATACCTAACAAGACCCACCCACTATGCGACACACCCACTATAGGACACGCCCCTGGGTTGCAAGCCGCAGATAGTTGGAGTTATGGTTGCAATTATTTTATGTGCCATATTGTTGCAGTTGACAGTCCTGTCACCATGCTTCCGAGTGATTATGTGCCCTGGCTACTTGGCCACAAGAATACCCCTTTGGTTGAATGGTCAGTTTGCATGACTTTCATCTGGAAGTCTGGGGATCAAATCCTGCCCAGACCCTCTGTTGTGTACCTTGCCACAATATGAATATATTTTTGTAGTAAAGAGCCTTAAAATTGTCAGCTTGCCTGGCTAATTAATTGTCATCTTTTTAATTGTCATCTTTTCTGCCATGACAGGATCATTTGTCTTGACTTACTTAAAACCCACAGTAAGAGAAATTGCAGCCATTTTGCCACTGTATATCACTAATTTGGTCTTATTTGGCCACTGCCGTGTCCTGTATCAGTAAACAATCAGTCCTGTTGCCTATTACTGTTCTTAATTCTGTAAACTAATAAGCGATTGAAAATGTTTGTTTTGAACCGCATCATTTTCCTGTCTCACCATCTGGAAGAAATGTATCATTCCACTGCTGGTGAAAAAGTACTTCCTCAAAAAGTAATGTGTAATTTGTGATGCAAGGTAAGTTTTATTTGTAACCTTATTTTGTTAACACGGCATTTACACAGATAGTCTTGTGTTATAACTGATTTGCCTCGGGTGTTCTGTGGAGTGGATATGAATATTATTAATGACAGGCGAGCAGATTCCTATTGACTTATGCTAGCATTAGCATTGGGGACCACCGGTAACAAAAATATGAGATGAAATAAGATGAAACTGCCTCCAGTGATGAGTGTATCCTGTGGATGTGCGCGTGTGGTCACATCACAGAAACTCAGAACACAGAAGTTTGACATGCTGCCATGTAAATCTGATAACTAACATCAGACAGTTTACTTTTTAATCAAAGAGCTCAATATAAACCTGTTCTAGAGGAAATGAGACTGTAAACCACTTTGTGACCTGGTGCTGGACAGAAAACCAGATCAAAATAATTTAACCTGACTTTGTAGGCAGTGCTGGGTCTGGTAGGGCGGCACCCTGCCTATGTAATGGTAGAAAACACTGGCTACAGTTTTAGTGTTGTTTAAAGTTTTAGTGACCTTGTCAATAAAACACAAGACAGTTAATATTTGTGTATTCTTTTCCATTACTGTACCGAGGAAAAACCAAACCATGACCTGTGTACCGAGCTACAAACAAAACCATAAATTTTGTGTACCTGTGGCAGTTGACTGTCCTGTCTCAATGCCTCCGAGTGATCATGCGCCCTGGCTACTTGGCCAAGGCGATGTCCCTTTGGCTTAATGGTCAGCACGCAGGTCAGCGGGAGTCTGGGGATCACATCCCGCTCGCCCTTCGCTATGAATTGCAATGGATGCGAATACAACCAGAAATGTCAACACAACCAGAAGTCAAATGGCGCTGCCCTTGCAAGTCCCTAAAATAAGGTGAATAACTTGGAAAAACTTTAAATTGTTCCCATCACTCTTTTCTTTTTTAGGTAGTGATCCATCATCTTCAGCACATTGGTTGGACCAGAAGGTGCACTGTTCTTACCCTGTTGGACAAAGCATCCCATAAAAACATGTAACTAATTTAAGGTTCATTAAAGAAGCTGGAGGAATCAGTGCCATACTGCAATCCAGGAGGTGTCTAGCAGATCAGGAGCGGACATGCAGTGGGTTGGGTCCACTTTAGAAGGTAGCTCACTGAATGCTACTGAGACAGACTTGAGCTAATTAGTGAAATGGTCACAATCTGGACTGAATCCAACATTTGTGCTATTTTGCATTTACTCAGAAGGGAGAATGAAGAAACATCACCTGCATCATTGACTGTGGCCCAGGCAGGTTGAGTAAATTGAACTCCTTTGTTCATAATCTCCTTAAGCACGTCCTCTTTTGTCTCTGAAACAAATGGAGATTGCCCACACAGCCTAGAGTACAAACACACATCACAGAGAATTATATATATTCTTGGTGTACACACATCTAAAAACATTATACAGTATGTATGTGTACTTACAACATAAACATAATGACTCCTATGCTCCACTTGCCACTCCAGCGGCTTGTATGACAATCTCTCATTTCAGGCACTGAAAATGATACATCACAAATAAGTGGTTTACAAAGTTAAAAATACAGAGGCCAGGCAGCATTTAAGTAGTATTCAAAAACTAGATTAGATTACTTGTAATCCTTTTAATTAAAAAAAATACCATATTATGGGTACCATCTTTTATTGCCATATGCAAACATATTTGTACTTTGCCACCACAAGACAAGGGATACATGCGGTGGAAATTAAAGGGGACATGTTATGCACTTCATTCCCAATTTAAAACAATTCTCTGATGTCTGCATGACATGTCAAAGTCCTACTTTGGTCAAATTGGCTCATAGTTTGAGAGGGACCGTTGAAAGTTTAGACTTCCATGGTGAAAACAGCTGACTGCAAAAACAAGAGACAAGAACAGGAGCTTCTGGTGCCAGGGTGAGCAAGAAGCTGGTCTTGAAGCAGCTTGAGCTCCTCCAACAGCCAAACCTGAACGATCATTCCTATTCTTTACTGTTCTTGGCCTTTTATCTGCAGCTCTTTCTCCCGCTTTCCTCTCACAGCTGTTTTTGATCATACAGTATAATTATGACCTGATTGCCTGTTTAGATTAATGTGCTTATGTATTGGAAATAAATATAATTTACACGTTGGGAAGAAAAAAAAACAAACAAAAAACATGGACTAACATTTTTTTTCTTTCTAGACATTCGGACACCCCTACAAAAAAAAAAAAGAGATAATTATATTTGGGGGTGCAGGGGAGGAGGGTGGGGGAAACAAAGGTTGGGAGGGGCGGAGGGAAAGAAAGTGTGGTGTAAAAAGGGGGACATATGGGGGGTTTAAGGACAGAAAAGAATTTATTTTTATATATTTAAAAATAAAATGGCGTGATCCCTATATAGGGCCCTATGTAGGGAATAGGGTGGACATTCGGACACAGCCTTAATCTTCTTTTAGAGACAGATTTACCATTATTCACTGGCTACTCTCAGGGTATTGTTCTTCTGACTCTGCATCTACTCTAAAGCCTACTCTACTTAGGTAAGTGTGCTCTCTAGTAATCTAGACATGGGTTAGATGCAGTAATTGAATGTCCTATTTGGGGTTAATAAAGTAAAATAAAAGTAAAAAAAAAAACATTTTAATCAACTAGACTAAGCATTTGAAATTAATGTGTAACCCATCCAGTTGGAGAAAAATGCCCAACTCATTTTGTTGGGTCAAATTAACTACTGCTGGGTCGGTCCAGTAGTTACCCAACAATCCATGTTGAGTTTTTTTAACCCAATAATTTTTAGGGTGTAGCCTAGCTGTTTAAAGTAGTCTGTTAGTGAGTTCCTGCTAAACAAAACACAAGAAGTGAGGCAAATCAATGTAAATGATGTTAGTGATAATATGAGCTAAATAATGTAATAGAAGGACATCTAGAAGAATAGAAGGAGTAGTTGTTTATGCTGTCAACCTCTGGCAACAGAATCATAAACAGTGAGAGCATGCTACTACGGCGCATTTATTTTCCTGCCGTTTCCCACAGGTGGCGAATTCATATGCACTGGAAGTTAGTGTGGCTTCAGTTTACCAATGGCCTTCGTATGTTTGCAGTTAATTGTGAATTTTAGTGAAACAAAAAAGCTTCATCCAAAATAAATCCCTCATTTTTCCCAAAATATTGCCCTAACATGCCCTAACAGCTGAATTGTGAAGTACATCCTCATTTGAAGTTCTCTGGAAAGACTAAAAGTTTTCTGGTCTCATGAGCTGCAGAATATAGTATTTTTAATCAAGTTACGAATGATTAAGTTGCTGCAGCAGTTCGTTCAATCTCAGGTCTAATTAACTTGATTATTATCTGTGTGCATGCTAGACTGAGCACTGGCTGCTTTGGATTTAGCAAAGGGAGCAGTCAAATTCCCGAGTGAAAGTGGGCTATGCAGCAGAAAAGTGGAGTTTGGGCCCTTTCAGGTGCACATAGTATGTACGATGGAGGTCACCTGTGACTATGTGCAGCTTCCTCAGCGATGGCCCCACTGCAGTAGTATTGTTTGGAAGCTCTGCACACCCTGCACTGTTAAAAAAAAAAACCAAACTGTAATATCACAGATTTTTTCTGTGATACTTAACATTTTTTCCCCATTTTTTAAAAATCCAGAATAATAACGACAAAATTATGGAAATAGGCTGTGAATTTACAAGTCTCATATGAAAGCCTGTAACTGTAAAAGGACATGAAGTTTCCATTTTTAAAAAAAGAAGATACCATTTCATTTCACATAAAAAAAAGAATGTAAAAATACATTTTCAATGTATTTTCTGGTAAAAATTTCTTTTTAGCAAAAGAAAAATGTTTTGGGTAATTTTATGTATTTACACTAAAAAGAGTACCTGTGCTGTAGTTGATATTAAAGACTTCTTTACATTGATCTAACTTAATTATTTTGGTTTGGGGATTATTATTATTATTATTATTATTATTAATTTTCTGATAAAAATTTCTTCTTAGCAAAAGAAAAATGTTTTGGGTAATTTTATGTATTTACACTAAAAAGAGTACCTGTGCTGTAGTTGATATTAAAGACTTCTTTACATTGATCTAACTTAATTATTTTGGTTTGGGGATTATTATTATTATTATTAATTTTCTGATAAAAATTTCTTCTTAGCAAAAGAAAAATGTTTTGGGTAATTTTATGTATTTACACTAAAAAGAGTATCTGTGCTGTAGTTGATATTAAAGACTTCTTTACATTGATCTAACTTAATTATTTTGGTTTGGGGATTATTATTATTATTATTATTTTAGTCAAATCAACTTAAAAACCCCTCTCTCTAATCTGAAACATGTTTTTACTTTCACTCAAACTAAATGTATTAAGTTGTTTCAGCTTAGCATGCATGAACACCAAAGGAGGCGGGGCTACGTTCAAAACACAAGAGCCTGTCTCAAACCGCACACTTGCCAGAGGGCACTGGAATTCAGTGCATAGTGCGCACTGTGTACTTCATCTGTAGTGCACACTATTGTCACTAAATGCTGACCCAAACAGAGCACTGCACTTACAGGAAGTAACGGACTAGCATTGCCCGCTAACGTGAGCTAACTCTACTGGGCAGGTATAACCGCGGCCTCAAACACATGACCAGATCATAACTGTCATCAGGGAGTGAACAGCTTGGTTGCATGCCACAATATACATTAGTAATCATGTCTAAATCATTTTATAAACGTTACTTTAATCAGTACAATACTGTCTCCGATGCAGCAGAGGTCACCACCGCTTTGTTCACCGCCATTATTCAGCTCTGAAAACAGTTCAAAAGTCCTGCCTCTTCCTCTATGTCAGCAAGATGGCGTCTGTTTAGTGTGAGTAGTGTGCTTTGTTTTGCACTGCGTTTTTGGGCGTGATTAGGGCAACATCCTGGTACTTTTAGTGCACTGAATTTTTGGCTTAAATGACACACACTACACACTCAAAAACGGTGTTTGAAGTGCTCAAGTGCGCGGTTTGGGACAGACCCAACATATCAGGACCACAAAAGCTCATGGGAAAAGCAAATTCAACAGAAATTACCCTCTTATGATTGTTATCCTATAAATTTGAGTTAAGTGTTTACTGCCTTTGTTATGTTCACATTCAGAAGAAGTTGCTGAGAAAGTCTGTTCAATTTGGACAGTGTGAAGGACAGTTCAAGGATATAAACTCATCATATCCAGCGATGGACTGAATCAATGTAATTTAATTGAAAGCTGTGTTGCTGTTTTATCACAGACTCTGGATTTACTCATGGTGCAAACTTTTTCTGTGTAAATTTGCATTAAAAACAAATATTAATGTAGCAGTAGTGGCTTTTGGACCAGCCAATAGTGACTTCTCTCCCTGAAGAGTTGGCAACAGTGATATTAACAGTTTTTACTGTATGTCTAGGTGATTTTCTTGTTATTATACATCTTAAAATCCTTCATTAAACCTTAAAATGCCAAAATAAAACAAAGATTTCATGTAAGGCAAAGTTATAAACTGTATTTCCCTATTTTTATGAGAAAGTTTTTCTCTGTAATTTTACGGTATTTTTCTGGCGCCCCAGCTGCCATAGTATTACCGTTTTTTTACATGTTTTTTTTTTTTACAGTGTGAGCTCTTCGTCAGCTTTCATCTCCTTCATGTCTGGTCCAATGACATCTGCTTGTGTGAACTACAGATGGAATAAAGAGAAGTCTTTCTCTCTCTGAAGTTAGTCAGGCCATAGAAATACATACAGTATATGCCAAAAACAATAGACTAATCAAACTGTTCTGACCAACCAAATAATTTTTACTACAATTATGATTGCAGATACTGTAAATGAGGGCATGGGGTCAGATTTCTGTTTTTGTTTATCTATTTATTTGTCTATAAATGATATACAAATATAGCTTTGCTACTATATACAGTATATGTTTAATTCTTTTTTTAAAATCTCTATTTTTGCAACATGTTACAAGATCATCTGACTTTTCATAAGTCTGAAATAGACACAGTATGAGCTTACTGAAAAAATATATTTAAGTAAAAGTATCCCATATTGACATCCAGAAATACATTTTATTTTGAAGGAAAAGGAGCTTTTAGTCAAATCATATGAAACTTCAAGTGGTCATAAAAGCAGCTGGCTAGGGGGAAAATGACAGTGAGGGTAACATTGTAAAAAGAATGTATTTTATTGTGCGTTCCAATTGTCTAGGAACTCGTCTTTTCCAAGGTAATTTTCTGAGGAAGTGACGTGATGAACTCGTTTTTCCGAGATACGAGCTCGTAATTTGCAGAGGACCCTGAGATTGCAGATTTAAAGATGGCGGCGTCCAGTACCATTGTTGTTTATTAAACTTCTATATAAGAGATTTTCTGATCATAATTTCCAAGAGTAAACAGCACCGAATTGTTGATATTGAATTTTACTGTCTCATGGCGGTCTTTTTTTTCTTTAAAACGCAGCGTGATTATTTGTTGTTTATTGAACAAATACACTGAAATTAGCTGTTGTTATCGTGGTAACATTGTTATAACGTTTGTGTTATTTTTCTAGCTAAAAATGTGTTATTTTCTAGCTGTTCTAGCTCACAAATAGGCCGTTTTGGAGATTTCTATTTTTTCCCAAGTTGGTGCAACTGGAACGCAAAATACCTGGTAATGACGTCACCAACTCGCGTCTGCTCGGAATCCTGAGACAACTGGAAAGCACCATTAGCCCTAACCCTCAGAAAACAGAGATGTTACAGACTAAAGCACACCAGCAAATGAATATATTTTTGTCGAACTGTGTTTACATGCTACAAAGTCAGCCTATAAAATCCCATCCATGAAAGTGATGATGATGTAAAACAAATGTGTTTTAACTCAAAACATAATCATTTCCTTTTTCCAAAGTTAACAGGAAGTTTTAAAAAAGAGCTTCAGAAAAGTGTAATGATATTATTATGATTAAACATATTAAAGCTTATGAACAATCAGATGACATAACCCTTGCCGCTGGAGGACTTAAGGAGACTTTAATCGAAAAGAAATGCCGAGAAACAGCAGATTATGTAGAAAAGTTTAGCAAGTCAACTAACTATGACCAAATGATCAACTGACTAAATATCTCTTCATTAAAGAAGAAAATTATTTTTCCCACGTTCCTTTATGTCCCAGACTGGTTCCACTCCTTATCTTTAAATCCCAATCAATACTGGAGATTTATGACTTTAAAACTAAAACATATTACAGTTTGCATGATAGATACACAAACATTCCTATTATCAAAGCTGTTACAGTATAACTAGAAAGCCAAATATTTTAACTGAACTCTCATGTATATGTACTAATATACTGTAGCAGGGAGAATATTTCTTGAGGATAATTTAAGTTAAAAAAAAAAAAAAAACTAAAATTAGTGTACAGAATCTAGGAAACAATTTGCACCACATATTCTAAGTTGTCACAATTTCATTATTGCATTATGACCAAACTGCTGCTTCTGTCTAAGCCCATATTCACTTTAATCACAATATAGCCAGCTTGAAAAACAGTCTCTGAAGCCAAATTAAATGTAAAGCAATTATCAAGTGATGACTGGGAGCGATGAAGTGGATCCACCACACGCACAGCAATTAATTATTAACAAGGAAGCAGTGTCTTTAACCTCTTCACTCTGACGCATTATTTTAGCCCTGACAGGGCTCTCATAACAGGCCTGTCTCTCCCATTATCTCCTATTTTCTAATCAAAACGATTGTGACAGCCTCTGGAAATTACAATCATCTCAATCACAGTTCATTTGTGGAAGGCAGAAGCATTTGATGAGAGTATCAATGAGGAACTGAGGTGACTGGAGGAAGGTCTTGCACACCTCAGGTGTCTCCCAGACAGCAATGCCTGTTTGTTGCCCCCAGATTTCTCATGCAAATGATGGGATGCTAAGGTCAAGGTAGGGTGAGAAGTCTGACATGAAAACAGGGTTATGCAGACGCAGGCCTTAAATTGCTTGATGCCTGGAGTAACTGTCTGCATACTGCAGGTCAGAACAAAAACTTCTTTAACTAAGCGTTTTTTGTCAAAGAGATTCTTTTTCATTTCCAAAAATTGAGAACTTTGCATCTTGGGGTCCTGTTCACGAGTAACGAAGAATGGAGTGGGAGATTGACAGATCAGTGTGACATCTGCAGTGATGCAGACACTGCATTGATCTGTCGTGGTAAAGAAGGACCTGAGCCAGAAGGCGAAGCTCTCGATTTACCGGTCAATCTATGTTCCTACCCTCACCTATGGTCAGGAGCTGTGGGTAGTGACCGAAAGAACAAGATCGCTGGTACAAGAAGCCGAAATAAGTTTCCTCCGTGGGATGGCCTGGCTCTCCCTTAGAGATAGGGTGAGAAGCTCAGTCATCTGGAAGAGGTTCAAAGTAGAGCTGCTGCTCCTCTGCATCGAGAGGAGCCAGATGAGGTGGCCCGGGCATCTGGTCAGGATGCCTCCCTGATGACGTGTTCCAGGCATGTCCCACTGGGCCGAGACCCTGGGGAAGACCCAGGATACACTGAGGGACCACGTCTCTCAGCTGGCCTAGGAATGCCTTGGGATCCCCCTGGTTGAGGTGGTGAATGTGGCCGGGGAAAGGGAAAGAGCTTCCCTGCTTAGGCAGCTGCCCCCGCGACCCAACCTCGGAAAAGTGGAAAGAAAATGGATAGATGAGAACTTTGCATTTTTAGCATAGTCTAAAGTTCAGCAAAGAAAAATGTAAAAAAAAAATCAAACCATTTCATTATATGTAAATGTCACTGACAAAAGTGCCACATTCTGTTCCACCATTAGTAAGCAAATTCCCAAAGAGAGTTAACCTTAACAAGCTGCTGCAAAGAACGCTCAAGAATTGCTAATGGGGGAAACAAGTGATAATTTAGCAGCTTGCAAAACATTGGCAGTTGTGTTTGTTGAATGGCAAAATTGCTGGGAATACGATTGGGATTTAGACCACTCAGCTGTGGTGGGTACGAATTTTGCTCCTGTGCCACCTGTGCACCTAAAACGCTTTCCATTAAGGATGCATTTCCTTTTCAGGGACCTGTGTATTAATAATGTGAAATTTTAAAAAGCCCCAGAAGGACCGAGTCCAGAGTGCTTGTGTTCCTTTTTTGTGACTTAATTAAGAAAACATTAGTGCTGCAGAATTCTGTTTGTGGTTTGCTTTAATTTTATCTCTACATAGATAGAGAATTAAGCCAGGAATAAACTTAGGTGAAGTCATGATAGAGTGGCATGCACGGTGCAAATTACAACAACATATTTCAAAACATAATCATCTTTGATCACCCATATACAGACTGAAAGACAAGCAAATGTCTGTACACATCCCAGGAGAGAAGTCGTTAGAGCCACCAGTTCATCACAGGTCAAGTCCGTACTCGCCTCGCCTCCCCATCATTTTGTGAGACAGCAATTTCTGCCTTTTCACACTATTAGTGAATAAATATACACAGTACACAATGGTTGCAAGTGTTGGGGGATATCATTAGATAAACAGGCACACAAAGTCAATGTCACTTTGGAGCAAAGACAGCAGGGACACACAAGGGATAGATTAGTTCTGATCCTGTGTAACTTTTCTCCCTCAAACCTGCTTGTCTTTCATTAACTCAAGGTAATGTATATTTACTGAGTCTCATACCCTCAGTGTCCATGAGACTAGAGTGAGGACTCGAAACTCCCTAAAGCCAGATTCAGACTATGGTTTTGGCATCATCAGATTATTTTGGAATGGCTGTAGCTCTGTGCCAACTCATCTGTTTCTAGCCTGCTAGAGCTTGGTCTGATCATGGAACATGTGATCAAGTCTCAAAAAATCAAGTCATTTAACATATAGTGACAGATGAGCACCAAACCAAGGTTGAGTAGCCTCTCTGTCTGAGGTACTTGTCAGCAACCACTAAAATTTGCTGGTTATTTGAAAATCAAACTTCAATTATGTAATGTAAAATGGGTTCAGAATATAAATTAGTAATATGAAGATATATCAACCTGTTCTTTGGGCAAAATCATTACAGGTAGAATTTCCCTCTGAGATAAATAAAGCATTTCTCATATGATTTCTTGATGGACAGTTATTACTGCAGACGTCTTATGGATTCAAAAAAGTCATGTGTTAATGTACTACTGTAAGTACCTTTTTTTCAGTGCAATTCAAACTTATTTATATAGCACATTTCCAAGAGCCTCAGCTAACCAAAGTGCTTTACAATGGTAGCAGCATCATGGAAAAATAAGTAAAAACAGACACCACAGTTCATAGATAAATTCACCAATAAAGTTATAGAAAGATTAGATTAAAGAGAAAAAAAAATTAATAGAAATACCAAGTGTAA
This sequence comes from Atherinomorus stipes, assembly GCA_023101725.1. NCBI lineage: Eukaryota > Metazoa > Chordata > Actinopteri > Atheriniformes > Atherinidae > Atherinomorus > Atherinomorus stipes. The sequence goes on from JALJCO010014522.1 coordinate 175,945, forward strand.
CGGATCACAGAAAAAATACATTTGCAACTATAAGTTTGTTACATACTCCACGAGAAGCGAGAACTTTGTTCTAGCCCTCCAGTCTGCAAGAACAAGAAAAAAGTTAGCTTTCATCAAGTCTTTATATACTCAACAAGAAGCTCTGCGACCTGACGCGTGATGAGTGGGTGGGGGGCGCGACGGTGTTCACCCAGTGATTACACATACGATAAACTTCGTCCGTGGCAGGACGGAGTTGCGCACATGGTGGTATCCATGTATTTAAATGCCATGTGTGTCGTTTACATTTTTGTATTTCTCACCACCTCGATCAGCTGTTTATCAAAACTATCCGTTCAACCTCACATCTGCGGAAATGCAGAAGTGACAACTCTGCTTCAAGCGTCTCCACGTTAACCCCGGCCACTTCAAATGTCCAACCAATCACACAATACTTCTCAGAGCTCCCCGAGAAGAAAGTTCTGGTCGGTCGAGGGGTCAAGTACAAGCCACAAGCCATCTTTAATCACTTCCGCAAGATCAAAATGACATCATCTTGTTGTTGTGGCCCCGAGAACAAGAAAATTCTCGCTTCTTGCGGAGAATGTAGCAGTCTTTAGACTTACGTAGAAGATATTGTAATGTAAGAGAAGACCAAACACCCCCCCCCCCCCCCAAGTCCCAATCAACTTTGTTTCTTTGTTCAAAAAGGGTTGAATCAGACAGCAGCATTTCATTCTATGTAGGATAGCTTTTTGTGTCATTTATATTCTCCAATTGACCTATGGCTAAACCACGCCCCCAAACGCGATGAGCCAATCACAGTGCGCACAGCCATCCCATACACTCGGACATTCTCTGCTTGAACGTCCATTGAAATGCATTGAAGTTAGTCCGTTTTTGTTAGTTTTTATGTGATCTTTTTAGTTTAAAATGGTCAAACGTGTGCATGGGGTACATGCAACTCCGATACTAGGTATCCTGAGAGGCTGGGTGACAGGGCGTATTTTTTTTGCCTTTTACCAAGTCACATCAAGCCAAAGTTATGCGGCAGACCACAACATCAACTGAACGTGGATAAAATGAACAAGGATGTCTACATCTGTTCTAAGGTAAGGCAACATCGTATTCGAGGCAACATGTTGTCACTTTGCTTGAAAGAAATATGAAGTTACCTTCCCTAACGTTAGTTTAAGTTGGCTAACGCTAGCTAAACATGCTAGTTTTGGTACGTGGTAACGGTACATAAGACGCTGTCGTGTAGTACAGGTGTCGTGTAGTAACGTCGATAACGACACGCCTCTGGCTTCCAAGCTGCAGCCAGATTGCTCCGCTTCCGTGGCTGTTTGATCAGTTTTTGTCAGATGATCACTTTTTGGCACAACAACAGCAGCCGTGCAGCAGTTTGTGCAAGAAACTGAGGGAGCGACACGAGTCACATTCAGAGATTCACAGGCTGATTTCTACTCCCAGTTTAAGACTTCTGAACAATTTCTTTTTGTTTGTTTGTATTGTTTTTATGTTTTTTAATTTATCTCGTCATGGTCTCTCTGTCTGATCACGCGTCTGTTGTCCGTGTTGACAGCTGTCATCTCCCGAGTTGTCACATAGCGCCTGTCACCGAATGTTGTTTGTCCGAGTGAGTGGAGGGGGCGTGGCTTAGCCATAGAGCACACAATCAAGCTTACAGCCAAGATCATCCAGGGCCGTTGCAACAAGGCAAGCAAACCAAGCAATTGCCTAGGGCCCCGAGCTGGACTGGGGCCCCAAGACAATAGCTGGGCTGGTTATGAACTCAATGTAACAACAAACTGTGTGAGTTTCCCTTTAAATTGAGTCATTGCCACTGCAGAAAAGTGCAACAACACCATTATCGAAATAACACTCAAGTGGGCCCCCTCCAGGGGCGGAGCTACGGGGGTGGCCAGTGGCCACTCCTATGTTTGACCGGGCAGCACTCAAGCAGTTACAGAGACCCCAAACTGCTTCCAAACCACTTTTCCTTCTTATTTTAGACCCTAGCTACCCCATACAGTTGTAATTTCTAAGATCAGACATGCAGAATTTAAAAACCCCACTTTTAAGCTTTTGTCACTGAGATATATCGATTGGGGAAAGAAAACTTCTGCTTCACAGGGGAGACCCAAAACTGCTTTAACTCCATTTTGCTTGGGGCCCCATTATTCCTTGAAATGGCCTTGCATGGGTGCATCAACCACAGCATTGTATTTTGTTGTGTTTTCTCATATTACCTCTGTATTTTCATGGCTGTTTTATTGTCTCTTTGTTGTGTCTTCTGTTCTATGAAATGTTGTGTGACTATATTTGTGTCACTATATTTTTTCCATAAATAAAAGGCATTGCACAGTAGGACAGTTGAAGCACAACAAAAGTTAGCAGGACAACAGTATATCAGACAAATTATAGGCAATATACTATATATACTAAAGGCAAAAAATAATAAACAGAAAAACATTTACCACTTTACTATTTCACAAGACCATCAGTATAATATGCATATAATTTCCCTATTTAAGGCCTTTAGAACTTTGCTTTCTTTGACTGCATAAACAACAGAAATAAACAAGGCTTAAGCTGTGTAACGTTCCTTCCAGCTGGAACAAGCAGCTGCTGAAATTTCCCTAGAAAATCAAACAAAACAGAATCTTTTTTAACTGCAATTAAAATATACACAGCTATCCATTTTGCTTGAGCCTCAATATTACATTTTACTCATGTGAAACTTAATCATTTATTGACAGCTTGGCTTTGATGACAAATGATAAACTTCACAGTCCTAATGAAGCATGGAATTACATTACCTGATGAGGCAAGAAATTGCATGTTTAGAATGCAAATATCCCTTCTACTTCACTAAGTTATGGAGCAAATCGTATGCAGAGAGGATATCAGAGCTTGTGGTCTAAATGTGGGATACCAATAATATATCGAGATTAAGTCATTAAAGCTGACAAGAGACTTCCTAAAAAGCTGTAGACATACACTGGACTTGACAGTCGATAGACAATGGAGCTGACATAAAGGAAGTACAACTTTAACCTATTAAGACTAATTTCCCCTCCAAAAGGCAGTGAAATTTAGTCTTAACAATAGTTTGTTACACAGATGGTGTTTTGCACGTCATAAACAAAAATAGCAAGACTTTTAAAAATTAAATGGATTAAATTATTGTAGAATGTACTACTAACAATGGTTCCATATGTATTTCAAGAAGACTGTGTTTACAGTTATTTAACTTTTCTTTGTCACAGAATCACTATGTGCTGCATAAGAAAACTTTCCATAGAAATTGTTCAACCACATTACCAAGTCTGTTATAAAAGGGAAGCTGATGTTAAGGGGTTAAACTGTTGTTTCTGTACTGAGACCAAGTAATACATGCTGTTTCCTAGTCAACAAATCATTTAAATGCCCCCCCCCCCCCCCCCCCCCCCCAAACTCCTGCTGTCTTCAATGGTCATGTTTGATAAGTGTCTCTTGCTGGGGAAAAAAAGAGAGAGGGAGAAAAAAGACAGGGGGAGCTTGCTTTGCCATAAGGAAGCAAAAGATCAAATTCTGCCATTTGCTCTGGGCACTCCACATGTTGCTAGGAGATAAGGGCCAACAAATTCAAATTTTCTCATTGGTTTAATCCTGGTTAAGGCTAATCTCTGCCCTTGCTGGGCTCAGCCTTGGGAAGCGAGGAGGAGAGACATAAAAATGTAGGCCACTGCAGAAACAAGAGCAAATCAATTGCATTTCATCGGTAACCTGCAGAAAACATAGTCCATATTGAGACGGTTGGGATACACAGATGTCCACGGACACTTTGTCACTGGCACAAACAGTTGACATAAAAATATTTGGTTGGTCGGTTTAAAGGCATTAGCCGACCAGTGTTCAGAAACTACAGCTGCTGGAAACAGTATTCTAACATAGCCTTATGTAAGCTAACTCCTAGTGTAACATGAGCTACCTGTAGTTAGCAGACAATGTCAGACACAGTGAATTAAAACCACTGAAAAAAACACAAAATCAAGCGTTACTGTAATTTTGTAACAGAAGAGGAAATTAGTTTACACGAGTTTTATTAAAAGATAAAGCAGAAACCTTGATTATTATTTCTGGTAGCGTTGATCATGGCAACAAAGTGTGGAGTTAAATATTTCCTCTTCAGCAGACACCAACTAATAAGAATAACTATTTACACACAAATACAGTTGACCTGTGTGAAATGTGCAAGTTTCTGTTCACCAAAAGTTTCTTACCTCTTAAAAGGAACCAGTTTCAATCAGTAAGTTGGTCCACAAGTATAAACTTTTTTGGTGTTTTGAGTATGGAAGGCGGATGGGGACAAGCCTCTAATAAATGAACGGCACCAATCCTGGGGAATGTTTCTGCCGCATGTCCCCTTGATGTTCAGTAAATCACGTTTGAAGGTTATTGTGCCTACAACAAGACTGAAACTGGATTTTCTGTTTATTTTAGAACTATGCTGCCAATTTAGTACTCATTCATTTTGGCATCCAGGATTTGTCTTGGTGTTTGTCTCCATCTGATGGACAAACTGAGTAAGGTTTGCCTTAGGAGATGGTAGTGTGTCTTTCATGCACAATTTGTTTTAAAAGCAATTATAAAATGGTTATTATTAAGACTAAACATTTCAAGTGCTTCCTTGGGGTTTTATTTTGCAGATTCAAATCTCACACAATTAGTTACATTTAGCTACATTTCTACTACACTGTAAATCTACCACACACAAACACCATCTCTTGAGACTATAAGGGACTATTCCCTTATTCCCTTATAGTTTACATGTAGCTCAAATGTAAACCCACACAAATGGACAACCATGCAGTCAGCTCCACAAGAATTTCATTTAACTTTCCACAGATTCATCCTCACAAACATGCCTTATGGTCACATGGACACAGTTCACAGAACAGAACAGTTGGAAGAGGCCGGCTGCACGATTGCAAAGTCCAGAATGCTTAACGCAAGGGGGGGGGGGGGCAAAAGGGGTGGTGACGCCACCAGCTGGACTGGGCTTTTGCCATCCCTTTCTGTTTGCGTCATGGCATGATGACGATGGTTTTGTGCTCAAAACATTTCCGAAAACAACCATGACACCGCGCAGAGTTGTCGGACGCCTGCTGCAAGTCTAGTTTGTTTGAGGAAACCCATGAGACCGTGCCCTTAAACACAAATAAACTCATCCACATATTCCTATAGCATGCATTTACTGACTTACAGTATTCTCCTGATCAAACTGCAGCTCCTCTTTAAAGAATGATCTGACAATGTCCAGTTCTGTAGAACTCAGTCGGCACAAAAGCTGCAGACATCGAACACTTTAAAATCAGGAACTGTCTACATATCTAAGCGTAGCTCCTTTTTCTCATATCTTCATCTGTCTGCTGTCCACAAACAAACCTCTTAATCTTCTACTCTTCACATTCATGCCCTCAACATAAAGGTGTGAATTATTCCGTGCACTATGTCACCAAAACCACTGTTCATTAACAGTGTTTAAAAGTCATTAACACCCCACCACCACCTACAGGCCTCCTTGGTGGCGGTTCTACACTGAATTACTCCCTGGGCAAGACACACTCTGGGGAGCGCTGGGCCGATGCGTCTGCACGCGCCACCAGAGTTCAAATAAAGATCTTAAACTGATGTCTCCAAGGTCTCTTTTCCACTGAGCCGATTTGAGAGCCCGTTCGGAGCTGGAGCCTGAGAAAAGAAAAACGTTTCTTTGGCTTTTCACCCAATAGGCACCGGCTCCTGGTTCTCAAAATTGGTTTGAGACCTGGCAAGCCTTCATTGCTGTGCCAGACTGAAGAACCGGTTCACATAGCTTGCGTCGGGGTTGGGGTTACCTGACCAACACAGGAGTGTTTCAAGCCAGTGAAGCAGTGGATTGACAAATAAACTAAACTGGCCCAAAGAGGAGACAGTGGCCCTCATTTATCAAATGATCGTACGCCGAAAATCTGTACGTACTACCGTTTCCACGCAAGACTCAGCATTTATCAATTTGAACGTGAGCGTAGGATATGATCAAATCTCAAAACAGCTCTGAGTTCGTGTACGCAAGTTTGAGTCAGAGAGGATTTGTGGCACAGCACAGCAGAACGTAAAAATATTTATTAAAGGTGTCATAACCTAGTGTTTTACATACACAATCCTCCTTAAATTATCTTCAAATGAATTTTTAATTATAGTTGGGTGGGACGGAAATTTA
>JALJCO010014523.1:0-16369 GCA_023101725.1 Atherinomorus stipes
TGCTGGAGTGGGAGAAATGGAAAACCTGGGCCAGGGCCGTCCCAGGGCGGGGGGGGCGGGGGTCGGGGGCGGTGGCTCTGGCGGGGTTGGGGGATTGTGCGTGTGGCCGGCCTGGGTGGGGGTGCAGGCTTGGGTTTGGAGGGGGGGGGGCATGGGTACCGGGGGGCAGATGTGCGGGGACTAGCTGGCTATGCAGGAGGGGCGGGAGGAGGATGGGATGGGGGAGTGTTGACGGGGGTAAAGTTGTGGGTTGTTTGAAGTAGGGTTTAGGGGTGATACGATAGAGTGGGGGAGTAAAGGGGAGGGGGAAAAAAAAAGCAGCTCTGCGTGCCTCTTGGGGGGTTTGCGAGGCCTGGGGATGTTGGGCCGGTGACTCTGGCCCCTCCGCCGACCCTTTCCGCTCCCGTCCCTTTTCCCCCTCCCTGGCCTGGGGTGGTCGGGCGCCCCCAGGGGCCGAGGCTGGCCCCTCTGTGGTGAACGCCGGTCGCCTGGCCGTGAGGGCGGCCATGCCTGCCCCCTTCTGCCCTGGGGGATCCCGGGAGGCAGGGGTACCTAATGCCGGTAACGGCTCTTCTTCCAGGGGGGATTCATACCCCCTGGTCTCCTTTCCCAAGACCCCCCCTCTACCTCACACACATACACGTAGGGCTTTGGGGAGGGTGCGTGTCAAGCGGGCGTGATGAGGGAGGGCACCAAAGTGCCTTTGCTTGCCACGTCTAGAGGCAGCCTGCTCCCCAGTTTTAACCACACTTAGACACCTAAACATATAAAAGTAACAACAGCTCACAACCACTTCTGAGGGCGGGCCATATAGTGTGTGGAAGGAGGGAGGGCCAGGGGCCGGTTGGGGGGTCATGCCCCCTACGCGACCCCACTCCCGGCACTGACTTGACACTGCCCCTCAGTTTTAACTGCAAACAGCAGCATATGCGGTGTCTCTGCTTGTCTTTTGTTTCATGTCATACAGGACTTCGTTCCTGCGCAGTGTTTTATGCATTTCTGTGATAAACATATGAACTAAAGTATCTTAAATCATTATCAACATGTGTTAAAACGCACCGGCGCTTCATAATTGTGAGAAAGTGACCAGGATGCACGCGCATGCTCTCCTCATATTGCGCACAGCTTGTGAATTTGTGTTGAGTTTGTGTGCAGCGAGTTTAAATGTCAGTGTTGGGCAGCGTGGAGAAAATAATGTGAAGTTGTTCCACACTGAATGAAGCCGCTTCACCGAACTAGCAGCCGAACTGTGGCTGATTCTACCGGGCTGAACGGGCTGGATGATGCGGAGATTCTTCCTTTTTTCTCCAAAGATCACAGAAACAGCAGCTGCAGTGTTGACTCTGTCTTTTCTGCAAAGTTTGAAGCCGTATTCTGAGTTTATTTTCATTACTGCTTTTTTGTTTCAGCCATATTTCAGTGTATTTCAAAGTTATAAAAGTTTGATGATGCTGTGGTGGATAAATCATAACGCCAATTGTTTGTTTTCCTCAGAAAACTCAATCCGCTTGTGACTAAATAGAAAAAATTTTTTAATTTATGTTAATGCTCTGTGATTTTTTCCCCCTGTATTTAATGACCACACAAAACGTCCTGCAGCTCTGCTCTGCTTTAACTGAAGGGGACATGAGCAACAGCAACAACACTGTCCAGAAGTCGCTGTGCGGCTCCTTTAAATGAGCAGTGCGATTTAACGTTGACGTCAGTCACGTGATGAGCGACAAAAGCGGCCAGAATATCTTCCCGCTTTGGTCGCTGTCCTGTTTGTCGCCCAGCCTCGGGCATCTTTGCCGCTTTTGTCACCTTTGGTCTGAGCGTACAGTTACTCCTTTCTCTCTGTTTCACTTTCTATCATTACCTCTGTTAACTTTCATTTCTCCCTTGTCAGGCCCAGCAGTATGATATGGAATGGTGTAATAGACAAATGTTTAATTAAAGAAATAAAATGAATAAACAGGATATCAAGTGGAGCCTTATGTTCATAAAGCTCCGCTTGGTAAAGCAAAACTGTTCAACAGAATAAAGCAATCAGATTTCCATTCTGCTTGCTTCGATGCTGGACAGGACAAGTAAAAAAAAAAAAAAAAAAAAAAAAGGAAAACCTGAAGGGACACCGGACAAATGGAAGACCTGCAGGATGAGTGCCAAGGTTCCCCACCCCTGTGTTAAATGATACTGCAGGTCGCAGAGATCTGATCGTAAAGTCAGAAAAAACAGGTAACCAGTAAAATAGCATGATTATTTCATGTTGTAAATAAAGAAAATGATCCCAAATCACCAATACTGTCTCTTTGCGTCATTAAAGCAGCCATGAGGAGGCTGTTTTTGGTAGTGCTGGTTTATTTGTCTGTTTGTCTGTTTGTCAACAAATTTACGGATAAAGTTCTGGATGGTTTGACCTGAAATTTTCGCCGAAGCCGTGTGCCTCAGCCCAGGGCAGACCCATTAAATTTAGGTGGTGATCCGGATCACCTTCTGGATCCAGGAATGCTTTAAGGGAGTGCCCGAGTGTTTGGCAAAAAATTACAAGAAAGGATCTCAATTAGTTCTATAATGCTTGGAAAGTTGACTGGATCTAAAGAAAATTCCAGATACTCCACCACACACAAAAATAAGGGAGTCGTTGGAATTTTCAACACTGAAAGGTAACAAATGAAGATACAGACATGCAACTAACACGAAATTGCTTAGCCAAGACTCTGCTGAATCTGGAGTTTGTCAACGGAATTGATGCATCTTCAATAGCAACGGAGCTAGATCCAGAAGAAAACCGCCATTATGAAATATCGAATTTTGGGGGGGGAAAAGAAGTAATAGTGATACAAGCTGGTTATGCAGATGTTGTTGAGTATGTTTTCATGGTCAAGGAATCCAATGGAGTGTAGATTAAATGAATGCAGGAGTTTAAGTTTTTGTTGTGAATCACAATATGAGGGGGACATGAGCTGTAGACAGTGGTCTGTACTCTCCAAAGGTGCTTTTCTAGTATTTTAGATGCAATCGTAAAATCAATAGATCTTAAAAAGAGACATTTTCAAGCAGTGTAATCGAGTACCGATGATGCAAAAGAAATCTTATCAAGCGCATTTCTATCATTTTAATCAACAATGATTAAAGAAGTCTAGTCTATTGAGCTTGTGCGTTTCAACATGTGGGAATTGATTAGATGAGCTGAATTTACACATGAACCATTGTTTTAGATAATAAAGAACAAACTCAACTCCAGAAGTCAAAAATTTGGAAAGACATCTAAGAACGCCAGACCAGCCTGCCTGGAGTCATGGAATTTTTTAATGAAGGGGATGTTTGGGAGAACATTGGTTAATTTTGTCTTGCATTCACTAACTGACTGTCATAATATATATGTTGTCGAACCCAAAAGGTGTGTTGACTTATTGCCACGATGCTTTGATGAAAAAGCAGATGAGCATCTATGTGATCAGACAGTAAACCACACCCCATCAGTGAGGTCAGCAGTGTAGGATATAAAGTGTAGTGCCTCCTCAACAAGTGTGTCATAACCCAGGAAAACCTGACCTGTTCATCACCATGAAGCTGATCCTTTCTCTGGCTCTCCTCTGGATGTTTTTATGTACAGGTGAGAATCTATTTGCTTATTTACCCTGTGCATCAATCACAAAAAGGGATACTTAGTTTCAAGGTCAAACTTGTAGAGAATGTAAAAAGATCATGATTCATTGATTTTACCTCAAGAAAGTGTAGCATATAATTTGCATCATAAAGGTAATTCCTTTATCTTAAACAAAATCTAGTCTGAAAGTGGTGAGTATACCACTATATAAAATGTCAATGTCTTAACTTCTCATGTGTTAGGCATTGTCTTGGTCTGATAAAGTCAGAGTATGAACAGAAAGAAATATTAAAAGCTGTCACAGAGCATTTAGTTAATTCATTTAGCTTTGGAATCACTTAAGCTGGACCCATTGAGCCAAAGTCTTGCAGGTCTTCATGTGTCCCTGCTGCAACACACCTGACTCAGTTAATGAGTCGTTAAAATGCTCACGCAGAATTTGAGAACATGTTCACCTTGATAAAGAAAAGCATGTTATGTAGTAAGTTGGGAAACATTTAGATGTGCTTTCAAATATATAAAGAGATAAGTTCACCTGTAACTCCTTATTTTAGATTTTAAGTTAGATTTCAGATTATAGTATTTTTTAAGTTGATGGTAACGTCTTACAAAAAGCCAAATTTCTCTGTTTTTAAGTAGTGTAAATACAAGACAACTCTGTGACTTGATTAGAATTGATGTAGCAGCAGACAAACTGTTATAACACAAGATTATTTCATGGTTCTGAATAAATAACAGCTGCACCAACTGCAACTACATCTGCACCAACCGCAACCACATCAGCACCAACAGCGACTACATCTGCACCAACTGCAACCACATCAGCACCAACTGCAACTACATCTGCACCAACCGCAAATACATCTGGACCAACTACAGCTGCCTCAATTGCAACTATATCTACACCAACTGCAACTACATCTGCACCAACAGCAACTATAGCTGCCTCAACTGCAACTACATCTGCACCAACAGCAACTACATCAGCACCAACTGCAACTACATCTGCACCAACAGCAACTACATCTGCACCAACCGCAACTACATTTCCACCAACCGCAACTACATCAGCACCAACAGCAACTACATCTGCACCAACTACAACTGCCTTAACTGCAACTATATCTACACCAACCGCAACTACATCAGCACCAACAGCAACTACATCTGCACCAACTACAGCTGCCTTAACTGCAACTATATCTGCACCAACCGCAACTACATCTGCACCAACTGCAACTACATTTTCCACCAACAGCAACTACATCAGCACCAACTACAACTGCCTCAACTGCAACTATATGATAGATAGATAGATAGATAGATACAGTAGATAGATAGATAGATAGATAGATAGATAGATAGATAGATAGATAGATAGATAGATAGATAGATAGATAGATAGATAGATAGATAGATAGATAGATAGATAGATAGATAGATAGATAGATAGATAGATAGATAGATAGATAACTTTATTTTGGTAAATCAAAACAACACCAGAAACAAAAACAAATAGAATATTACAAACCCATAATTTACCAAAAAAAAGGTATAGGCTGAAGCCAAGGCTTATAATTGCCTACCCTATTCCTTAACTCAGCAGTCTACAAAACAAAATATCTTCTGTCCATTTGCATAGATACATATGTACACATATACACATTCATAATCAAATATTAATTAATACTACATTCTCATGGTTACTCAATATAGCTACACAACAGAATAATCTTTTATAATTTTACATTTTAAGGCTCTTTTAAAGTTCACCAAAAAAGCACATAATTTGAGTTCATCATTCAGTTCATTCCACAGTTTCACACCAATAACAGAAACACATCTAGATTTTACTTTACTTCCTTCTCAAATACTCAAATATCAACAAACCTCGTAAATTATATTTACTCTCTCTTAACTTAAATAATTTCTGAATGCCAGAAGGAAGACTTTTGTTCATGGCTTTATACATTACTTCCAATATTCTAACATATACAATGTCTTTAAATTTCAAAGTATTGCTTTCAATAAAAAGTTTGTTAGTATGTTCACGATATCCCACTTTATAAATCAGTCTAATAGCTTTTTTTTTGTAACTTAACTAAAGTGTCAATACTTGTTTTATTTGCATTTCCCCAAATTTCTGAACAATATGACAAGTAGGACACAATTAAGGCAGAATATATAATATACAAACCTTTTACATTTATTAAATCTTTTACTTTAAACAATATTCCGATAATTTTTGCTATTTAATTTCTAATATATTCAATGTGGGGCTTCCAACTAAGTTTACTGTCTATAATGATACCTAGAAATTTGGTCTCATACACTCTATCAATTTCAACCCCATTTATACACAGCCTTATATCATTGTAGATATGATTACCAGAAAATACCATGAATTTATCAACAACATATATCTACACAATATATCTACACCAACCACAACTACATCTGCACCAACAGCAACTACATCTGCACCAACAGCAACTACATCTGCACAAACCGCAACTACATCTGCACCAACTGCAATTACATCTGCACCAACTGCAATTACATCTGCACCAACTGCAACTACATCTGCACCAACCACAACTACATCTGCACCAACTGCAACTACATCTGCACCAACCACAACTACATCTGCACCAACCGCAACTACATCAGCACCAACAGCAACTACATCTGCACCAACTACAGCTGCCTTAACTGCAACTATATCTGCACCAACCGCAACTACATCAGCACCAACTACAACTGCCTCAACTGCTATTATATGATAGATAGATAGATAGATAGATAGATAGATAGATAGATAGATAGATAGATAGATAGATACAGTAGATAGATAGATAGATAGATAGATAGATAGATAGATAGATAGATAGATAGATAGATAGATAGATAGATAGATAGATAGATAGATAGATAGATAGATAGATAGATAGATAGATAGATAGATAGATAGATAGATAGATAGATAGATAGATAACTTTATTTTGGTAAATCAAAACAACACCAGAAACAAAAACAAATAGAATATTACAAAAAAAAAAATGGAGATTTCAAAGCACTTTAATCAGTTAATTCAAGACACTATTCTTTGTTCTTGTGGTATTACTACTATACTTCATTATTATTGTAATCATAATCTCCTCAGGAAAAATGTGTATATTATAGCTCTGTTTTGAATTCATGGTATTTATTTTTGTTCATCACATTCTTGATGCCTAAATTTATTGCTCCCATCATAAAAAACTGATCACAGTCTTAAAAATTCTTCTTCCAGCAAATGCTGTTGTGATTATTTTACAGAATGATCCCATTCTCATGAACCAGCGGGTACATAACACAGTTAGAAAAAAAGCCCATATCAAACTTTCCTAATTTTCAGCATAGTGAAGTATACACAAAGGCCCTGATTTACTAAAGGTTTGCGCGTGCTAAAATGAGTCTTATCTTCATTACACATGCAATAATCCGCCAAAGCTGATTTACAAAGCAGGGCAAAAGGAGGTTTGCGCCTGTTAACGGGCAAAATAGCCCCCCAATCCATTTTGCGTGTCTGCTGGAGATGGATATGCAATCTGGGCGTTTCTGCCAGAATGCACAAAAATATTGGGTGGAGACTATGCAAACAACTCAGCTTAAAAAAAGAAATGTGATTTATCAACCATGCAATGGAAAGTGGACGCAAAAACCCTCTGTAATTTAGCGCATCTGAGAAGCAGGTGTTAACTGGCAGCTTTATGCACTGATGGCTGAAAGAGTGCTGCTGTAGGACTGCAGACATTAGGCATTAGGTCAAAATCATTTCTTATGAGATGTCACTATTTAACATGGGTTATTCGAGAGAGATGAATCAGAACATCTGCAGCTGCAGCATCATGGTAGTTAAAGCTGACATTATGTCTTTTTATTTTCTTTTATTTTTGGCCAATGACATATTTTTACATTAAGATCAGCCCCTGTGCCCTGTCCAGACAGCTTCCTCCTCTCCACACTGCTGCTCCTGCTGCTGCTCTGAGGTTGCTGACCTGCATGAAGTTGCCCCCACCCCACAGAATACTCAATGAAAATAACCAGTAACGTAGCACAAACTATTGATACTATTTTTTACTAAGTTTTGCATGGGGTGGTGGTGGGGGCGGTTACGCAGGTCCGGCACCTGGCATTGTGCCAAAGAGTGCATGTTGTGCGTAATATCAGACCATCTTCAACAGCGCCTCCTTATCCACGTCCTGGCCTCTTCTGATGACCCACAGGGAAACCTGCTGCCTTGTTTTTATTTTATAGTTATAATATTTATCTTATATTCTGTTTTTTATTTGCCTTATATTATATCTCTGGAACTAATATCTCTCTGTCAGGTCGAATTTCATTTTGTGTTTACCACATGCTCCTCTGAAATTTCCATGGCAACGCAATAGCACAGCTAAATCCTCATTTAAATACAGCTGTTTGCGCCTGTTACAGATTGCGTGTGTAATCTTTGTAGATCAACGCTGAAGAGACAGCGCACGCTATTTATCTGTGCGGCAAAAAAAAAAAAATAGCGCTCTTTATTTGGATTCTATGTAAATCAGGGCCTAAATCTTTGGAAATACATTTCTTTCAACTCGCTTGACTTTGTTGGTTCTGTGACGGACCAGAAGCAGACGGACCGTCTGTCGCTCCTGAACTTCTGTGTATTGATGCTTTTTTTACTGATTATCTTTCAAAGTAGCGACTCTTTACTGGTGTTTGCTTTTATTGTTTTTAATGTTACTCTCTCTCTTATCTTTTCTCTTATTTTTATCTGATTTTATCTTAATTATATTCCTAATGTTTCGGTTTCTTTGTTGTTCAGCACTTTGTTCAGTGAAGGCTGTTGTAAAGTGCTACACAAATAAAGTTTGCTTGGCCTGGCTTGGCTTTTACAGTAAAAGATTATTTTCTATTTGTTTTCTCCTAAAAATAGTTCAGTAACAAACCTTTCTGTGAGCATCAAAATCGCTTTTAACATGAAGTGCACTTCTAGTGAAAACAAACCAATCTCCAAAGATCTTCAAGGATTTGAACATCTATGTCGTCAAGAAGCTTCAGCATCAACGTTGGAGCCTGTAAAGTTTTATAGCTGACATGGCTGATATAATTTTATCACTATTGATTCAAGCAAAACAACTCTGGAGTAAATTCTTGTTTCTTCCAGCTGAACAGGAGCCAAAATGAAGCCGTTCCTTTCTGTAACTCTCGTTATTGTTCCAGTTTCTTGTCTCGTCTGCTGCTGGTGCAAAATGCTGCAGTTAAGCTCATAAGTCATAACCAAGGCTGCACACATCCAGACCTGAAGAGCAGTTATCCTGCAACTTTCAGAGCACCTCCTCCCCAACACACCTGATTCAGGTGGCTGAATTGTCATGCTCTACAGAGGCCTGATAACGAGCTAGTCATCTGATTCAGGTGTGTTAGAGAAGGTTGCAGGCTATTTTAATATTCCATGAAATAAATAAAAACACCTATGAAATACAGACAACTTAAACTGATAAAATACAGTATAGATTCTTCAATGGTTAATGTATTTATTTAAAGACACTTATTTAATATAACCTTAATTTAACAGGATTTTTATTTATTAACACTATTAACACTACTAACACTATTTATAAACACATTTGTTTGATTAATTATTTTTTATTTACTCATACATTTTAAAAAATGTTTTATACGTTTTATATGTTTTCTAATATGGACCTCCCTCTTGTTTCCATAATAAAGTATTATTATTATTATTATTATTATTATTATTATTACCTATTTTTCTGCACTTTGTGTCTTATTTGTATTTTTAGTATGTGAAGCTTTTATTTTTGCATATTCTGTCAAAAAAAATTTTTTTTTTTTGCTTTTATTTCATGGTCTTTAAAAAAAAGTTGTCAGGCTCTTTTATTCAAACAAGAAGGCGTGGCCACCTGTCTGTGTTTGGGCCGTGCAGCATTTCAGGAAGTGAGCTGCCGACTGCACTGAGTCACCCAGGTCAGCGCAGGTTTGAGGAGGGTTGTCTCAAGGTTATGTGGAAGCTTCACAGAATGTTCCCAGTATGTTTGGAAACTTTCCAAGTCAACATTCCAGCAAAGTTGCTGGAACCATCAGTACCTTGTATACGTGTCTACCAGTGTGTCAGTGTCCTTCCTATGAGCTGCTAAACATGATGAAGTCTAAACCTTGTGAACCCGTTGAATCCTGATATAGATTGGACTGGATTGGACCAAATGGAGCATAGTCAGGGAAACACCCTGCTGTGATTGGTCAGGACTGTGAGGACTCTGGGTGCAGTTTGCAGTTCAAGTTTGAATATAAGAACCTAAAATGAAAAAAGGCCATAAAATTAAGGTATTGAAAAATAATCTTGAGGAGTTAAAGAACCTTTTAAGCAACTTAATTGTTTTTTTTTTTATTCCTACTTTTTAATTTTAGAATTCAATCAACTGTAACTTATTTTTATCAAGGAAATCATCACTGGTAGCAATTTATAAGATAAGATATGGATCAGATTGGTTCAAACTTACACCCCATCAATATATAGTCTGCTGGAGGGAAACATTCAGAGTTTTTGGTCATAATTTCATTTGGCATGTTATCATTGTGTTCTATAAAGTGGCTCCATATCCTCATGCTTTGACAGTGAGATCAATGTATTGAATTTTTTTCTCACCAAAAATCTTTGTAGCACAACAAAAACTAAGCTGGTAACAGTAACTTAGCATGCAAAACAACTTTACTCCAAAAGTTTTCCACACAGGAACATTTTAGTAATCCAGAAAACTCACAATACTTTAAAGATAACTTTCTTTTTTTGCAATCTGGACCTTAATTTTAGGAGTTTGTACGTGCATTTACTCACCGGTAAAATTTCTGTATCACTTTGACTCCTTCGGAAGATATTACGTTGAGTCACCCTTCGATGTGCGTCCATATAATGGGAGAGACGGGGCAGCCTCTTCATAAGGCATTTTCTCCAACAAAACTCTTTAATTT
Source organism: Atherinomorus stipes (assembly GCA_023101725.1). Lineage (NCBI taxonomy): Eukaryota > Metazoa > Chordata > Actinopteri > Atheriniformes > Atherinidae > Atherinomorus > Atherinomorus stipes. The sequence continues at coordinate 10,613 of JALJCO010014523.1, forward strand.
CATCAATACTTTAGGTAGAATGAACAAAAGAACGAGTATTATTGTCCCGTGAGTCCAGATTTAGCTTTCCGTTAGTTATCAGGGTGTTCTACACACTTTTCGGGGCCACGCGTTCACGATGCGTGCTTCCGTAGTACAGCTGAGAAGAGCAGCTGCTACCCAGACAAAACACCACAATTCATAAAACTCTGAATTCCCAGGACAATAGTACTCACTCGGCTGCCCCGTCTCTGCATCTTCTGCATTCCCATGGTTCATAAACCATTTTGTCCGGAAGGCGGCAGTGCTGTCTGTCCCTGTGCCCTGGTGATGTGATGTCGTAGATGAGCGTATTTTTGTCACAATCATGTCCCCTCATGTTGTGATTCCTGCCTAAACTTTTGTTGCTGCGTGTCTTTTATTAAATTTTGTTTCTGTTTTTAAAGTTTAAATTGGGAAGTTCACAGTTCATAATGTACCTGGTACATTTTAGAACTCATTGAGATCTTTTCTTGTAATTTTCTACCAAAAACTTGGGCCATTTGTATGGAGTGATATGCAAAAGTTCCAAAATTTGGCCGATCTCACAATGATAAAGCATCCTTTTAAAAAATTCCTGGATCCAGAAGGTAATCCGGATCACCACCAAAATTTAATAGGTTCGTCCTTGGGGTGAGACACACGACTGGTGAAAATTTCAGGTCAGTCTATTGAGAACTTTTTCTGTAAAGATGCTGAAAGAAAGACAAACCAACGCCACCATAAATATAAGCTCCTTGGCGGAGGTTATAAAATGGCTCTCATACATAAGTGGAACAAAATTAAGACACAGAATCAGTCCTGTCATGTCAGAAATCTGAAAAATGCCAAATTCCTCTCCACTCTAGCTGCACTTGAACTTTTCAGTGTCTTTCAGACCTCAGAAAAATGCTCATAAGTCCTCGAGCTTTCATCATACAGACACAAATTATATATCAAAACAGAAAAAAATCTTGTCAGCTCCATTTGGGACATAGGCTCCAAAACGTCTCAGACTCAGTGAGATTACGATTGTAGGTGGCAAATAATTGTATGTCTCATAGTTCTGCTGTACGGGACATGCTTTTGGGATATATGGTTTGTTTTCACTATTTCACTATTGTCATACACAAGCATGAACGCCATGTAGAATTATACCATGTTTGTTAAAGACACAATAAAACTTTTAGCAGTTTTCTTACTGACGCGCCCCCCTATCGGCGGCTAAACTAGCATCCATCTTCATCGTACCTGTACTGTGATTCACTCCAGCCAGTAAAAGACAGTCTTATCTTGACTCTTGTTCTGTCCCTTCCTCTCTTTCTTTTCCTCTCTTCCTCCGGTAATGTTTCTTTGCGTTTCTTTACCAAATCCGACCATGATGCGTTCAAAACACCCACGGTGTTGATACCTGGTTTACATCCGTTTGTTAGTGAGTGATGCACTGCTGCAACCAACAGTCGGCTGCAATGTCACAGTCGCGTCCCGGATGGGAAACTTACATCCGGCTGTTTCTGAGCCTCTGGACACCTCTGGACAGTGATGGCTCGAAAATGCACAAAATGAATGTTGGTGTGCCATCAGAACTGGTCAGATACGCATATTTTAAGGTCTAAAAGTTACGTTGTGTGTCTTTAAGGCTCCAAAATAGCTGGCGAAGTTAATGCCTAATATGACTGGAAAGTGCATAAAACAAAGGACAAATATATAAAATGCTCTGCTGAGTTTCTGTTATTTATTTATCCATTGTTTCCATATTGGTGAAGCCATTTGCTTTTCTGCTTATTTATTTTTTGCTCTATCATATACGTATAGATATATATCATCAATGTCACGACTGTCATGCAGAAAAACCTGTTGTGAAAAGGATGTAGGAAGGGAAACAAGCTATTTTAGAAAAAAAGGAGAATACACCCAGTCAGTGTTATAAATAACTGTTGACGAACTTGAAGAAGGTGTGTTAAGGTGTGTGGAAAGTTGCACTGAGACTTTGACAAAAATGGGGCAAATACTTGATGGATTGACCTGTCAGTTGAGGATACGCCCAGCCTATAAATGCAGAGCTGCTCAGCAGGTGGAGTAGACTCCATAGAGATGAAGCCGATCATTTCTCTGACGCTCATCTGGATGTTCTCCAGTACAGGTAACTCAAATTAAAGTGCCTCTACAACTATTTCACATGAAAAAAGTTCAGTTTAAGAGTATTTTAACTGAATTTGTAGACATTCTTATTACTGTAGTTACAATAACAAGAGTTTGCTATAATAGTTAACAACATATTTATTGTAAAAAATGTATTTAAGTTTATCAAAATGAAATTGATCCCCACTCACATAAAATATTTTATGGAAACTTTGAGATTATTTAAACTGATTTTTTTTTTAATCTTGTTACTTTTCCACAGCTGGAGCCTTACAGTGTAAATTCTGCACAGATCAGCTGTGTTCAAGTTCAATAACAAAGACATGCAGCTCAGAGGAGATGTGTATAACAGCATCCATTCAAGGTATTCTTCTCATGTTATTCTTCCGACAAATTTGATCTTTATTCAAGCCTTGTTTAATTCTTTGTGTACAGTATATTATACATTTTTTTATATTTTATATTTAAGTTCTGTATTTGTCGTCTGTATTTATACTTATGCATCAATCATTCCAATCATATTAATATATGCAGTATGTGTATGTTTATCTATATTTGTTATATTTGTTATATATTTACACAAATTTGTCTCCCTCCAAATAAATAAGGACAGAAAACCGGTGTCAAGAAATAAATGAAATTGACAAAAGTAAATATAAATTTAATGGATGTCACAAATTCCTTTTGAGTTGTGTTTCAAAAGAAATAACAAACAAAAAAATTAAAAAGCAAACAATAATGAAATAATTTGTTTAACAACCTTTTTTGAAAGTAATGTTTCAATATGGTGTTTTCTGAAATTTTCCAATCAGACTTCTGCACCTGTTGACAGGTATTTTATCTTTTTGCTCATCAGCAAAGTGCTGTAATGTGTCACAGACAGATTGATTTCTTTAAAAAAAATATCTTCAATGACAATAATAAAACAATTTCTTGTTAAAACAAATGATGATTAATCAATTTTCAATTTATTATTACCTTTTTTTCCATTCCTCGTTATTTCAGTGACTATTCTAGCCTTTTGCTTAATAGGAGGATACATACATGTAAGAAAGTGTTTAAATGCAAGAAAACCAGTATGCACAGGCTGCAGGAGGCCCATAACTTTGTTTTACGAGCGCTTTTAAAGAAAACAAGTTCAGCAGAAATGTTGAACACTCTACCTGCGGTGCTTTGAATTCTCATGTAAAGTTTCATATGTCGACTTAACAAGTCTGAAAATGAGACAATGGTATCACTCTCTAATGTCAAGTGCAGTGCAACACTGGCCGCGTTTACATGGACCCAAATATACCGATCGCTTTCGGTTTAAAAAGCTCTTTCGGAATGAAAATGATCCATGTAAACACCTCTTTCCGAATGAAAAGTGCCGAACCGAATGAATTTTCATTCGGTTTTACGGGGGTAGAATATTCCTTTCTCCAAACCGAACGGGGCATCATGTAAATGCTGAATCGGAAAGTTGTGAGGTTGTGCCATTACAGCGCATGCTCCAACCTGCCGTAAACGTGCAACGGGTGACGTTTCGTCACTTTGATGACTTTGACAGATGGTGGCGAACAAACAAACACACTGGACGGCGGCAGAAAGTTTGTTCCTAATTCGAACTTTGAAAGAGCTAAATATAGTTGCAAGGCTAGATGGTCGAAAAATTAGAAATACAGAGCTGTTCCAGCAGGTCAACGAAAAACTTATAGAAGCCGGTATAGATCGAAACGTAGAGCAAATCAAGAATAGGTGGAAAACATTAAAGACGGGCTACTACAAAGCCAAGATTCAAAACGGAAAGAGTGGTCATGACCCTTCTAAATTCCCCTTTTTTGAACCAATGGACGAAATCATGGGAGGACGTCCACTGACAAACGTCGCGAGCAGTGGGGTTGATGTTGGTTTAGAAGAAGCGTGTGATGGAGAAAGTTCGCTCCCATCTGCTGATCCGGAGGACGTTGAAAGCAGCATTTCTGGTAGGTCACAACACAAGTTTCTATGCAGCTTTGCCCAAAACGATATTAATCGAATAGAGCTCTATTCATGTTGTTGTTGTTAATATGTTGTTATTATTGTGTGTCATAATGAGCTACGGTTTCTTGTTATGTTGTGGTCTGAGCTGTAATGACAAACGTCGGCAATATTTCCCAATGTGGTTTTCAGAGGATGACCACAGCCCAGAGGGGGTTGATCCAACAGAGGTCCGGAGGGCAGCGATTTCCAGACACCAGATTTTACAAGGCAAAAGACTTAAAAAAAAACGTAAGTCAGACACAAGCAAAATACTGGCTTCTTTGGTTATTTGTTCACTGAAAAACCATTGGGATTTTTTTTTTGATTGTGTGTTTGTCTACATTGGAAGAAAATCATGCTTATACACTGTAAATTCTAATAAGTTGGCTTTACTTAAAAAAATATGCAAACTCTCTGCCTCAAAAAATTAAGTAATCTGTAATAGGAGAGATAAAGTAGAATAAACTATAATGGTTTAAGTTTGTAGAACTTTTCTGAACTTAATAAATTTGATTAAGCTGTAAGTGAATGATGCTGGGGAAGAAACTTGATGTGATTAATTTCACAGAAATTACATAAGATGTTTCACAATATTTTCAGTTTTATTTTTTTACCAACAAGATGCTTTTAAGTTCATCTTACTTAAAGTAAATGATGAACTCTATACTGTTCTTACTATGTAGGAAGAACTTAGTCTAAGTGGGTTTTAGCTACAACTATTGTCAGACCACATACATCTCTGTCGCGGTGCAGCAGCTGCTGTAGATGTTAAATACAGGAATAAACAAGTTGAGAGCAGTCACTTGACACTACCAACATAATTTATAAATCCCTCATTTGGGAATTATCTTCAATTTATTGTTAAAAGAAGTGAACTGCATTGTGGGAAACCTGCTCCCTCACCATCCCTAATTTCCCTTTACTCATTTTAGTTAAGCTGTTTCAACTTGAGTAAATTAAGTTATCCAACATGTTGCCCTCCAGAGTTCTTACAACTTATTTAGAAAAAGTATTACTAACAACTAAGTTAAAACTAAGTTCTGCTCACTAGATAGATTCTAGTAAAACCAATAATTACAATTTAGTGTACACTCTTTTTCACTCTGTCTCTTTTCCTCACAGAAAAGCCAACATCCAGCTATGAGAACACTTTGAAGGCTTGGTCTTCTGAGCAACGAACATTTATGGAAGAAATGCAAGTCTCACAAAACCAGTGGCAAGAGCAACTGATGGCAAGGAGTCAAGAACAAGAGGAGAGAATGTTGTCAAGATTTCTTGAGGAAAGTTCCCGTTCAAATGAGCGGGTAGGGCAGCTGTTTGAAGGCTTTAGGGCTTTCCTCCCAAACTCCTCGCAAACACCTTCACAGGCACAATGGCAAACCCAGTTACAGCAGCATTATAACCCATACTCACAGCCACCATATCCAGCACACCAGCACCAACATCCAACACCCCATCATCCTTTTCCAGCATCCCATCATTCATATCCACCATCACGTCCTCCATCCCCACATTCCCAGCATCCATCCCCACATTCCCAGCATCCATCTCCACATTCCCCGCACCCATCTCCACATTCCCCGCACCCATCTCCACATTCCCCGCACCCATCTCCAC
>JALJCO010014525.1:0-110000 GCA_023101725.1 Atherinomorus stipes
TTTTTTTTTTGTATTAAACCTTTATTGCACTTAATGAATTTACAGACAATGATACATTTGTCTATTCAATAGAAAATATATCTTGAACACATGGGATCAGCAACTTAAGACATGAAGTGAAAGTACACTTGAATTGATCCGAGTAAAAGTGCAATACAAGAAAAGCAACAAGTAGGAAAGAAAAAGACATAAAAGAAATAAGCTAAGGGGTTACAATCTATGACAGTAAATTGAACATATCGCATACAGACAATGTTTTAATTGCTTTTTGCTTTTCAGAATATTGGATGGAGTGGATGTATTGTTTGAATTCACCAAAGAATGCAATAAAGCATGGCGTTCTACCTCTAGATCGGCATAATGGATATAAAATTTGGCCACAATAAGAAGTAGATTTATTAGGTACACAGTAGAATTACTATGTGGGTCCTTTGCTACAATACCAAACAACACATCCCTCCAGAACAAAATAAAACTATCATCAATTTTATCCTGGATCAGACTGCATATTTTTTGCCAGAACACATGAACAAATTGGCAGTTCCAAAATAAATGGAGCACTGTTTCAGGGGAGTTCTTACAGAAGCTGCATTGTATATCAATGTTCAGTTTGAATCTATTTTGTATGAAGACTTTAGCTGGGTAAATTCTATGGATCAGTTTAAAGGAGATTTCTTTAATCTTATTCGTTATCAGAAATTTATTAGGAATCAGCCAAACCTTTTTCCATTGCACATCATCCACAAATGAGTTCCAATGAGAAACAGCATGAGGCAAAGACATAGTATTCATTTGAAATAAAGTTCTTACTGACTTATTATTTCTGGAATAACTAGATAAACAGATTTTTCCTACAGGCGTATTAATAGGAGACAGCAAAGATGTGTTATGAGGATCAATCCTCTGTTGATGTTTAAAAAGCATACATACTCAGAGGGAATAGCCCCAAACACTTTGGCGTACTCCATGGGTGTTACAGGAAAACCATACTTTGACAGAAATTCATTGTAGGATAAAAGGAGGCCCTCGTTATTAAAAAGTTGATCTACAAGTATGATATTTTTCTGAAACCAGTTTTCCATAAAGAGTGATTTGTGTTTATACAAAATATCTTTGTTATTCCAGATATAATATTTGTGTGGTGAAAAATTGTGTTTGTAGATGAGTGACCATGATAAGAAGGCTTGGCGATGAAATGCAGACAGTTTCAGGGGGATTTTACAAACATCATAATTACACATTAGAAAAAAATGAATGCCACCAATCTTTGACAATATGTGGAGAGGTATGGTGTTCCATATCGAGTTGGGGTTTCTAAAAAGTTGTTTCAGCCAATTGATTTTAAATGTATTATTTAAAGTATGAAAATCAAGAAAATTGAGACCACCATTTTCATATGAATTCATAAGAACACTTTTCTTCAAGTAATGTGATCTGTTTTTCCATATAAAATTGAACAGCATTTTGTCAATCTCCTTAAGTAATTTATCGTCTACATGCAAAGCTAAAGCTGCATATGTCAAGCGAGAGATGCCCTCTGCTTTAGTGAGCAAGACTCTTCCTCGAAGTGATAAATCCCTTGAGAGCCACTGGTTCAATTTTCTTTGTGTTTTTTTTATTATTGGATTAAAGTTAAAGGCACATCTTGTATCTTCATCTTTTGAGAGCAAAATGCCTAAATATCTCACCTCTTTTTTAATAGGAATGTTGTAGAGAGCAGTACTTGTACAGTCTTTGATTGCCATAAGCTCACACTTATTTAAATTCAGGGATAGGCCGGACGCCCTTGAAAACTCAGCAATAACATCTAAAGCAACAGAAATTTGTTTCTCATCTTTTAAAAAAAGTGTAGTGTCGTCTGCTAGCTGAGTAATCAGTAACTCTTTGTTAAGGAGGGAGATACCTTTGACTAAACTAGAGTTCATGTGATCAGATAGAAGCTGGGCTACTAAAAGAAAAAGATAAGGAGAGGCAGGACAGCCTTGCCGAATGCCTCTTGATAAGCTGAATCTTGGGGATGTACCACCTACTAATTTAATTGAGCTATTACTATTTTTGTAGAGTGTCACAATAGCTGAGTAAAAGTAGGTGCCAAAGCCAAATTTTTTTTCAAAGATTGTAAAATGAATTGATGCTCCACCGTGTCAAAAGCCTTGTAAAAGTCTAAAAATAATATAAAACCATTGTCACATACAATTTCTGGGTAGTCAAGGATGTCTAAAATTAGCCTGATATTGTTGGTTATGTGTCTTCTGGACATAAAGCCTGACTGAGTCTCACTAATTATTGAATCCAGTGTCATTTTTAATCTTTTAGCTAAGATGGTAGCAAAAATCTTATAATCATTGTTTAGTAAAGAAATTGGGCGCCAATTATCTAAAAATGATTCTTCTTTACCAGATTTTAGAATCAAGGTAGTTAGGCCTTGAGTCAGTGTTGTTGGTAGTTGTTCTTTATTCACACTTTCTAAGAAAACTTCTAATAAAAAAGGAGAAAGTTCATCAGTAAATACTTTATAAAATTCAGAAGTCAATCCGTCTATACCCGGTGATTTATTATTTTTTAATTGTTTGATGGCTTCTGTTACCTCTGTGAGTGTGATGGGTTTGTCACATAGTTCCATTTCATTTTTAGAAATCTTTTTAACCGTTAAGGCTTTCATAAAGTTGTTCGCTGCTCTCTGACAGAATTTGGAGCTGTACAACTTTTGGTAAAAACCACTACAGTAACTAGCTATAGTTGGATAATCATTAATCATAACCCCATCTACATTAAGACTGTGTATGCTGTTCATTTTAGAATGATGTCTCTCAAGATTAAAAAAATAATGTGAATTTTGTTCACCCTTTTCAAGCCACCTTGTTCTCGATCTGACAAAGGCTCCCTTGGCTTTTTGTTTGTACAGGTCATCTAATTCAGTTTGTAATTTACAAAGCTCCAGGTTCTCCTCTTCTGATAATGAGTCAGGGAGGTTTTGGCACAACTGAGTAATCCTTGTAATCACATTGACCTCTTGTGCCCTTTTGTTTTTAGCAATATCAGTACTAACTTTCCTAAAATACTGACCAATCTTGAATTTAAAAAGTTCCCAGTTTACACCATACTGTTTTTCTCTTTTGGCCTTAGACCAATAATAAGCAGTCCACAACTTGACTTGGTCCTTAACAGTGTTGATTACTAGTAAAGAATTATTCAGTTTCCAGAAGGCTGAACGAGTACTGCATGTTTTAGAGGTGGATAGGCTCATCTTTATAACTATGGCCTTGTGATCGGTTAAGGGAGTGGGGCAAATGTCCACAGTAATTTCATCTATAGGAACACTTTTTGAAATCAACCACAAATCAATTCTGGATTGACTTGTACCTGTTTTATTACTCCATGTGAAAACTTTCTTGTGAGGATTTTTTTACTCTCCAGATATCATGAAGGTTAAACCTTTCCATAAAGGCTTTAAGTTTGTCTTCATGTCTGTTAGGCACTCGGGGAGGCCATTTATCAGAGGAAACATCAGGAACAACATTAAGGTCACCTCCCAACAATAGAGTAGCATTAGGAAATTTTTCTAAATATTTTAATAATACACTCCCTAGAGACAGAAGAAGAGCATCATTCTCTTTCCCTGTGTTGTACCCATAGATATTAATGGTAATAAAAATTTGGTCATTACATTGGATTGTTTGGCAAATATAGTGACCAAGTGGATCACTTTCAGTAAATAATACTTCTCCACCAAATCTGTTTTTCAAAGTAGTTACCCCAGCTGAACGCTCTGTACCATTTGAAAACCACACTGAATTCCCCCATTGACATTTCCAAAAGTTGGCATCATCAGGTGTAGAATGAGATTCTTGAAAATAACAGAAGTCTGAATTAAATTGCTTTGCAAAAAGAAATAAAGCTTTACGCTTAATATTGTTGCGTAGCCCCCTAGCATTAAGAGATACAAAGGATAGTGTGAACAGGATGAAGTGAACAATAAAAATACAAAAAAATTTTGTTTAACTTTTAAACTTTGACAAGTAGTGTAATATCGAGAGCAGCACCATTAAGGCTAACCTGAGTAGATTAAATTAACGCTAACAGCTAAAAAAAAAAAAAAATTTTTTTTTACCTTTTATCTATTTAAATCTCTTTTTTAAACATCTGTATATAACAAACAAGTTCGAACATTCAAGTGGAATTTTTTTTTTTTTTTTTTTTTTCCCTTACTTTTTCTTAATGAAAGAAAAAAAAAAATTATGAACCTTGAAGTAGAGGATGAAGCACAGGATCTCAGTGCTGACTGGAAAGAATCATGTTCATGGGCGAATTTCCGAACCAGTGATAAAACCTCGACCTCCTACGAAGTAAGCAGACTTTCCCTCTTCACGTGCTTTCTTTATCTTTGGCCACAGTTTTTGGCGGTTCTCCCTTTCCTCCTTTGTCAGGTCCTCGGAAAAGCGTAGGCCTTTAGACTGGAGAAAGCCGCTGTTCTTGGCAGCCTTCCAGACTTCCTCCTTCAGACGTCGGGAGATGAACCTGATGATGATACCGCGGGGTCTCGGGTCGTCCTGGCGCCTTCTCCCCAGCCGATGGGCGACATCAATGGCATCGGGCAGCTTTTCTTTTACGGATGGCAAGATTCTTTGGCAGATGTCAACCACCTCCACTCGCACATTTTCGTTTTCAGCCTCAGGAACACCGTACAGCCTTAAATTCCACCTTCGACCATAGCTTTCCAGATCTGCCACACGAGCCATGCATTTCAGTGACGATTCTTCACTCTTTTCCACGCGTTTTTCAATGTGGGCAACCTTTTCATTTATGAGTTTAATTTCAGATCGTACGGTCTCGACCATCTTCTCCAAGGAGTCGCTTCTAGAGTTGATTAGATCGGCCAGTGTACGTACAGCATCCTCAGAGTTAAAGTCGCGGGAGATGGTGGGTTTCTTGGCAAGGGGGGGCTTACTTGGGGTCACCGGTAGTAGAGGGAACCCCTCATCCATCGCAGGTTGCAAAGTGGAGTCCACCCGGACGTTATAATCGTGCTCGTTAGCCAACAAGCTAGCGGAGGTTTCTCCCTCTTTACAGGAGTCACTTCTTCTACCAGACTTTGGCATTTTGCTTAATCCTGGCTCGGGTATCACGTCAGGGAAAAAACAAAAACGTATCTTCACGCTACTTTTCAAGGCAATAAACTTAAACTGTTGCGTTAAAAGTATAAAAATGGAAGTTAGGTGCCGAGATCTCGATAAAAAACGACTCCTTACGCCGCCATCTTGCGCAGCCACCTGGCTTCACTTTTAGCTCTTCAGAAACCGACGGATGACGTAGCAGAAGGTTCGTCCCTCGCTATTAACGGTCTATGGTCGTAACACTGGAGAGTGCGCAGACAACTTCACAATAAAAGCAGAAAAACAGACAAATGCTCACAAATTCTTCAACCAGATTTATTTTTCTTAAAGGAAAAGAAATTTCAACCAAACTAAGAGATATATTTATATTTTATATATATTTATATTTAATGCTTCTTCTGCACCACCGCTGTACCGCTTTTGTTTTATGAAAAGAACTTTGAAATGCCCTGCAGATAAAATGTGATGTAGAAATAAACTTGCTTTGTCTCAAGACAAAATGCATCCAGTGAATTTCACCACCTTGCTGAGAGATACTCATGTATTCCAGTTACTTCTATGCCATGTGAAAAGGTCGGCATTTCATTTAATTTACTTCATTCTTTGGAATAAAACAAAACTGCACAACACAACGTAAAATTAAACACCTGAATGAAAAGGAGCAGAAAAAAGGTTTAAAAAAAACAAAAAAAAAAAAAACAGCTGCAGGCCAACTTGCAGCTGATTTGCAAACATGTTTTCTAAACATCGAAGTACAACAGAATCAAAACAACACAATTCATTATACTTTAATCTTTAACCTTTTTTTTAAAAAAAAAAAACACAGAAACACATAGTTCCAATACTTTAGTTTTGCACCTTTTAACTCATACGTTGCCTTTTAATAAAAACTTCTGTATATTTCCTGGTAAACTGTCCTTGTTAGTTTAAATTTAAAAATGCTTTAACCCCTAAATACAATAAAAAAGAAAATCAAAGTTTACGAGATGCATCTACCTGTATAAAGTCATCAAAACATTTGTTTGTCTCACCAGTATGTGAAACAAAGTGAGCCTCGTGTGATAAAACTACACATTTTATATACAGATTTCACAGTAAATTGTTTTTCATTTTCATAATTAAAATACGTGAACTTCATGCTTTCATTTCATTCATTTTTTGCTGTGAATATAGATTACATGACTTGTGAGCATTTTTCATAGATTTGTTTTGCTTCAGTGTGTCATTTTTAAAAGAAAAAGTGAGACAAAAACACAAAACAACAAAAACGCGTCACTTTAATGATTTCTGACGGCTTTATTCTTCTGGTTTACGTCCGGTCATTTGCTAAATCTGCTTTCTTCTGTGGAAACTCAGCTGATGAGAGAGAAATGGAGAAGGACATGAGATCACCGATGTCAGCAACGAAGCCAGAGGTCAGCCACTCATGATGTCATACTCACCGTCAGCAAGTCTGTGTGGCCCAAACCCGGGCTGGAGTCCCGTCAGAGAGACGCTGTCGTTCTCTTTATGGAGGAACAACACACTGACGAGCATCTAAAACACAAATAAGGTTTTTTTTAAATCCTAAAAACTTCTTACTGAGCCTGTGAATAAACCCGTCTGTGATGGGGAAAGGTCCAACCTGGGTGATGGTTCGTAAACGGGTTCGTCCACCTGAGCTGCTCAGGGCCGCGTAGGTCCCACATCTGCTCCAGGCCGGCAGCATCATGCTGGGCATGAGAAACGTCAGCGGCCTCTTCCCGGGCTCCACGCCATTAGTCTGTGGCACAAAGCTCACGTTTTAAGAAATGGACTTTTTTTGAGCTTTTTATTATGTCATCATGTCATTCCCTGAAAGAATAGGGATCCATACACCAGGGAATGCTCCTCAGAAAGATTTAATACATGATGTTTTGGGCTTCTGCCCTTCTTCAGACAAGCTTTTTAAAGGAGCAGTTCACCCACAGAATGATGTAACTTTATCTTCCACTTCCCCTCATGGTGAGCAAGACTCTGGAGCACTTTTTTAATATCTGAAATGCAGCCGGAGATCAGGACGACTTCTCGTCTCTCCCCCCCAACTTTCATATGATGGAGTTCACCGGGGTCCGAGCCAAAAAGGTCCATAAAAGTCCACAAAAACTTGTCAATATTCCTCCATACTGCTCGTCCAACATAATCCAAGTGTCCTGAGTGGGTAGCGTCCAGAATTTACTCAAAACGACATCATTTAGTATATTTGTAGTGCCTGAACAGTACTACATCTTACTTCTGCGATGCGCGCATATGCGCGTTCACGAAACTACGGAAGCCTCGGCGTTCAGAGCCTACTCTGCCGATAATGCAAGCGTAGAAGAAGAAATTCACTGTTTACATTGTGCTAAGAGCGACAGAGCTGCAGACAAACCGGGACAAACACAAGAGGGTCCAAGAGGGGTTGATATTGATTTAAAACAAAGAGAGAAAGAGAAAGAGAACGCGCGATCTCGTCTGCTGCAGCTTCTGTAGTTCCGTGAACGCACATCGGCGTGTTTGCAGGAGATGCGATGTAGTACTGTTTAGGCTCTAAAAATCTACTAAATGACGTCGTTTCCAGTAAATTCTGGACACTACCCACTCAGGACACTTGGATTACATTGGACGAGCAGTATGGAGGAATATTGACAAGTTTTTGTGGACTTTTATGGACCTTTTTGGCTCGGACCCCGGCGAAATCCATTAAATGAAAGTTGGGGGGGAAATGAGAAGCCTTCCTGATCGCCGGCTGCATTTGAGATATTAAAAAAGTGCTGCAGAGTCTTGCTCACCATGAGGGGAAGTGGAAAATAAAGTTACATCATTCTGTGGGTGAACTATTCCTTTAATGTCTGAAGAAGGGCAGAAGCCCGAAACGTCACGTATTACAGATCCCTATTCTTTCAGTTAGCACTCTACGTGCATCCAGCACCCAGTTCATATTTATTCTGGGATGTGCGTGAGACTTTTGCCTTTGACTTATGTCATTCCCTCCCCATAAAACATGCACCGGGGGTTGCTTTGACTCACACATATTTGAGAAATCCCTGAATCTCCTGTGGAAACCACACTGCAAAAACTCAAATCTTAGCAAGTATATTTTTGCAATTTCTAGTCAGATATCTCAATCACTCTCAAAATGAGACAAAATTGCTTAAAGAGAAACATTTCAGTGATATATAGGATCTTATTTTAAGACAATGCATCTTATTTCAAGAATTCTTATAAGAAAATTTTGCTTGGCAGAATTTTTTTGCTTATTGCAAGCAAAACAATCTTGGCCACTCTTAAAATAAGTTTTAAAAAAAAGTATTTTTTTTTCTTGTAATAAGCAAAAGATTTCTGTAAATAGAAGCAAAATTTGATTGATAAGATTTCTTGAAATAAGATGCATTTCCTTAAAACAAGTCCCTATATCTCACTGAAATGTTTCTCTTTGAGCAATTTTGTCTTATTGAGTGTGATGAGATATTTTGACTTGACATGAGAAAAATATACTGGTATGATTTGAGTTTTTGCAGTGCAAAGACATGAACCCCTTTCTTTGGGACTTCTGACCTCTCAGGCTGAGATTTGCTGCCGTGCCCCCCCACCTGTTCGGTTTGAGGTTGCCCTCTGGTTTCATTTGGCCAGAGGAAGTGGAGGAGGAGGCTGTTGAGGATGATGCCTGACCGAGTTATGATCCCGCTCCCAAACGGCCCGCTCAAGGAACTGCATGATCACAGCAACAGATAAGAGAGGAATGTCACACAGCCCGGCAGCGCATGCCGAACATATCCTGCCGACACGGTCGAGAGCAGACGGAGGCACGAACACCACCTTGCAACAGACACCATGACGTTATCTGGTCCCATGACGACGACCTGTCCAGTCAGCAGCTCTGCTGGGGAGGACGGGGCGGTTTCAGGGTCATTCCTCTGCTGCAGCACAGTCTGGTTCCTGCTGGAAATGGAGCAGAAAACCAGAATCAAACCAGAAGCTCGGATGGGGCCTCGCAGCGTGAGGGCGACGTGCCAGCTGGCACGTGCCCGTCTGGGTCGCGCTCCAGTTTCCTGACGCATGCATGCTGGCTTAACTGGTAATTCTGAGTTGGCAGAAGGTATATGCACGAGGCCAAGCAGAGAAACGGAGCGTGGTCAAATGATCTCCAGGACCTTCAAGGATCAGAACCTGGGTGGACAACCCGGTCCAGGAGCTGCTGGACAGCTACAGGGGGACAAAAACTCTTTTTGGGGACATTTTCATGGCAAGATGATATACCGTATTTTCTGGACTATAAGTCGCTCCTGATTATAAGTCGCATCAGTCAAAAAATGCATCCTGAACAGGAAAAAAAACATAAGTCGCACTGGACTATAAATCGTATTTATTTATTTAAAATACGTTGATTTTTGGATTTTTCATATCCTACTTGTTACTGCTAAAGAATACCCAATCAGCCTAATTCCAAAGTTATTGCCTGTAAATAATCATAAACATAACGAAGAAGGATAAACATGTTTTTTGAGGATTTGTGCCACCGCACAGGCAGTACAGCCAGATGCCAAAATGAACTCCTCTCACTGAGATGAGGCTACTTTGGAATTTTTACCCTTGGAGCAGAATAAAGTCGTCACAAACCTAGAGCGCCCTCTTTTGACATAAGACGGTAATATTTACTCCTTTCCTCATGTCAGTCAATATGAACTGATGCGGAACAATATGTTGAACTGTATATATTTTGATATACAAGTCGCACTGGACTATAAGTCGCACAAGCCGCCAAACTATGAAAAAAAAGTGCGACTTATAGTCCAGAAAATAGGGTAAATGCAAATATTTAGGTACCACAGTGGCATAAAGAGTCATACAACTATGACATTTGGCGGAGTATGGGTGGGGTCACATGGACACTTGTCACGATTAAAACGTTCAAGTCCAGAAAAGCGATTAGATCCGCATTTTTCGTGTCATGCGACTGCGTCAAAAGTTGTCAGAACGGAACGGTTGGAAGAGGCTGTCTGCACGTTTGGAAAGTCCGGAACGTTTGACGCAAACGGGACGGGGGGGTTAAAAAGGGGTGGTGACGTATAGACGTAACGCATTGGCACAAACTCGCATTGTCCTCTCCTTTGCTCGTATTCTTCCTCTCTCCGTTGACTGGAGATGGATTAATTGTCGCAGAAAAACAACCAACAGGTTGACCAGCATCCCGCGTGCATGCTGTCGGCATCTGCAGTAAACGCTTGTTTGTCTTTGGTTTTAAGGGACAGACTCGTGAGTAGGTCGTGACCGTTAGCGCCACCAGCTGGACTGGAGTTTTGCTGTTTCGTTCTACTTGCGTCACGGCGCGATGACGACTGTTGCGTTCTCAAAACGTTTCAGAAAACCACCATGAGGCCGCGCAGAGCTGTCGGTCCCCTGCTGTGAGAATCCAGATGGTTCAAGTCTAGTTCGTTTGAGGAAACCCGTGAGACCGTGTCCTATGTGGACACATGGGGGAGGCAGGAAAAAAGATTCTGAGTCTTGCTGCAAGTCTGTTTTAAGTTATCATCCCCAAAAAGACAAAAAAATGTCATGTTCTCCTGGCAAATTCTCAAACATGTTTATTTTTCATCATTTATGGAGAAGGTCTACAGGACCAGATCCAGATCCAGTCCTTCCGACCAGCTGCACGGGGGCTCAAAACAATGCAACACCTGTTGTGAAAAACTAGTAGCAATTAGAATCAGCACAGGGACAAACAGATATTGTCCTTCTCTAAATTATATTACGTAAATTATTCAATACTTAAAGAATAAATAAAGATTTTTTACCTATTTTGAACACAACTGATCTAGAAAACCTCACGTGCTCTGCTTGTTGACTTTGGGGAGACCAGAACTACAACAGTCTCATCATGACGGTCCTGTAGCTGGTAGATAGAACTGGATCTGGTCCTGTAGCTGGTAGATAGAACTGGATCTGGTCCTGTAGCTGGTAGATGGAACTGGATCTGGTCCTGGTCCTGTAGCTGGTAGATAGAACTGGATCTGGTCCTGTAGCTGGTAGATAGAACTGGATCTGGTCCTGGTCCTGTAGCTGGTAGATAGAACTGGATCTGGATCTGGTCCTGTAGCTGGTAGATAGAACTGGATCTGGATCTGGTCCTGTAGCTGGTAGATAGAACTGGATCTGGTCCTGGTCCTGTAGCTGGTAGATAGAACTGGATCTGGTCCTGGTCCTGTAGCTGGTAGATGGAACTGGATCTGGTCCTGTAGCTGGTAGACAGATCTGGATCTGGTCCTGTAGCTGGTAGATAGAACTGGATCTGGATCTGGTCCTGTAGCTGGTAGATAGAACTGGATCTGGATCTGGTCTTGTAGCTGGTAGATAGAACTGGATCTGGATCTGGTCTTGTAGCTGGTAGACAGATCTGGTCCTGGTCCTGTAGCTGGTAGATAGAACTGGATCTGAACCTGTAGCTGGTAGATAGAACTGGATCTGGTCCTGGTCCTGTAGCTGGTAGATAGAACTGGATCTGGTCCTGGTCCTGTAGCTGGTAGATAGAACTGGATCTGGATCTGGTCTTGTAGCTGGTAGACAGATCTGGTCCTGGTCCTGTAGCTGGTAGATAGAACTGGATCTGAACCTGTAGCTGGTAGATAGAACTGGATCTGAACCTGTAGCTGGTAGATAGAACTGGATCTGGTCCTGTTCCTGTAGCTGGTAGATAGAACTGGATCTGGTCCTGTTCCTGTAGCTGGTAGATAGAACTGGATCTGGTCCTGGTCCTGTACCTGGTAGATAGAACTGGATCTGGTCCTGGTCCTGTAGCTGGTAGATAGAACTGGATCTGGATCTGGTCCTGTAGCTGGTAGATAGAACTGGATCTGGTCCTGGTCCTGTAGCTGGTAGATAGAACTGGATCTGGATCTGGTCTTGTAGCTGGTAGAAAGCTCATCTTGGGCTCAAATAGAAGCTCGTGAATGAAGGAAGTTTTCCTTCTACATGTTAGACAGACATGCTTCATAAATAATGAAAAATACATTTTTATGAGAATTTTCAGGCCAACATGATTTTTTTTTTTTTTTGTCTTTTAGGGGATGTTGGGGGTGATAACGTAAAACAGTTTTGCAGCAAGATTCAGAATCTTTTTTCCTGCCTCTCCTGTATGTGTCAAGATACTCTCTGACAAATTTCCTAGTTGTACGACTGTTTATGCCACTGTAGTACTTAGATATTTGCATTTACATCATTTTGCCGTGAAAATGTCCCCAAAAAGAGTTTTTGTCCCCCTGTAGCTGTCCAGCAGCTCCTGGACCAGGTTGTCCACCCAGGCTCTGATCCTTGAAGGTCCTGGAGATCATTTCTGCTGTCGGACCTGTTACAACGCTCTGTGTCTGGGTTTTGCAGGAATATTAGTGCATTCTTCCCTGACTTTTTATAGACTGGCGCCGTCTCCTGGGGTGTGTGTGGTGGACAAAGCTAGTGCAGCTAATGGATGGACAGATGAATGATCAGTAAAGATAATCCTCGGCTGTAGCTGCAGTGAATATTTACCCGAGTATGACAGAAAGCATCTCAGTCACTAGAGGGTTGTGTTTAGGGTCACCCAGTCTGCTGGTCATTGCTAAAGCTGCTGTCAGCGCCTTTAATGGGGAAAAAAGGAAGGAAAATTTTATTTCTTTAATATCTCTGCATCAACAGTGAAACTCAGTACCTCATCAATCCTGCTGTTTGTTTGGTTTTCAGAGATGCTGCTTTCTCTCAGATAGAAGCTCTCTAACAGGTTGAGAGCTGCAATTAATGCTGCGCCAGCAGACGGAGGAGGAGGAACTTGAATTATAGCCTCTAAAAGGAACAGGATCTAGATGAAGATGTGTGGAACTTCACATCGCTTCAGTGTGCAGTTGAATGTAGTATTTACCACCGTAGTGTCCTGCCAGCGGTGTTTGCACCTCTGCAGTGTAGTTCCTGATGTCCTCTCTGCTGAGGACGCCTCCGTTTGCCTGCACCTGGTTTGTAGTGGAACATCAGAATTTCCTCTGCTGGAGGCAGACGGAGGAACGTCTGTAACTTACCTCATCCTCCATCTCTTGTGACAAAGTCCCGTCATAGAAATGTAAAAGCCCAGCCTCCAAGACTTTGGCCAGGGCAGGGAGTCTTACATGTGAGCCAGGACTCAGATCCCGGTCATCTGGGTTCAGCAGGACCCTTAGGCGTCCCAGCAGCTGCCTGTCCTCCACCTTAGATATCGCATCAGCTGTAGACGAAGACCAGTTAGATCCTGGTACATTTACTCTCAGGTAAAAATCCCCATGTGACCCGAGGCAGAAAATATCCAGCTGAACTTTACGTGATGACTCTGATCCCTGGTGAGTTCCAGTTCAGGCCATCAGGCTGGTCCATTTTTTTTAAAATCTAATAATCCAACAAAAAATACTTTGCGGTCAATAAGGGGGTACTTGGCTAATAATATCATTTGCAAGGGGTACCATTTGAAAAAAGACTGAGAACCACTTTTCTCTTGTATTAAGTCATGTGATCAGCTTTTTTGATTGAGTTTATTTTAAAAAGGGACAATGTATATTGATAAGCATAAAATGTAAATATGTAGGATTATAGCAAAGCTAATTTCCATCCTTAGTTTTGTTTGACATTTCTCATGGTTTAAGGCTTTTTAATGGTCTTATTTATACCCAAACCCCAACTGACGCTTCTGTAATGTTTCTATATGCTGCAGAATAAATCTGCTTTTGGGTATCAAAGTTACCTGAAAAGATCTGAAAAGCTAAAGCGGGGTGATCCGACTCACCGAGACTCTGTGACATGTTGAATCCTCGTCTGGCTACATCTGCAGCTCTGCTGACAACATTCTCCCACGACAGACTGCAGAAGATTTCAAGCGTGATATCTGACTGCAACACCAGAAGAAGAAAAACCTTCATCGTGCTCTTACCTTCCATACAGGCTATGAGCCCGGTGCAGCCCCATCAGCATGCCTGGTACTCCCACAAGGAGACCTGCCTGCATACAGACCGTCAGTTTCAGCATGTTACCTGAACTCATGAATGGATCGTAACCCTTCGTTTAGAGATGGGCGATACCGAAATTCTCCCTGCCAATATGATGCCAGTAGTCTATGGTACTTTTTCCATACCGATACTTTTGGTCCCTTAAAAGAAACCCACGTGATTGTACAGTTTGCATTAATATCTTGAATGCAATGACAATGTTAGATAAAAGTAAAACCTAAGAACAGAAGTACTGGAAAGAAATTGTTTTAAAATAAGAATACAATACTATTGATGAAGAAATAAAAATAAGATCAAAAGTCTTTTGTTTTTTTATATAATTAAAAGAAGATAAAGCAAAAAACAGGTTAGAATTTATACAGAGGAAATGTTCAAATATAAAAAGAACAATAAAATTATGAATTTACCAAAACATGATGTTCAATTACCTGCATCAAAGTAGGTTAAGATACCAAAACATCATCATCATCACTAACAGTAGCAGCAGCATTATGAAATCTGTTAGGCTACTACCATCATGTGATACAGAAGCTAGAATCTGATAGGCTACCACCATCATGTGATACAGAAGCTAGAATCTGATAGGCTACCACCATCATGTGATACAGAAGCTAGAATCTGATAGGCTACCACCATCATGTGATACAGAAGCTAGAATCTGATAGGCTACCACCATCATGTGATACAGAAACTAGAATCTGATAGGCTACCACCATCATGTGATACAGAAGCTAGAATCTGATAGGCTACCACCATCATGTGACACAGAAGCTAGAATCTGATAGGCTACCACCATCATGTGATACAGAAGCTAGAATCTGATAGGCTACCACCATCATGTGATACAGAAGCTAGAATCTGATAGGCTACCACCATCATGTGATACAGAAGCTAGAATCTGATAGGCTACCACCATCATGTGATACAGAAGCTAGAATCTGATAGGCTACCACCATCATGTGACACAGAAGCTAGAATCTGATAGGCTACCACCATCATGTGACACAGAAGCTAGAATCTGATAGGCTACCACCATCATGTGATACAGAAGCTAGATTCTGATAGGCTACCACCATCATGTGATACAGAAGCTAGAATCTGATAGGCTAACCACCATCATGTGACACAGAAGCTAGAATCCGATAGGCTACCACCATCATGTGATACAGAAGCTAGAATCCGATAGGCTACCACCATCATGTGATACAGAAGCTAGAATCTGATAGGCTACCACCATCATGTGATTCAGAAGCTAGAATCCGATAGGCTACCACCATCATGTGATACAGAAGCTAGAATCTGATAGGCTACCACCATCATGTAATACCTAAAGTATTGATTCCGATATTTTGTCTGGTTCGTATCGGAATATCGACTCCAGGTTATCGATATGTCCTTCCCTACCTGCGTTACTTTAACCTCTGACGCACTCTGAAGCATCTCCTCTCGGATTCTTTCTGGTGCAGATCCCTGAAAATTTATCACCCTGCTTTGATTCCTGTGGATGTCGTGAACCAACATCACCCCTCCTCTGCAGACAGACACTCGCGGTTAGACTCCTCTCTGCAGATTTCACGCATCCATCCACACTGAGCCTCATACCCGCCGACCCCGGACACGTGGGGATGCACCACACCCAGGCACAGGGCGCCGGCGACCGCGGCGTCCACGCTGGAGCCACCGTCCAGAAGCACGCCCTCAGTGAGGGCAGTGCAGAGCTCGTCATCCGTCTGCACAAGTTTTATAACGACCTGAGGAGGAGCTGGGGTCAGGACCAGAGACCTTCAGGGTCTGGATCAGGACAGCAGATGCCTGACTCAGCCCCCACTGCAAAAAACTCACATCTTAGCAAGTATATCTTTAAAAACATTTTTTTTACTTATTTTAAGAGTGGTCACTCTAAAAAAGTTTTTTTTAAGTTTTTACTTGAAATAAGCAAAAAAAATTCTGCCAATAGTACAAGCAAATTTTTCTTTATAAGATTTCTTGAAAGAACATCCATTGCCTCAAAACAAGTTCCTATATCTCACTAAATGTTTCTCTTTAAAGTAATTTTGTCTCATTTTGAGTGTGACAAGATATTTTGACAAGAAATTAGAAAAATGTACTTGGGAAGATTTGAATTTTTACAGTGCAGAGCAACATACCGGACTTGGATCCAGGTTTATTTGCAGGAGCAGAGCAATGGCTGCACCAACAGCGAAGATGATCAGAACAGCGTAAACCTGCGCAGGCATCCCCTGATGGCAGCAGTCCTCATCCTCCTTCAGTCCGGACAGACTACCGGAGGACGTCTCTGTGGACTGGACGGGATCTGTAGCAGCAGCCAGGACGTTTTCATCTACATTCAAATGCAAATTCACCAGGTTTATGAGCCAAATCGACCAGTTTAAAAGGAGAAATCTGAAGAACGGGAAGAGAAATGCAACGCGCTACAAAAAGTCAAATCTTACCAAGAATATTTTTTTCATTTCTAGTCAAAATATCTGATCACACTCAAAATAAGTCAAAATTACTTAAAGAGAAACATTTTAGTGAGATATAGGAACTTGTTTTAAGACAATGCATCTTATTTCAAGAAATCTTATCAAGAAAATTTCACTTTTTCTGTTGGTAGACTGGTTTTGCTTATTAAAAGCAAAAAGATTTTTTTTTTTACTTTTACTTTGAAGAGTGGCCAAGTTTTTTTTGCATTTGTCTCAAGACAAGTTCCAATGTCTCCCTGAAATGTTTCTCTTTAGGTCATTTTGTTTTGAGTGTGATATTTAGACTAGAAATGAGAAAAATACTTGGTAAGATTTGAGTTTTGCAGTGTAGGCTCTTATTTACTTGTTTACGCACTGCAAAAAACAGTGATCAAGTTTTACATTCTTCTATTCAGCAAAAACGGCCTTAACCATCTCCAGCTGAGAGTAATACACTTGACAAGACCAGAATGTGTAAGATTCTTAATCTAGTTTTAAGCGTAAAAGTCTTTTATTTCTTACTTGAGAAGTGAATCTTAAAATTGGTTATTTTATCTGCATCTTAAGTTAAATTATTTCACTGAGACACCGTTTCAGGTCATATTGTGTCTTTCACTCCCAATTGTAGCTGTAAAAACTTGTTTTATGACCTCCCTTACCAGTTCATACACAGATGTTAGGCAAGTGGGAACTGATGTATATCTTGTCTTATAAAGTCATGTAAGTTATGATTGCTGCCTCTTGGCCAGGACTCCCTTGAAAAAGAGGTTTTTCATCTCAATGGGACTTTTCCTGGTAAAATAAATGTTGAATTAAAACAAGCTGTGAAAAACTCATTTTAAGTTTCTTATTAAGTGATGAACACTTAAAACTAGTCTGGTAAAGCTCATTTCTACCATTGCTCCTTTCTCATTGTAAGAAAAAAGATCTTGAAACAAGAATAAAAAACCTGGAATTCAAGAACTGCTACCACAGAGCAAGGTGGATTTTTAATTAGTTTCAGTTTTTATTTAGTTTTGACTTTTAATTCAGTTAGTTTTAAGTAATTTTTGAGCAGGTTTGCTAGTTTTAATTTTAATAATTTCATTTTTTGGAAAATGCTTATTCTTATTTTAGTTTTTATTAGTGTCAATTTTAGTGTTAGTTGTTTTTTTTTTTGGAGGGGGGGTTAATAAATTATAGGCATTTGTCTGGTGTGACATTCAAAATCATCAGAAAGTCACTGAGTAAAACCGGTACAGCAAAGTAAACAGATTAAATAGAAATAGATTTCATATCAACCAAAAATACATTTACAAAGACTAAAACTAAGGAGGTTTTTCCAATAAATTTAGTTAATTTTGTAAAGATACAACACAGTTTCAGTTAGTTTTTTAAAAAACAATAACTTTCATTTTTATTTCAGTTACGAAAATGTTTTTTCAATTTTAGATTACGTCAATTTTAGTTAACTATAACAACCTTGCCACAGAGGTGGCAAGGTATGTAACAGTCTGAAACAGTGGCTGCACTGCAAAAACTCAAATATTAGCAAGAATATTCCTCAAAATTTCTAGTCAAAATATCTCACCACACTCAAAATAAGACAGAATTACCTAAAGAGAAACATTTCAGTGAGATATAATATCGTTTTAAGACAATGCATCTTATTTCAAGAAATTTTATCAAGAAAATTTTGCTTGTCCCATTGGCATTTTTTCCCTTATTACAAGCAAAAAATAAAAAAAATCCTAGCCACTCTTCAAATAATTTTTTTAAAAAAGCCTTTTTCCGCCCTTGTAATAAGCAAAAGAAATTGTGTCAATGGGACCAGCAAAATCTTCTTGATAAAATTTCTTGAAATAAGATGCATTGCCTTAAAAAAAAAAAGATCTTATATCTCACTAAAATGTTTCTCTTTAGGTAATTTTGTCTTATTTTGAGTGTGAGTTATTTTGACTAGAAACTAGAAAAATATCCTTGCTGAGATGTGAGTTTTTGCAGTGTGTGGTGGTAGAACAGGTTGTCTAGTATTCAGAACGTCGTGAGTTCAAGTCCCATGTCGTCCAAACTAACATGACCCTCAGTAAAAGCAGCCCTCCCCAGCTCCACGCAGGTACGTGAGTGTTCGGAGGTTGGTGGGTGTTGTGCCGCCTTACAAAAATGGCTGTTTAGCAATTCCTGAATTCTAAAAAATGGTCTTGTTTTAAGATTTTTTCTCTTTTAAATGAGAAACAACACTCAAAACAAGCATTACAAGACCAGTTTTGAGAGATTTTTCACTAAATGAGGGACTTGAAATGAGTGTTTTATAACTTGCTTAAAGACATTTCTCAATATTTTTCTTATTTCAAGAAATCTTACCAAATATAATTATCTTACTGCATGGACAGATAATTTCACTTGATCATAATCTGATTCTTCTCACTTTCAGTTTTTTTAACTTGTACTAAGAACGCTAAGTTTTGCAGCATCTTCTCACCGGGTTCTGTAACGTCATTCGATGATACATCTGCCAGCTCAAATGGACGATCACAACTCCTGTAGTCACATACCGACTGCTTCAATCCTGATTCAGGAGACACATCCATCCTTCCGGACTCCCTCCAGGACTGATCTAACTCAGAAAAACTGTCACCTCCACCTTCAGCAGGAATTGAACACAGCAGGTGCAAATTACCTCCAAACCAGTGAGATCAGCGTTTGCTTCCGTCCAGCTGCGAGCAGTTCAGTGTCAGCGGGACATTTCAGTTTCAAAGTCAAACTTTTTATTTGTGTTTCTTTAGAGAAAAAAAAGTTTTAATCAAGTACATACAGATGAATGTGTGATGATGCATAAAACACGACTTTGGTCAAAACAACTGAGGATACGTTTAGTAAAAGCTGCACTTTTCTCATCGACACGTATAAAATGATGCGTTCACACACGCTCAGCATAGCTGCCTGTTACCTGAAAACAGTTGTCAAGTGCTATGGTGCTGCAAAGCCTAAAACTGAGCGGTGTTTCTGCGTGATCAGACAGGACGGAGGCCTTCGGCTCGGCTCCGTTCAGTGGCTGAGCCCGCGGGTCCCGGGCTGCTGCAGGTGGAAGAGGTTGTGCTGGACTCCCTGACGAGCACGGTTCTGCCGCTGGATGGCGTTGCGAGAGCCGCTGTGCCGGTCCGCCAAAGACTTGGGTTTCTGGGTTAACTGAGTCAGTTCTGCCAAAGCTTTGGAGGGGGGGAGGAAGCCGGACGTGGCTCGGCCGGTCGCAGGTGCAGACTCTGCAGCCGCCTCGCTGCAGACACACGACACAGAAAAGCTAAAAGTTAACCTTCATTCCGCGAGTATTCTCCGTCATTTCATCTTATCCGACATTTAAAGACACACAACGTAACTTTTGACATTAAAAATCTGCGTTTCTGACCCGTTTTGAAGTGGGGAAGTAAAGGAAAAAAAGAAAAAAAAAAAAATGGAGGGGGACCCCACACCATCATTCATTATGTGCATTTTTGAGCCGTCACAGCCCAGCAGCGTCCCGAGGCTCAGAAACTGCACTTTTCCATCTGGAATGCGGGCTACCGATATTTGATATTGTCCAACTCTTAATTTCCAATATCAACCGACACCGATATCTGCAGATAACTGTGAGGTTGTATCGCTCATATTCTGAGATACAACTATGGATCACCGCGAGCCTACGTCACAACCCGGAATTCACGTGACCACGAAGGTGGTCGGTGAGAAAATATGCTTCGTATTTGAGGGGTGTCTGATGGACTATGAGCCTAAAAAATTTTTTTTTCATTATTAATTTTTTTTTCGGCGGGGGTTTGAAATAAAATAAAATAGAAATGAGGTCAAGTTAAAGTGAAAGTTTTGATGGCGAGGGAGGAAGAGGAAGAAAAGAAAATTTGGTAGGGTTAGATGAAGGAATTGATTTTTTTGGGGCTGGGGTGGTAGAAGAAACTAACTGAACATAATAGTGAGAAGATTAGTTTTCTTATTTTAAGGTTTTGTTTGATTTGTGAGGCCGTGTGTGAACTATATATTTTTTTTTATAAAAAATTTTCTCAGTTTTTGGGAAGGGGGAAATTTTTTGATTGTTCTTTGGATTTGTATTATTAATATAAAAAATATTATAGACTGATTGTATGTAAGTGGTATGTTGTGTGTGTGTTAAATATAAAATGTTTTTGTTGCTTTTTATTTTTTTTTTTTTTAAGGGGAGGAGATGGAGGAGGGAGAGAGAGGGGGAGGGGGAGGGGGGGTGTGTATTTAAATTTAATGGTTTTATTGTGATTTTTATCAATATAAAAGGGAATTAAGGGGAAAAAAAAGATTATATAATATTCTTTTAATATAAGATGGTAGAGGAATAATGTTTATTTATTTAGGTGTTATTGGGTAGAGATAGTATATGGTTGGTGTGGTTTTGTTGGAAAAATTTTTTTGGGTGGTAGTGGTTGAATAAGGTTTTTAAAAGGGAGGTTAGAGGTTGTGGGGATATTCTGCTCCAACAGCAAAGATCCCAAAATCTCCTTAACTCAGCCAGAGGAGTTCATGTTGGACATCTGGCTGCCAGATATCAGATACTAGCAGGTATTAGATACTACCATATATCAGATTAGTCGGACCCCCCCCCCCCCCCCCCAACGTTGGTGAAATGAAGGAGTTTGTAGCAGATAATGATTATTTAGAGGCTGCACGTGGTTACCGCATCACCTCCATCATATCTGACATACGCTGATCTGAGTGGATCTAAATGTCTCCTGAAGGAATTCAAGTTGCACCAAAACTGTCTGGGGGAGGAAATGAACGGATTCATGCTAGAAAATAGGTCCAGGTTGAAAAAAAAACCAACCCTCCCCTTTAAGTTAGGAGCCCCTGTGCTCCTGGTGGAAAAAGTTAGTCTGGAGCCCTGAAATGTGAAGATCCATGTAGCTTTAATGTTTAGTGACTGAATCAAAAAAAAAAAAGATCTACAACAAGAAGTTGAACATTTTTGCAAAAAGGTGCCGATATAAAATGATCTTGGTCAGAAATCTCACCTTTCATTTTCCACGCTCGCATTCATGCTCTCGTGAAGAGCAGAGTTGGGTTTTCGTGTTTCAGTCAACGTTGCATGCTGGTCTTCCGGCGAAGCGGCCTCTGAGAAAACGAAGCGGACAGTTCAGTGCGCGCACAACCACACGTATACAGAAAAAGCTGTCTATGATTTTTACATCATCCATGAGTCTGCAGATAAACCCGCCACAGCCGTCAGACCCTGCGTTAAAGATGCAGGACGTAGCACCTACTCGGGATGTAACGATATTGTCGATATCGCGATATCGCCGGAAGTAAACTGCCGCGATATCGTCGTGGTCTTGTCACGGTATTAAACAGCGTATCTCTTGAGACAAAACTAATAGTTTTCAGTCCGCTCAATGCGTAGCGTAACGTACTAAACTACATAGACCATAATCCTTTGCTGCCAGTGCGCTCTTTTGAGCCTATAGGGGATTATCACGCTTCCGCGTTCCGGTTTCCGGAAGTTGAAACATTTGACACTTCCTCTTCCGGGCCATGTTAACGACAGCCGTTCCTGCTCTGTTATACTGTTTAAATCGGATAAACTCCAAACATACTTAAGTTTTCATTCTAGACTGAAGTGACACTAAGGAAGAAGTGGATCAAAACGATCGATTTGCCGCGGTGAAGGGCCGAACTTTATAATAAAACACACGTTTGTTTGTAGCCGGTGGGGCACAACACCGGCACTTCACAGCATGCTAGCATTAGCCAGCTAACGTTTACTGACGTGCTTAACATTGTGCGTCTTAAAACACACAAACATCTGAAAATCGGGTCTGTACCCCCCCGTTTCCAGTGGAACAACTGGGGACTGCCAAGAAAGGAGACGCTTTCAGATGCTTGTGTGTTTTCAGCCGCACAAAGTTAGGCACCTTATCGAGCTGGCTAATGCTAACCTGCTAACACGACTGCGCAGTCTGCCGGCTACAAACAAACGTGTGTTGTTTTATTATAAAGTTTGGTCCTTCACCGCGGCGAATCGGTCGTTTTGATCCACTTCTTCCTCAGCATCACTTCAGTCTGGAATGAAAACTTGGCATTGGCGTTTATCCGATTTACAAAGTTTAACAGAGTAGTAGCTGACGGACTATTGTTAGCAGGTTAGCATTAGCCAGCTCGATAACGTGCCTAACTTTGTGCGGCTGAAAACACACAAGCATCTGAAAGCGTCTCCTTTCTTGGCAGTTCCCAGTTGTTCCACTGGAAACGGGGGGGGGGGGGGGGTACAGACCCGATTTCCAGATGTTATGTGTGTTTTAAAACGCACAAAGTTAAGCATGTCGGTAAACGCTAGCTGGCTAATGCTAGCATGCCGGTGTTGTGCCCCACCGGCTACAAACAAACATGCTACGTTGTTTTATTATAAAGTTCGGCCCTTCACTCTGGAGAATCGCTTTGATCCACTTCTTCCTTAGTATCACTTCAGTCTGGAAGGTGTGAAAATTTCAGTAGGGTTGGCGTTTATTCACGTTATCTACGAAGTAAAGCAGGGACATTGAACTGGACCGGAAGTGAGCTGTCTAACTGTTTAAAACCGGAAGTTCGGAACACGGAAGCGTGATAATCCCCCATAGGCTGTTTTAATGCCTGGTTGAGTTTATTTAATCTAGTACCTGAGCCGTTTTCTCAATGAATATATGTTGGATTTTTACTTGAATTTCAGCTTCAGCAAATGTTTTTTAAGCAGGTCAAAATGTCACAAGCTTGAATTTGACAATATTGTAGCAATGACTCGTCAAAGCATTTTATGGCATCATTGTTGTTATTGCGAGCCTCACCACAATATCGAGATAAATATCATACCGTGAGATGTGGATATCGTTACATCCCTAGCACCTACGTAGCTCAGGTTTGTTCTTTTTCTATTTATGTCCTTCTTGTACTTCTGTATTTTTTTCAGCATTTTTTTAAATATATAGTAGATTTTACATAAACACTATACATACCGTTTATGTATGTATATATACTGTATATTAGGGATGCACGGAAAATTAGGCCGCCGAAGATTTTTGGCTGAAAATGATCCAAAAGTGCATTTTTGTTTTTTGGCCGAAAGACATAAATCACTAAAACCACACAGCTGAAACCTGCGATGACGCAGCAAACAGCATCCAG
Organism: Atherinomorus stipes; assembly: GCA_023101725.1. NCBI lineage: Eukaryota > Metazoa > Chordata > Actinopteri > Atheriniformes > Atherinidae > Atherinomorus > Atherinomorus stipes. The sequence continues at coordinate 23,722 of JALJCO010014525.1, forward strand.
CACACGACTTCTGCATTTCGGTTATCAGCCACATGAGTTTTAAAATATCGGCATATCAGATATCGGCCAAAATTCTAATATGGTGCATTCCTACTTGATTGTTTTATGTTTGAAAAGTGCTGTGTAAATAAAGCTGAAGTTGAGGGAAGAAAAATAATTTCCCAGGACAACTCAAGCTTTTCCAGGACAATTGGCTTTTTTGTGTGATTTTCCATGTGCTTTCCAGGACTGGAAAATTGGTTAATCACTTTCCAGGTTTTCCAGGACGCGTGGGAACCCTGTTTGATGCTTCACCTTGATGAGTGACGACAAGCCATCCTTCCTCCACCACTTCTCCAGGCTTCACATCTTCGGCGGTCTCCTCTGCGCCCCCGAACAGGAGCCGTGTGATGGTTCTGAACATACTTGTTCCTGTCCTGCTTCCTCTCTTTGTTCTGCAGGAGGATCTGGTGTTAGAGACAAACGTCACCTGCAGAAAACAAAGAAAAATGTCTTCAGATCAGCTCCTGGAAAGCAGCATCTTCAATCCCAGCCAGGCCAACATCGACTGGGATGCCATGAGAGACCCGACTATTATTTTTCAAAAACTCAAGCAGCAGTAGGTCAGCTGACCAGGAGGTCCAATGAAATTCTTGGTAGTACAGTGGGGTGAAAAAAGGACGCCAACTCCCCCAGAATTTCATTGTTGAGTCCATCTGTTTCTAAATGTGGGCGGAGCTTGTCCATCCAACATCTTTTCAGTGGAAATCTCGGATGCTGAGCCTTTCCACATAAAACTGGACCATATTTTCAGGGTCTGGTGGCATATTTCTAACGTTTTAAGGTAAACATAATTTGTAAATAATTGCCATTATGGGATTACAACTAATGGCATATACAGAGATAATTGAAAATAAAAAATTTCACGGTTCGAAAACTAATTCAGTTTACGTGCATTTGTTTAAATATACAGCTTCAACTCTCAGGATTAAACTGCGTCATTGTAAAATAGTAATAAAATAACGTCGCATCACAGCGACAAGCAAACAACATCAGCAAGCACGGTAAACAAGTCATTTTGTTTATTAAACGCTAACATCCAGTGTACAGTCGGTTTCTGCATGCCAGTGTGTCTATAAATGTTCTTACCGCAGGGTTTCTCAGTTTGACTCGCTGAACATCGTTTCCAGTTATTTTAAATGTCCAAGAAAAGCTCGCAATTTTACAAAATGAACCTGCTGCACCTCCGTATGTCAGTCTGTTGTTTTGTATTTCAAATGTCCAACCGATCCGAGCAGCCCGTAGCTCCGCCTCTGACCCCGCCCCCCAGGAGCAGTGAGCCAATCAGAGAGCGCGGAGTGAGCAGCCGTTTGATTTGAGTTTCCTCAAAGATGAAACTGCGCAGCCAAGATGGTTCCCGCCCAATTTTACAACATCTGGCTTTTGTTTGCTTTAACGAGCTTGTACCATTTTTACAAACTACACAAACGAAAATGAAGAAAGATTTCAGCTATTTTTGGCGACTGTATGACTACTGAGCTGTTTTCACTGTTATCAATAAATTAGGGATGGATGACCGATTTTTTCCCCTGTCAATGTGATACCAGTTGTTGAAATGGCACTTTTCCATCAATACCGAGACTTTTTGTCCCTTAAAAGAAAATCACATGATTTTACAGTTTGCATAAATATCTTGAATGCAAGGGCAATATTAGATACAAGTAAAACTTGAGAACAGAAGTTCTGGAAATGCCTTTGAAACAATAATAGATTATATTGATGAATAAATTAAACACAAATAGGATTAAAAATGTCTTTCAAAGATCAAATAACTTAAATACAGGTTAAGATTATTCAAATTCAATCAGTGGAGAATGTTCAAATGTGAAACGTAATAGTAGTATAAATTTATCAAAACATAATGTGCAATAACCTGCATTAAAGTACTGAATTATAGCGGCATCATCTGATTAGGATCTGACACAGAAGCTAAAATCTGGCTGCTTTCACATCATTGCATTGCCCAAAACTCTCAGAAGTGGAACCAAAGTGCATGTTTTTTAGTAGTATTTACTTAAAGTAGTGACTGATATTTTGTCAGGCTGGTATCGAAGTATCAACTACAGGGTATCGATGTGCCCATCCTTACATTAATCGTGTATTGATAACATTTTGTTCCCATCAAGTGGTTTAATCACGCCAAGTGTATTAACATTTTGCATACTTTTGTGTACTTGAAGCCTAATCATCAATATACTTTAAGTGTTGATGTTGAATTAACTTGAAGCATGCTATTTTGGAACAACTAATTTTGTGATAAATATATTTTAATTGTAAGAAAATTGTAGAAAAGCTCAACTTGAAGTGTACTTAATATACTTTTATGTGTTAAAGTGGAGCAAATTAAAGTATATTTTGTAAACTTCAAGTATATGACTTTATGTGTATGAACAAGTTTAATATGTCAAATTAAAATGTAGTTTGATTGTATTATAAATGCATTAAAATATATGTTAGTTATACTGTTGCCTTATTCCAGTTACTAAAAAGCATACTTTGCAGTTATCAGTCAGTATACTTTGTCATTACTTTGCTATACTACTTTCTACCTTGCACATTCTTGCATGCTAAAAGATGAAAGACTTCTGGGATACATGCAGGTGAAAAAAATACTTTAATGTTTATTTGAACCATATTCAAATGGTCATACAGTACTTTACAAATATTTCTAATCTCTAAATGCATAAACATTTTCGTATGGATTTGAACCATTTTCATTTTAAAACTTTCAGCATATTTTCAAATATTTGTACTTTTGTTCATTTTGTAGAAATATGTCGATTTCAGGCAGCAGACCTGCAAAGATAAACTTTGGATTATTTTCCTCTCAACACAACACAGCACCACCCAGTGTTTCCTGATATGATCCCAACATATTATTCCCCACTTTACGCCAGCAGATGGAGCATTTACTCCACTGAAGTTGTGTGTGTATACAGTCGTCTTCAAAATTATTCATACCCTGCAATTGAAAAAAAAAAGCTAAATTCACAATAGTAATCGCATTCAAATAACAAGAAACTAAAGAAACTGATAATAAATATAAATTTACAAAATTATATTTCAATGAATTAGATATTGCTTTTGAATTGTGGTTGGAAATAATAATTTAAAAAAACAAACAAACAAATAAACAAAACTGTCCCAGACACATTGGAGCACTTTCCCATGAACGGTGGACCAAAATACAGGTGTAGAAGTATTTTTGTTTACTTGTTTTATTTTTTGTGTGTTTGTTTTCAATATTTCTTTCGAACCAAAATTTAAAATCAATATCATGATTTTCATAGAATTTTTATTTATTATTACTTTTGTCAATTTCATCTTATTTCACTGACAGCTGATTTTTTTCCTTCTTTAATTGGAGGGTATGAATAATTTTGACAACTAATACATACATACACACACACACACACACACACACACACACACACATATATATATATATATATATATAGGCCTATATATAGGCTGATATAGGTTGATTACAGTCATATCTGATATTTCTACTTATTTCCTTTTAAATTTTCAAATAAACGCTCGACAGACTGAATATTTAAATATCTAACAGAAAACATAAACATGGCGTCTCGATATGAGCTGATACTTATTCTACTTTTTATGCCCTCATTACAAACCAGAGTAGTTTAGATCTGTCTTTAGCGCAGTTCAGCTCATTTGTCCGCACTGTCCCGCGCTCAATTCCACATTTATCCCCGCAAACACGTCACGCAGCTCCTTCACCTTTTCTCTGTGGATATTGTGTTTTTGTTGTTGCAAAGTGCGCGAGCACGAAGGCTTCTTCCTAAACACTTAAGCAGTGATATGCGAGGTGGGGAGGGCCCTGAGGGCGAGCACACCCCCACTGCCTGTGTCAGACTATTTCAGAACAGAGGCCAGCATTTAGTCGCTGTTCGCTTCACTCCGGAGCTCAAGTCCACCCCAACTTACGGACTAAAGGAGGATATTTCTGTCTCTCACAAGAACTCGCGGACTACAATCAGACCTGCGTTTTCATCTCGGACAAACTGTGCGTCGTGACCACAGGTTGCTTTTACGCACAGATATCTCAGACGCAGAAAGGACCATGCCTCGATCTTTCTTGGTCAAAAAGTACTTCGCTAAACAAAAACCAAACTACAGTGAGCTGGAATGTCAGAATGGTGAGTTTATTCCAACTTCTTTATTCCTTGAATTAATGATCTCCGCGAGTCTTGCGTAAGAGTCGGGAAAACACCTGTTTTCTCATTTTTAAATCAAGCCAAGCAGCATTTTCTGATCCAGGCTACTCCCCGATCAAGTCGAGGCCCGTTAGATGCACGTTCCCCTTCTGCACGCACACAGAGCTCCATTCATGTTACAAGCTCTTGTGAATACGTGGGAGGAAACGGGCCGTGGAACTTTCCCATATGGCTTTTATTTTGTGCTCAGAAAACTTCATAAATTACGATCTAAGAGAAGGGTCCTGACAGAGCGCGTGCAGGTGCTGGAAGTATCTGAACTGAATTTCACATGTTTGCTCTTTAATTGCATTAAAAGTGTTTCTTGCGCCTCCGCTTCCACCCTCAGACACTTCAGAGAGGTTTCCTCTGGCTGAGCTCTCGTCAGCCGACGCCCCCACCTGCCTGGTGTGGGACCTGAGCGTCCTCCCCGCCCTCTACCTGCCCGTGTCCCAGTCAGAGCCCTCCGCCACCTCGGTGCCCCTGGACCTCAGCTCCCCCTGCAGCCTCAGCAGCAGCGCCAGCAGCAGCGGGGAGGAGGACGAAGGCCGCACCTCGGACCCCCCCAGCCCGGAACCCGTGCACACGTACGCCCCTCGCCAGCGGATGAAATGCACCGGCGTCATGGCGCACATCAGCCCCCCGGAGGAGGAGGAGGAGAGGGAGACCCCCGCCACGGCGGCCAGGCCGGCGTTCCTCTGCAAACACTGTCCCAAAGAGTACACCAGCTTAGGGGCGCTGAAGATGCACATCCGCTCGCACACGCTGCCGTGCGTGTGCACCACCTGTGGAAAAGCCTTCTCCAGGCCGTGGCTGCTGCGCGGCCACATCCGCACGCACACAGGTACGACACGGTCAAAGCCAAGTCAGCGTCACGATGAGCTCCTGCTGAGTCAGCAGTCAGCTTCAGCATGACAATCAACCTGATGACGTCACTGATCACTGCAAAAACTCAGATCTTACCAAATATATGTTTCTAATTTCTGGTCAAAATATCTCATCAGACTGAAAATAATACAAAATTCCCTAAAGAGAAACATTTCAGTGAGATATAGGATCTTGTTTTAAAGGAATAGTACACCTACAGAATGACTCACCCTCATGCTGAGCAAGACTTTGGAGCACTTTTGTAATATCTCAAATGCAGACAGAGATCAGACAGGTTTTAGTTTTCCCCAACTTTCATATTATGGAGTTCAGCAGCGACTGAATCAAAAAGGTCCATAAAAGTCCACAAAACTTGTCAATATTCCTCCATACTGCTCGTCCAATGTAATCCAAGAGTCCTGAGTGGGTAGCATCCAGAATTTACTGAAACCACATCATTTAGTAGATTTTTGGAGCCTAAACAGTAGAACATGTAGCTGCCGTAAAGCGCTCCCCTGCAAGTTCACGAAACTATGGAAGCCGCGGCGTTCAGCGCTTACTCTGCTGATAATGCAAGCGTAGAAGAAGAAAATTAGCTGTTTACATTGTGCTAAGAACTAACAAGCTGCGGACAAACACAAGAGGGGTTGGATATTGATTTAAAAGAAAAAAAGAACGTGCAATCTCGTCTGCCGCGGCTTCCAAAGTGTCGTGAACTCGCAGGGGCGCATATCACGACAGCTAGATATTCTACTGTTAAGTCTATAAAAATCTACTAAATGATGTGGTTTCCAGTTAAAACCTGGACACTACCCACTCAGGACACTTGGATTACATTGGACGGGCAGTATGGAGGAATATTGACAAGTTTTTGTGGACTTTTATTGACCTTTTTAGTTTGGGCGCCAGTGAACTCCATTATATGTGAGTCGGCGGATAACGGAAAAAACGCCAGACCTCTGGCTGCATTTGAGATATTAAAAAAGTGCTCCAGAGTCTTGCTCAGCATGATGGTGAGTAGAAAATGAAGGAACATCTTTTTGTGGGTGTACTATTCCTTTAAGACAATGCATCTTATTGCAAGAAAACTTACCGAGAAATTGTTATTTGTTCCATTGGCAGAATTTTTTGCTTATTTCAAGCATAATAACAATATTTTTTTTCACTTATTTCAAGAGTGGCCAAGATTTTTTTTTGCTTGCAATTAGAAAAAAATTCGTTCAATAGAACAAGTAAGATTATCTTGATAAGATTTCTTGAAATAAGTTACATTGCCTTAAAGGGGAATTTGGCTTATTTTTAACCTGGGGTGTGTTTTCATCTGTCCTGTCATATATGTGAGTCATGGAAAAAGGAATTTTCCAGATAGCTCCAGTATTTATCTGGGCAGGCAGCTTAGCAGCAGCAGCTAGCAGCCCAGCTAATGGTAAGTATGGGGCAACTGGCCCCCGTGTCTGAGTTCACCCTGAAAACCTGCTTTTTTTCCCCCCACACTGAAGGGGTCAGGTCGTCTCAACAAGTGTCCGAAATCATACTAAAGAGGAGAAATGAACCAAAGTACCTACATTACCTGGAGATCTCTATTTGTTTTGGTGTTTGTGCTTAAATCTCGGGACGCTGGAAATCAAATCTCATTCCAAAATCACACAATACCTCACGTCAAATCATCAGTGGGGGACGCGAGTTATTGCACAATTTACAAAATCACACAATAACACGTGTCGAATCATCAGTGGAGGGCGTGAGTTATCGCACAATTTATGAAATAAACAATAATACGCGTTGAATCATCAGTGGTGGACGCAAGTTATCGCACAATTTACGAAAAAACAATAATACGCATCAAATCATCAGTGGAGGGCGAGTTATCGCATAATTGACAAAATCATACAATAACACGCGTCAAATCATCAGTGGGGGACGTGAGTTATCGCACAATTTACAACATCACACAATGATTCACGACAAATCATCAGTGGGGGACGCGAGTTATTGCACAATTTACAAAATCACACAATAACGCGTCAAATCATCAGTGGGGGACGTGAGTTATCGCACAATTTACAAAATCACACAATAACACGCGTCAAATCATCAGTGGGGGACGTGAGTTATCGCACAATTTACAAAATCACACAATAACACGCGTCAAATCATCAGTGGGGGACGCGAGTTATCACACAATTTACAAAATTACACAATAACACGCGTCAAATAATCAGTTGGGGACGCGAGTTATTGCACAATTTACAAAATTACACAATAACGCGTCAAAACACTGGTGGGAGATGCGAGTTATCGCACAATTTACTAAATCAAAGAATAGCACACGTCATTACATCAATGGGGGACACGAGTTATCGCACAATTTACTAAATCAAACAATAACACGCGTCAAAACACCGGTGGGGGACGTGAGTTATCACATGATTTTGGAAAGAGATTTGGACACAAACACCAAAACAAACATCGATCTCCAGGTAATGTCGATACTTTGGTTTATTTCTCCTCTCTAGCATGATGTCGGACACTCGTTGAGACTATCAGAGCCCTTCAGTGTGGAAAAAAAAGCAGGTTTTTAGGGCGAACTTAGACGCGGGGGCCAGTTGCCCCTTACTTACCATTAGTTGAGCTGCTAGGCTAATAGGGGTGGGAAAAAATATCGATACATTGAAATATCGCAATATTTTCACATGTCGATATATTGATATTTAAAAACGTGGTATCTATTTTACTAAGGAAATAGTAAAATATATCGATACCGCATTTTTAAAATGTCTATAAGGTATCGACATATCAATATTTTTCCCACACCTACCGGCTAAATACTGCAGCTGTCTTGAAAATTCCTTTCTCCATCACTCACATATATGAAAGGACATGAAAACACACCCCAGGTTAAAAAAAAAAGCCAAATTCCCCTTTAAGACAAGTTCCTATATCTCACTGAAATGTTTCTTTTTAGGTAATTTTGTCTTAATTTAAGTGTGATGAGACATTTTGAGTAGAAATGAGAAAAATATACTTGGTAAGATTTGAGTTTTTGCAGTGATCAGCAGCCATTATCACACTGTTGGCTCAGTATGCATCGATCAGTCATTGTGTTTAATGCCCCCGCAACAATGACTCGTGGGCTGATTACCTTATCACGACAGATTGAGGAAAGAGGAGGACAAAAGGTTTGAGGAATGCCTGAAGGCTGCTGCTATCACCGAGCACTTATACCTGCAGCAACTTGTTAGTGTGCTAATCTCATTTGCCTCTGATTGAATCATGTTAATTCAGTCAGGCTCTGACCCCACCAGCAGCCATGTGATTCTCCAGTATCTTCACAATGTGTGTGTGTGTGTGTGTTTGTGTGAAGCGTGTGGGGTGTGTGTGTGTGTGAAGTGTGAATGGAAAGTTCCTGCGAACTGGAAAGCCTCTGTATCAGTACGATGACTCGTATTTAAAAGTGGTTCCAGTGGAGTCATGAGATCTGTTTCTGTCCTTGTCCCCCACCCCCAGGTGAGCGCCCGTTCTCCTGCCCCCACTGCAACCGGGCCTTCGCCGACCGCTCCAACCTGAGGGCCCACCTGCAGACCCACGCGGAGGTGAAGAAGTACCAGTGTGGCGTCTGCTCTCGCACCTTCAGCCGCATGTCGCTGCTGCAGAAGCACAGCTCCTCGGGCTGCTGCTCCGCCGCCGTCTGAGACGTCCGGAGCCACACGGAGGGACTAAGCTCGGAGCGGCGGAGGACTCTACGCAAACCCTGCCAGCCTGTTCAGGACCTGCAAGGCCTGATTTAAGAGACCTGGAGGGAATCAGACTTTACAAGCCTCTTAGCTTCTCTTCTCCAGTGTAAAAGGGCTGAGAAGCATTTTTTCTTCTTCCAATCTTGACTGAGGTCTCGAGGCTGGACCAAATCCGAACTGACCGATGCAGAAACTCGCTCCATACCATCCCTTTGTTGCCATTGTGCCCATTCCAAACAACAAATGTGTTGTGAAGCCTCTGCGGTGGGAGGCGTCCTTCCCTGCCTCAGTCCTGGTGCTGGTCGGCTCAGGACCGGCCCGGGCGCAGCTGCTCGGAGGTAGGGGTGCGTGGGTGCGTGGGAGGGATAAATCTCTCGGCGTGTCACAAAACGCACACATTCGCACACACCAGAGCAAATGCACACACAGCTGTCCCCGGTACTGCGGTGTAGATAGACGAGGTGCTAACAGGTGCGGCGGCCGTGACCTTCGCTGATAGCAGGTGACTTCCACTGCCCTTGGTTCGCTCAAGAAAAAAGAGGAAGCGTGTCATGGCAGAAGAATGGCACCAGTTAGAGTCCCTTTTTCACCGGCCGGATCACTCTAAGCCTCTGTTTTGACTACACCCAAACCTTCTCTTTAACCTGATGAGCTTCAGAGATAGGAAAAGCTGTTCTGCTGTTTCCCAAAGACCACGAAACGTGGAGGAAAACGAAAGCCATGCACTCCAGGTTACCACAGTGTTAATATCAGCAGCCAAAAGCCATATAACTTAAATGAATGTGCCTTGAAATTGTATTACTTCGACAACCAAAATGTGCCTTTTCTTGTTTGTTTTAGTTTTTTTTTACCTCATCTAGTCGCCGTGGATTTGACATTTGATTGCAGTATTAGCAGAAAGTATGCAGCTTTGAGAAGTCCGAAGGCTGGGACCAAAGATCCGAGTTTACACCATGTAGACATGGTTGCCTAACGCCTGCCGCACACGAGAGCTTTCTGCTGAGCTAAAAGTCACGGAGGCCGTCCGCTCAGCAGATCGTCGCCGTGTCGCCTCAATGTTGGCGAGTTTTCTGCCTCACGAGGCCTTCAGGTGGAAATCAAACAGGTTTGAGGCGAAAAGCGTACTCTGTGCGCGCAAGTTGAACTCTGCTGAGGGCAGAAGTTCTCGCGACCAATCAAAATGCATCCGCAGATCACATGATTTCAAGATGGCAGCCCTCTGTCATCACGTTAGAAGACCTGATTGATATTTTGCAAAAAGATCCAAAAACTGAAGCAGAAAAGTTTTGAGGATCTTTTTGTTAGAGACTGAATTGTGTTTTTGTATTTCATTGTCATTTATTTTGTCGTTTTATTAAAGGTACAGTATGTTAAAAATCAAAGGTCAATGGCAGAAAAATGTGATATATAATTTAAAACTGTGTTTCTATTAATGTGTAATCGCTGCACTAGAACAGCTGTTACATGTTTATTTTATTAGAATGAGTCATTTATATCTACTTGCTGGGAGGTGCACATATGGAGGCTGCCATATTTGTCTTTACTACGGTGTCCCTGAATGGATAAAAACTATGTAAGTGAAGTAAGAACCCTCTGAACTTTAAAACTGCTGTAGCAGCTTTGTTTAAAGGGAGATAAAGCACTGTTTGGGATCAGTAATGACTTAAAAGACATTAAGCATAGTTACTCATATTACTGTCATAGCTACACCTGAGACCACGGGGTCCACTCACAGATGAAAACATCTTTATGTCTGGGAGAATTTTGGCCACTAACGGCCACCGTACATTCACAACAGTGCTGGAATATGAAGTCATTTGAAACATCTTTTTTTCAAATACCCATCTTTACCACTAGATGTCAGTAATTCTTACATACTGTACCTTTAAGTTAATCGTATGCGACATACTATAATATAATCACACCAGTTGGTGGCGGTAGTGCAACTTTGAGTTTGCCGACTGCCATTAAACTCGACAAAAGAAGAAGTCATGTAAGAAAAAATGAAACTGATACAGAGACGATATCTGGGTGGATGTTTCTGAAACATCAGCAGGTCTAGTCTGGCCGTATTTCCACCAATTTATCCTCTAAAATGTAACAGACCACGTCGCTGCGCGCTGTCATCTTGAAATCATGTGATCTGCAGACGCGTTTTGATTGCTCGCTAGATCTTCTGACCTCAGCAGAGCTCAAGTTGAGCGCACACGGTGAGTTTTTCACCTCATGAGGCCAAAAATATCAAACCTGTTTGATTTTCACCTGAAGGCCTCGTGAGGCAGAAAACTCACCAAAAATCAGGCGACACGGCGACGATCTGCTGAGCAAACAGCCTCCAACGACTTTTAGCTGAGCAGAAAGCTCTCGTGTGCGGCAGGCATAACGTGATGAAAGCCTCGTGGATGGACAAAACATGATTTTTTAATTTTTCCTAAACATTTTATGGCTGTTTTTTTTGTGCAATGTACAGATGATGTGTTATTTCCTTTTTTTTTTACCGTGCTTGTGTGTTCACTTCTCCTTCCTGTATGTGTCGTAACTGAAACCTTTTCAATAAAGTAATTTATGTTTACAGTATGAAATCTACCTCTGTTATTTACTTTAGCACAAAGAAAAGCTGCGCAGCGGTTTGATCGCCCCTCAGGTTGATCATTAACAGGGAAATTTCTGTTCAGCATCTCTGGCTGGGGGGGGGGGATGAGGCAGCCTTTGTTCGGCAGGTGAGCGCGCGAGGTGATGGACGGGGACAACTGAACGCACCTGCTTCCGTTCTGCACCTGCCACCTTCGTCTGTGTCGCTGTGCAAACAAGGACATGCAAATCATGTAAGCATCAACGTTCAGTTGTGATTTTATGTGGTCACCAGCGCTGGAACTCATCACTCATTGGCTGAAGCAGTTACTGAACTGTGTGTATATTTTCCCAACTTGGGGAACTGCAACGTTCTCGTCTTCCAGACGGTGAGTCAGAGTCTGCTCAGACTGGAGCTGCAGGTTCCCATGGCTCCTCGCGCTCAGGCGGCTCGTCAGGATGGCGTGCGTGGGCTCCGAGGCCGGGCCGGGCCGGGCCGGGCCGGGCCAGGCCCAGCGCAGGGTGACGTCAGCTGTTCCACAGCCCCGCTTTCCTGTTGAGTCAGGGAAACGTGCTCACAGCCACCAGCTGGGACGACTCACCTCGCTCCCTGAAAACAAACCAGCCCCAACACGGAGGAGCTGACGGAGTCCCTGATTGGCTGTCCCTTCTCCTCATTCGTATCATCCAGGATCAGTGGTGGGGAGTAACAGAATACATGCGTTTAGAATACTATTTATTAGGGATGCACAATATTGGAATTTTAACCGATATCGATACCAATATTACAGCTTAAATGTAAATTATGTAATATTCATTCCTTGTAGAGCTGCAGCTAGCGATTATTTTAATAGTCGATTAATTTATCCCTGTAATCGATCGATTAATCGATTAATCGAATAATCGAATAAGCTCTATGTTTTTAAAGATGTGACTGAGATGCAATGGAGTAATAATGAGTCCAAATCGGCACCAAAGACTGTAGTTGACATGCAAGGAGTGGGTGGAAATAGTTTATACAGACCGGAAGCAACATGAAGCAGGACTTAAAAGTTAAACGAAGCATCGATTACTAAAATATTAATCGATTATTTTTTCTAATCGATTAATTCTAATAATTTGTTTGTTTGTTTTTTTGTTTTTTGTCGTGTTTGAAAGAAAACATCTTTTCTTTCAAATAGCCATCTTTAACAGTAGATGTCAGTAATTTTTAAATACGGTACCTTTAAAGTATTTAGAATACAGTACTAGAGTTAAGAATTGTAACAGAATACATTACAAAATACATTTTTAAAGGTACAGTACGTGAGAATTACTGACATCTAGTGGCAAAGATGGGTATTTGAAAGAAAATATGTTTTCTTTTAAACAACTTTTTATTCCAGCACTGTTGTAAATGTACGGTGGCTGTTAGTGGCCAAAATTCTCCAAGATATAAAGATGTTTTCATCTGCGATGGATCCAGTGGTCTCAGGTGTAGCTATGACTGGACTATGAGTAAATACTTTTTAAAGTATTACACATCCCAAACAGTCTTTAACTCCCATTACACAAAGCTGGTACAGCAGTTTTAAGTTCAGAGTGTTCTTAGGTCACACACATTGTTTTGTCCACTCAGGGACACCGTAGTAAAAATGGTGGAACAAATATGGCAGCCTCCATATGTACACCATGGAACAAGTAGATAAAAATGACTCATTCTAAGAAAATAACCATATAACAGCTGTTCTAGTGCAGTGATTTCACATCAATAAAAACACAGTTTTGAATTATATATCACATTTTTCTGCCACTGACCTTTGATTTTTTTTATCCTGTACCTTTAAGTGTGTATTCAGTATTCTGTAACTAGTAGGAAGTATTCACCCCAACACTATGAGGATGCTGTTGGATAAAAGAGCCTGGAGGTTAGTTCAGGACTTGTCTGATGATGTCAGCCGTCATGTCCTGATGTGAAAGCGACTGTTAGCAAAGGCAGAGTAAACACCAACATCTCCGTTGAGTTTCTCTTCGTCTTGCTGGACAGACCTTGGTTTTCTGCACCTTTCATGGACAGCCGTCTAATTTGACCCGTATAAGTTGATTTAAGTCAGTGTTGGAATGTGACGCTATGAAGAGTTGCACCTTTCCTGCCTTCTTATATGGAACTAAAAACATGAATGCTCCGTTTGCTTGTTCCTTGAGGAGAGCAGAAGGCCTGGATGTGAAACCTGAGAGCGTTTTCCTGCTGTGTGCTTTACAGTGCCAGAGCACTCACTGTAATTTACCAAAAGTGGCTGCTATTTATGCCATAAAGCATGTGTTTAACATTCCTGAACCCCACTGTGTTTGTGTATTCCTCGCTCGCTCTCTCCCACTCACTCTCAGCCTGCCTCCACGGCTGTATTTCTATTTATGTGTGTGTGTGTGAGTGTATAGTAAGTGGAAATGGTCCCTTCAGAGCAGCAGCCCTTTCCCTCTTCGCAGGAGGATCATCTCTCCCCCTCGGAGACAAGGCCGACAGGAAGAGGGAGTTTACATTGGCCTACTTTACCCAAAAAAAGTTGGCGTGTGTTGCAGCGCTGCAGAGATGAAGTGCTGGTTCTGCTGCCGTGTCCCATCCCCCTCCGCTCAGCTGTCCCACCCATGGCTGCCGCTGCAGGGTGGAGCTGGGTGGCCGGGAGCTAGAAAGCGGCCTTCGGTCCAGCAGCGGTCGGGTCTGTGAGAAAGGAAGGAGCTGTCAGCATCTCGTAAACAGAGCTCGTCCTGCACTCATGACCTGGAGCCGTTCTCCCAGGAAAAGCCTCCAGACCGGCTCAATCACCTGAGGACGAACACGTCACGGCCTCCTGACACGAAGCTGGGCAGTGGGCAGATGTAGAAGGCATGTGGGTGGATGAAGAGCTGCCTGCAGGAGCAGAGAGAGACATCCATCCTGCAGATATGCTGAGCTCTCTGATGGCTTTCCTCCTGAAACACTTCTCACCTCATTCATTTCTCCGTCAGCCTCCTCCACTCAGATTAGCGCCTCTCAGTGTCTCAGATATTTTGGCGTCAGACATTTTTCCTCTGACTACGTGTGGTGGGAGTTTTTTTTCTCAGGAACACTTAAAATAAGTTACAAAAGAATTAAAACAATTTTTTTTTTTTGCTTGTAATGAGCAAAAAATCTGCCAATGAAACAAGTGAAAATTCTCTTGATAGAATTTCCTGAAATAAGATGAGAAAAACTCTTAGCTATATTTTACTAGTATAGTGAAGTTTTGTGTCTCATAATAAGTAGGGATGATCGGTACTGTTTTTCTTTTTCTTTTTTACCAATATCCGATAATTCCCAACTCTTAATTTCCAATCTGATATCAACCGATATGTATGTCTTATATTCTGAGATACAACTACATTCTGCTCCAAGAGCAAAGATGCCAAAATATGCTTAAAGGGATAGTACACCCACAGAATGATCTGCATTCATTTTCTACTCACCCTCATGGTGAGCAAGACTCTGGAGCACTTTTTTAATATCTCAAATGCAGCCAGAGATCGGACAGATTTTCGTTTTCCCCCAACTTTCATATAATGGAGTTCTGAACCAAAAAGGTCCATAAAAGTCCACAAAAACTTGTCAATATTCCTCCAAACTGCTCGTCTAATGTGAGTCAAGTGTCCTGAGTGGGTAGTGTCCAGAATTTACTGGCAAACACATCATTAAGTAGATTTTTATAGCCTAAACAGTACATGTAGCTGCCGCAAAGTGCATCCATGCGAGTTCATGACACTACGGAAGCTGCGGCAGACGAGATCACGCGTTCTGTTTTTCTTTCTTTCTTTTGTTTAAATCAATATCAACCCCTCTTGTGTTTGTTCGCAGCTCGGTCGCTTTTAGCACAATGTAAACTGCAAATTTCTTCTTCGACACTTGCATTAATGGCAGAGTAGGCGCTGAACGCCGCGGCTCCTATAATGTCGTCAACTTGCATGAACGTGCAAATAGAAAGTGCGATGTTCTACTGTTTAGGCTATAAAAAGCTACTAAATGATGTTGTTTCCAGAAAATTGATTTAATCAGTGCTTTAAGTAGAATGAATAAATGAGTACTATTGTCCTGTGAGTTCAGAGTTTCGCAAATTGTGTTTTTGTTGTTGTCTGGGTAACGACCTGCTCTTCTCAGCTGTACTACGGAAGCGCACATCGTGAACGCACAGCCCCGAAAAGTGTGTAGAACCCTGATAACTAACAGAAAGCTAAATCTGGACTCACGGGACAATCGCACTTGTTCGATCGTTCATTCTGCTTAAAGCATTGATGAAATGAAGGAGTTTTGCTGCACATAATGTCTTATATAGAGGCTGCCCCGTCTCCGCCATTTTACTGGACGTACACTGAAGGGCGACTCAACGTAATATCTTCCCAAGGAGTCAAAGTGATGCAGAAACTTTACCGGTGAGTAAATGCACGTATATACTCCTATAAGGTCCAGGTTGAAAAAAAAAGAAAGTTCTCCTTTAAAAGCATTCAGATAAACTGAGTGTAATTAGATATTTCGACTAGAAACTAGACAAATAAACTTGTTAAGATTTGGCGTTTTTGCGGTGAAGATCTCCTGGGTGTTGCTGTGTCACCCCTGACCTGGTAAAGATGGAAGCGCAGAGATACGAGACAGAAAACAGAGTTAATTCCTCTCTGAGCTGGACAGAGACACAAACCCTGCATCTGGTAAATAACACCAACAGTGGTAACACCGCAAGTATGCTTAATGATGGATTTGATCAGGCTGTGGAGCTGCCCGAAGGCTGGATTGGAGAAGTGGTTGGCTGGGTTAGGGGATGGGGGTAAGGGTGCATATTAAAGAGTAATGAATCACACACTCAGTCACAGGGTCGCCGGCTATGAATGTGCTCTCTGTTGGTTTTCCTGGAGCCTGGAGTTTACTAACTGATGACGCAGGCTGGACTTGATCAGAGACATGTGTTGCTGTGGACTCGATGCCAGTGAGAAGCAGAGAGAGAAAGAAGGGGGAGTAGAAGGGTGGATGGCGCCTGAGCTCTGCTTTTCCTGTGTGTCCTTCTGGGCATTGCCTCACGCTGAAGCTGATGGGGCTGGAGAGGAGATGGAGGGAGAAAATAAACCCCACTTTTACCCTGGGACAGGAAACAAGAGCTCCTCAGAGTAGCCTGACCCAGCTTCTTTCGTTAACAATCATTTCTCCCAAATTCTCATGTGGCATCTCCCCAGAATGATGAGTGGTGTGTCTGCTGGATGCAGAAGAAGCCAAAACACATTTCGCTCTGACTCAAGATTACAAATAAAGGCAACGGATTCTGCAGCCGTCAGTGTGAATAAATGCTGAAGCCAGCAGCAGGAACAATGCGGATACTCTGCAGGCACCATGTTGACTTTGTTTACCATTTTTGCATCCAATCACTCACACGACTGTCCGAAACTCCTCCTATTGGCCTATTTTTTTCCTGCATTACCATGTAAAATATTATTATCACGTCTGACTTGATTGGTTGTGTCACACTTGATCATTTCAACCAATCAGCTGATCATGAAGAGCAGACTAGGCAAAGATCAAAGAGAGAAAAAGCCTCATCATATAAAAGCTGCTTTGTTTTCTTACACCCTCCAAGACAGCAGGGCCCCCCCACACGGAGAAAAAAGGACCATGTTGCTGCCATAAAAGGCTGATCAGAGGCGAAGAAGGAGAAAGTGGATGAATTAGTGGGTTTGGATGCGGTTTTGTGAGATGTTTGAGAGTATTTGTGAAATAGAGAATCATGTGGTATCAAGGAGTTAAAAACATGAAGAGGAGACACAAATCTGGTATAAGTGAAGGTTTTTAAAAAAGGAAAATGTGTTTTTCCAAGACTATAATCATTGAGGAAGAACAGAGATCTTCGGTGTGACACCAAACTTGCCTGTTTGCTCTGTAACTGGTATTTTAGCCTGCTGACATGTAGATGCGATATGTCACTACAGAGTCGTTGAGGCCATTTCAGAAGGTGCACCTTTAATGCAAATGATCATTTGGTGCTGCAGAAATGGACAGCCATTGTCCATACCTACTTATTCTGATGCAGGGCTGCAGGGGGCTGCAGGGGGCTGTGGGGGGGCATGGTCCATGCTGTGCAGGCCAGGAACAAACCATGAGAAAATTATTGGGTAAAGCATGTAAATCTATTTTTACAGACAACGTAATCAGGGGCGGAGCTAGAGGGATTGTCAAGGTGGCACTGGCCCCTTGTGTAATCTGATTGGACACCCCAGGTGTCACTTCACGTGACTACGATGGAGTTTTAGAGCCACGTTAATGAAAAAAAAAAGTTGTTTTTTTTTACAGATTTTGAAAAAACTGCCATAAAGATATGAGAAAAAAGTTTTGATATTTTAAACGGAGAAGCGGAAAGTTGATAAAAACGAGGGGGGGTGGAGGATTTGGTGAAGATGTACTTCAGCAGAGGTTTAACAAACCAGGAGATCTTCAATCTTTTGGCACATCAGCACCACATTGTCATGAGTATGAGGACTTTGAAAAGAATCTGCTAGAAGATGAATCTGTTCTACAGAAAGAAGCAGACGGACTTGGAGGAAATGTCTGCTTTTGTTGGGGGGGGGGGAACTGGCTGGAACCGGTCGACTGCAGGATTCTCCGTGGATGCATCAGCAGCAGTTCAGAGCGCTTTTCTGCT
This sequence comes from Atherinomorus stipes, assembly GCA_023101725.1. Taxonomy (NCBI): domain Eukaryota; kingdom Metazoa; phylum Chordata; class Actinopteri; order Atheriniformes; family Atherinidae; genus Atherinomorus; species Atherinomorus stipes. The sequence continues at coordinate 41,821 of JALJCO010014525.1, forward strand.
TCTTCTTTAACTCAGACCTGAAAACTGTTTAATGACTCCAGAAGTTTAAACGTGCAGGACGTTAACTTACCTGTGCTGCACTCTCACATGTTTCCATTATCCACTTACTAGTACAGTTACCACTTTATTCTCATAAAATGACTTCATTCTTTAGTCTATGGTCCAGACTAAAGAACCGTACCCAGACCGACCTGGAGGGGATCTCGGTACAGTTCCATTCAGACTCCAGTACAGTTTGCCGCGCTGTCTCGATTCGGCCCATTTAATTCAATTCAGTTCAATTCAGCTTTATTTGTGTAGCGTCAGTTCATGACAATGTCACCAGACAGAAGTTCAAGTCAGATTCATAACAGCCTGGCTAAGAAAACCAATAGATTGGGTTGAATCCTGACTTGACCCGGTCCAATCCCCCACCCTGAGCCACCGCGGAGTGGTGGCGACAGCGGGAGGAAAAACCTCCGGAAGAACCCGGTTCAGGTAGGGCGGTCATATGCTTCGACCAGCTGGGATGGAGAAGACAGAAAGTGACAGAAAGAGAGAGAGAAAGAGGGACAGAAGAGCAAGAGAGAGAGAGAAATTAACAACAATAAATGAATCCTCCATGAGAAGCGAAACAGAAGCGAGCAGAGAGATCGCTGAAGATGTCTCTGAACTTTACTTTTGTTAGTTTTCAAAGCCCTCAACGGTCCGCCCCCCCCTTATCTGGCCGACCTGCTAGTCCCCCAGCAGGGCCCTTCGTTCCGTTGGCCAGCTTCTTTTAGAAATCCCAAGGACGAAGCTGAAACAGTGGGGCGACCGCTCGTTCTCAGCTCCTGGCCTGAGATTACGGACCTCGCTGCCTCCTGACGTGCGTCTCAGTACTGAACCGGGCTCGTTTAAACCTAAGCTAAAGACCTGTTTGTTTCGTCTAGCTAGTTCATTTAAAATTTATTTTACGCACACCCTGCGCTCCCCTGAGTAGCCTGCTCTGATTCTCTGCTGTTTCTACAGCTCTTCATTACTTTGCTCTTAATTTTCCATTATGTAACTTTGCATTTTTATGATGTCTTTCTCTGTTGCCGCTGCTGTAAAACACTTTGTGTGTCCATTGGGTACTGTAAAGGGCTATAAATAAACTTGACTTGATTTGATTTGAAAGACGATTCAGGTTAGGAGCCAAAAAAAAAAACTTGCAGTGTTCTTGTGCCGTATGCAAGTTTAATCCTGGAACAACAGCAGTATCTGTGCTGCTGCATAAACTAATGAAAATAAAATATCACCAACGAAACGAGCAGAAGACCACAACAAGCAGCTGGATGTTTTCCTCCAAGATTCTTTTTCTTCACTTATTTCGCCAATTAGTTTTTACCTGCGTCACACAAAACAGAATTTTCTGAGGAGCGCTGCCACCAAGGACACCCCCCTGAACAAAAAGCTGGCCACCCCTGCCAAAAAAATTTTTTCATCTATATCAATCTTAGGCTATGTCCACACGAAGTCAAAACGGACACGAAACGCTGATATTTTCCAGACCATTTGTCTTAAAGACGGAGATGTAAAATAAATGTGATCGACCACATGAATGCATGGAAACGCTGCAAAATATGTGCCAGGCCTGTAAGTGGCGCTGTGGTACTAAAGCAAAAATAGGCGAAAACAGGCGATGAAGTACTGGGCATGCGCAGAAATATCTATGCAACGTTTAACAACCAAACCGAATGCTCTGATCTACGGTTGCGATCCACCAGAAACTCCCAAAAAGAAGAAGGTTGAACAACCAAACCGAAAAGATGGCAGCAAGTACGAATGGGCGAACAGGTACGAGCAGCAAACATTCAACGACGGCGCCATTGTTGTGATGCTGAGTGTAGCGCATGCATGTTTAGAGGCGAAGCTATGACGCATGCGTGTAAGAAAAAAAACACGCATGCGTCTTTTCTTAAAAGATTTCTTGAAATAAGATGCATTTGCCTTAAAACCAGCTTCTATATCTCACTGAAATGTTTCTTTTTAGGTGATTTTGTCTCATTTTGAGTGTAATGAAATATTTTGATTAGAAATTAGAAAAATATACTTTTTAAGATTTGAGTTTTTGCAGTGTAATGTTGAAATTAAGGAAGTTTTCTGATAATGCCTTATATAGAGGCCCATTCAATCTGCCCCTTTCACTGCCATTATATGGATATATACGGATCTGCAATAGATCTAAATAGTGTCGAAAGGAGTCAGAGTGACGCAGAAATGTCACTGGTGAGTAAATGCACGTATAAATTCCAGAAATAAGGTCGAGGTTGAAGGAAACAAAAGTTATCCTTTAACAACCCTTGGCCACCCCTAAAGAAGATCTCTGCAGGCGCCCCTGGCCGCCACGTGCCTGGGGTGGATATTTAACATCCACAGTGGTTGTTTCATCAGCAGAAACTCTGGTGTGAATGTGAGTCGGACTAATTGAGAATTTCAACATTATTACAAGTTTTGGGCTGAACCGAACCATCTACCGGACAAACAGGTGTGAAAGGACACGTGAGCTCTGAATGGTTTGGGACCTCCTGGCCCAGATTGAACCCACAGGTCATCTGGATCCGGTCTTTCATCAGTTCCAGACCCGGAGAAGCTTCGTTCAGCTTCTCTGCTCCACATAGAAACTCCCAGAAAGCCTCAGATCAGCTGAAACACTCAGTTTATTTACATCCATGTTGAAGATTCACCTGCTCTCAGCTGGGTTTAAATTATTTTTATTCAAAATTTAAAATCTTGCATGGCCCCATTTTCTCTCAATCATGCTACTATTCTTTTGCTAATGTCTTCTTTTCTTCTGCATCCTGCTGCAACGCTTTTAATGTTTGACTTGTGTACATTAAATGTGCTGTACATTTAAACTTGCCTCGGCATATTACTGTATCACCCACCCCGAGATAAAGTCTGGCCCCCCATCTATAAAAGTCTGAACCCAAAACTGAATTACAAACCTGCAAATGAGCAAAACAGAAACTCTGTCGGAGTGTTTTCCACCTGACAGCGGAGGAACTGTCACCTGCTCGACCAGAGGAATGCACCTGAGCATATTTTCCCAGACAAGGTGCAAGACGTCGTTGAGATGCTGCCTGAGGCCTTGCAGTGGTGTTATGAAACAGGTAAAGTAACGCAGCCTGCCTGCCTGCCGGGACATGTCGGGCTAACCGTGTGTAAACAGCATCATCCAGTTGGCTGGGAACATTTTTTTTAAGGCTTTGATTTATCGAAACAGAGAAAGATGTGTGTGAAAGGGAAGGTTTTTGTTCGGACAAGCCGGATCCTGCTAATGTGTTGCACTAAAGCGTATCATTGACAGGAACAGGATTGCTAATTGAGTCATGATATTATCTGTAAGCATGTCATTTCCCATGAACAACGTCACAAGTTCGCAGGTTGGAAGCTGAACGAAGTGTTTTATTCGTCACCGTTAAGTGTCCGGGGCTTCCCATTTGTCCAGAGATCAAAGTAAAGTTAAAAACTGGAGTGAGTGTCCACAGGAAACAGATGTGCAGCATTAAAACACTCCTTCAGATAGTAAACAGCCAGAATCTTCCCTCCGCACACGCAGACTAAACACAGCAGGTGTCCTGCAGTCATGAAGCAGCCTTTCCACCATCTTAGAGATGTAGCTGTCGTCTGTGTGGGAGGCCGAAGCGGCAGCTGGTTATGATGGAAAACACCCGACCCTCCCACCGACACCCCCCAAGCTGTCCTGTCACTGTGACACACCGGTGGCTCCTCGTTCCCCAAAGACTGCTCGCCTGCAGACCTGCACCAGAGCTCAGACAGCGTCGCCAACCCGACAGAGAAACAGTTGATTCTGCACAGTCGGTTCCCAAACAATAGACACACACAGGCCAGCGAGCAAAGGTCCACACACACACACACACACACACAGTCCTGCACATGCTGAAGCCATTATCCTGATGCTTGTTAAGTCATTACTCTATAGCTTGTTATTTTCTCAAGCGAGAGAAAGCAATCTATCCACAAAGGAGTGCTGAGAGATTTGCCACCCGGCTGAGCCCTGGGATATGGGAAGTTACCCTGAAATTTGAGGAATGTGGTGAGGTCTGAAACCTAAGGAATACAGAAAATGATCATCTTCTGGAACAGCAAAGGCTTTTTTTTCCCAGAGTCTCCGAGTCTGAGCTGCAGCCAAGGCTGCGTGAGATGTCCGCGGGGAGGGAGTATTACAGACATAACTGATGACAGCGCAGAAAAGTCTCCGTCCACCAATGGGACGAGGAGGAACTGACATAGTCTTAGAGCTTTGACATATTCACGGTGGATCTCAGACATCTGGTTTCCATTTCCCCTCTCTCCCAAGACAGCGAATGCTGGCAGCGGAGCTTTTCAATGAGATCGTCTATTCGACTTCCTGTGCTATCAGCCTAGCATAAATGTGTGCGATGGAAATGATGCTCAGCACATCATACTTATGAGAGCGAGCTCCAACGCTCTCCTCCAGGGTTTATTTTTAGCTCCCCACCCCCAGCTCTTGACGCCACCCTCGGGCTTTATTAGCAGGAACAACCCATGAGCGGCCATTTTCACAGCATCCTCTCCACGCTGCTCCCCAGAGCTAGCCAAGACACTCTCACCACACTGCTAATGAGTGACACATGCCCCCCACCCTCCCAGTTCGGCTGCTGACACTTCCAGATCAAAGCCCTGGAAGAGAAGTTTTAAACCCAGACCCTCATATCCCACATCCACCTCCTCTTTAACACCCAAGCGACATGTCTGGGAGCCGCCAAATGGAGACGCACCTGTCCTCAGCACAGTCAATGCCAGCAGCAATATGGCCGCCTCTTTCTGCTGTTACTGGATGTATATTCCAGCTTCGGGTGATAACAGATCAGATGACTTATGCTGCGTTCCATTTACCTCGGAACTGGGAAGTGGGAACTGGGGGGGGGGGGGTGACGTCACACCCGACCAGCTTGCATTCCAGTTCACTGGTTGGGAAACCAGTTAGCAGCTTAGAAAAACAACGTGTTCGCTAAGGCTATTGTTATTATGCTGCGTTCCATTTGAACTCGGAAGTCGGAAATTCCCAGTTCCGAGTAGGAAGTTTCAACTGGAACGACCACCTGAAGTCGGATTTCCCACTCGGAAAGTCGGACAATCCTCGCAGCTCCGAGTTCAGATTCAAAGATGGCCGCGCCCTGTGTTAGCAGTTTTAGAAGCTCCTGTAATGTTACATTTATTTACGCTTCTTAATCATTTTTGCATAAATCAGTCATACACATTGTATTGGTTTATACAGATGTAGGGGGAAGCTGCTGTGGCGTAATTCACATTTTTAATGTGATATATGTGAACTACAACGCCAGCTGCGCTAACAACGGCTAATAACAATAGCCTTAGCAAACTGCTGTTTTTCTAGGCTGATAACTGGTTTTCCGACCAGTGAACTTGGTCGGGTGTGACGTCACCCCCCAGTTCCCACTTCCCATTTCCGAGGTAGATAAAACGCAGCATCAGCCTGAGTCCCTAACAGCTGGAATCAGCTCCTTTCCAAACGTAGTGATGATGTCATCTTTGCCTGGTTTAATCCAGACTTGTGAAAGTTGCTCCTGTATGGAGGAGGTGAAGACGACACCGGAGCTGAACCTGCTGCAGAATAAAGACTGTTGGGGCCTTTTGTGGATTTAACAAAGAGTCTGAACAAAAGTTTAAGCTGCTTTCTAACTCAAGTTTTTCATGCAAATTTCAAATGAGGTCCAAAACTAATGATATCCATGTTTTAACACAAAAAATGCCGTTTTCGGGAGATGTCTCCCTTGCCAAGTTAGTATAATGTTAATAGAAACACAAAACAGCAACGATGAGTCAATATTTTTTTATTCGTCATCAAAATACAGATTTATACAATATACTTTTAAACATAACAATCTCTGTTTGTTTCGTCAGGTTACTTTACATTTTTATGAATGATATGAGTGCGTTTTTGGCTATACTGCAGTACAAACAGGCTTTTTGCCCCCTGGTTGCGCGCGCAGCTGCCAATGTTTGTAAACGGGAAACCAAGCGGCAAACTCCGGTGGCCAACTATGAGGCTACCCGGAAGAAGTCAGTTTTTGTAGTTCTCCCTTGATCCGCTAGGGGCTGCAAAACAGAGCAAATCCCCGTAGACTCCCATGTTAAAAACACCAACTTCAGAGCAGAAATAAACGTGTTTACAGCCTGGATCAAAAAAATTTTTTTAGGTTTAAATAGGTCAAGTTTACCTTCATGTCAACTGTGTTTTATAACTCGTTCGTTTAGATGTTATTTAATCTTGAAATTACACATAATTAAGGGCGTGTCCTTTTGATTGACATGCGGCAGACCGGAAGCCCGGCCTGCCGACTGGTGGCTAACAGTTAGCTCCTTGTTAGCTCTCAGTAAGGTCTCAGTTTATAGCAGACTAGCACAACAGTGGTTTTTAGTCAGATAATAGCAAGTCTAATGGTGCGTTCAGACCGAACACGTTGTCGGCGGCAAAAACGCGCTTGATGCCCAAAGTTTGATGCTGGTTCACATAAAATCAGACGCTGACATTCAGAGACCAAAAAGCTGCTGACGCGCCGCAAGAGTATCTAGAGTGTGGTGGTGGATCCGGCTGTTTTCCTTGTCTGTGTGTTACTATGGCGGATGAAACTGAGCAGCTGCTTGGCTTTATTTACTCCACAAGGCCAGAGAAAAATGTTGTTGGGGATTCAACAGATTGTTAAGAAGTGTTCGGAGTGCCGTTAGTTTCACCGTTTACTCCAGGAACTGCATGCCGACGGTGGGCACTTTCAGCTTTCATCCTATCCACCCCAGTTTAATGACCTACAGTCCCGCATCAGGACGGCATTATAAGCTTATAAATCCGATCGGGACAGCAGGTCATCAACCCGCCGTTTGGGAACCTGGGACCGGACTCAGATCACAGTTTATCCTCCACTGTCTCCGTGGAGTGGAGAGATTCCCCGCGGTCTCCTCTGTATTTCCCGTCCTGTCAGAAAATGTGTGTCTGCATCACGACACTGGCACATGCTGAGTGTCTCTGATTGGTCGACACCCCGCGGCAAAGCAGCAAAAGTTCAGATTTTCCAACTCCGGTGTTGCCGTGCCTGCCGCACGTTAGGCGCGGAAGCCGTGGCGAACGCCAAAACGCTCAAAACGCGCTGCGCCCAACACCCTAAACGCGCCGCAAGAAGGTTTGACTTTGCATGTAAACCTGCCGCGGTCGGTCTGAACGCACCATAAGTGTGTCTTACCTTTTCACAGCCACTTAGGGGGATAATTGTTGGTTTGTAAGGGGAGTTTTTTTTTTGGGGGCCTGCCCGAAAGTGGCGGCTCGGGGGGACAGGGCCGCGGGAAGAAAAAAGAAAAAAAAAAAAAAAGAAAAAGAAAATAAATAGAAAAAAATAATAAATAAAAGGAAAAATAAAATAAATAAAAAAAAGGAAAATAAAAAATAAAAAAAAAATAAAAAAAAAAAAAAAATAATTAGGAAGAAAAAAAGAAAATAAAAAAAAAAAAAAAAAGAAGGGAAAAAAGAGAAAATTGAAATAGAAAAAAAGGTGATATAAAAAAAAAAAAAAGAAAAAAAATAAAAAAAAAAAAAAAAAAAGAAAAAAAAAAGAAAAATATTCTATTTGTTTCTGGTATTGTTTTGATTTACCAAAATAAAGCTTATCTATCTTTAAAAAAAAAAAAAATCTCTATTAGCTCCTGTTAGTTTTGAGTTAGCTCAGTTAGCGTTTCGTCTAGAGTACGTCAGCTGTCAATCATTTGGCCCGCGGTTCAGAGCGGCTTTGCCTTTGCCCATTTTAGTATTTTCCGGGAGTGACGACACACGTGACACGGCAAGATGGTGACACGTCCGACTGGCTTCACTTTTAGCTCCTCAGAAACCAACGATGACGTAGCGGAAGGTTCGTCCCTCGCTATTAACGGTCTATATGGGAAACCCATCTATGCTGCAGGTCAGTGTGAGAACTTATCCAAACATGAAACGGAGCCCGATTGCAAAAGTCTGGACCAACAATGAATCTATCACCCCACAAATCCTGAGGTCTTTTTCATCATTTCGACGGCTCCAATCATCGCAAGGTGATATATTGTCCCCACACTTTCTATACAGCTGAAGGGCGTCAAAAACAGAGCGGGAAGACAGGCTAGAGAGAGAGGGGAGGGGGTGGGGGGCTAGCCAGGGCAAAGGCAGGAAATCCCAATGCAGCATGAACTATTTTCCTCCATAGTTCCACCAGAACAGCTCTTTGTACCAGCCCCCCCTTCCCGCCCACTTCTATCGGGCCTCTGTTTCTGACAAGCGTCCACTGCTGTTCAACCGCACCACCGCCAGCACCGCTGCGAGAAAAACAATCCAAACCCCTGTCACACAAATACGCATGCACGCAGCTCGCTGGCGAGCCGTTACTCAGCAGCGCTGGGGGGTTGAGGAGCGAGGATCAAACGCTCGGGGTTCCCCTCCAACTCAGTCCAAAGTCCCACTGTGGTTAGGCCGTAGACAGAGAGGCACCTTACTTTACACAGAGCCCCCAAACGCCAAGAACACTCATCCGAACAAAAGAAGAAGCACAGAAAACGCTCATTTCTTCCACTTCGAATTAAAGACGGGGCAGAAATGATCTGGGGCAATTCAAGGCCTCTTTCTTTCTCATTTGTTTCGTCAAACATTCCTGGGCTCTAACTCTCAATCTCCCCACAGAATCACTTGATCATCGAGGACGCACATGCTCTTCATGTGACTCCAATGAAGAGATAGCTCGCTACAAAACTCAATTCTGTCCTGGACTCTCATTTCACAGTGACACACATTCCAGATCATTAAGACCGAGCAGTTGGACGAGTGGAAGAAATTCAGGTCAGTGCCACCAGTGAAAAGCCAAGAAAGTCAATATCAGCATTTAAGTCTGAGCCCAGAGGACAAACCCAGCTGAAAATGTGGGACAACATCAAATCCAGACACAGTGCTGATTTGTTGCAGAGCAGAACTCCAGATTGTGATTGACTTGGATTTATTTTATGCACCAGAGAGACCCCATGCAAAGACCGAGAGGCCCAGAAAGCCCACAGCCAGGCTCTTTTTTCCTGCATGAGACTATCTCAGGGCTGTAGCAGAGGCAAGTGTGAGTATGTAGTGGGTGGGAGTAGGCAAGGCACCTTGCAACAGCTGGTCTGAATTATCCGTGGGGTCGGGGGTAGGCGGCTAGGGGGGTGCGGAGGGGAGGCGTAGAGACTCCTGGCGCCAGGATCGGGCCAGCAGGTCAGAGAGGATGACGATTACCAAAATACTAGCAGGCAGCCATGGACTCGCAAAACGGGGGTGTTCCTGGCTCACAAAGCTCGCAGCTACAGGATGGGCAGGCGAATGGATGACCGTGGAGGGCGGGCGAGTATGTGTGAGAGAGAGGGACGCTCCTACTTCCACTTCCTATGAGATAGCCCCTTCCTGTCATTGAGAAAACACACAGAAACATCATGTTAATAACCATAAGGTGAAGTGACCTTCATGGGGCAGGGAGGGCAACCAGAGGAGAGCAGCGCCCAGGAAACACACATCTGTAAATCTACAATGTTGTTTTGTTTAACATTTTCTTTTCCTGTTATGGAAAACCAATAAGCAGCTGCTTGCAAGGTGCAGTCCGCTCAGAAGGTTCCTTTTGTGTTTCCTCTCAGGCTCAACTGACCATATGTGAAGAGATTCAAAACCCATGACGTTACCAGTCAAACGTTGGGGAATGGCTCCCCCTGCTGGTGACCACGCGACCCCGCACCCGTAGACCAGAGGACACACTGCAAAAAGTCAAATCTGAGCAAGTATATTTTTCTCATTTCTAGTCAAAATATCTCATCACTCTTTAAAATAAGACAAAATTACTTAAAGAGAAACATTTCAGTGAGATATAAGATCTTGTTTTAAGGCAACGCAACTTGTTTCAAGAAATCTTATCAAGAAAAATTTTCTTGTCCCATTGGCAGAATTCTTTTGCTTATTACAAAAAAAAAAAAACTTTTATAAAAATTATTTTAAGAGTGGCAAAGATTTTTTTGTTTGTAATAAGCAAAAAAAAATTCTGCCAATGGGACAAGAACAATGTTCTTGATACGATTTATTGAAATAAGATGCATTCCTTTAAAACAAGATCTTATATCTCACTGAAATGTTTCTCTTTAAGTAATTTTGTCTTATTTAGAGTGCGATGAGATATTTTGTCTAGAAATGAAACACACGTACTTGCTAAGATTTGAGTTTTTGCGGTGCACGTACGTATATGGCGACGTCCGCTTCATGTGTTGCTCTGCGTCGCCGCTTTCATGCATCCATGCATCTTCTGCATTTCGATGGTTCATATATCAGTTTGTCCAGGAGGTGGCAGTGCTGGGTTCATAGTTAATTTCCCTGTTTTGATGTCAGTTTACACCGCTTGGTGTCAGTAACGTAGATATGACTGTATTTTCGGACACACTTGCACAGCCTCCACTCAAAAGCTCCAGCCATGTCTGCAGATGCTCTTCTCTGTTTTTTTTGGCGTCTTCTTTCTCAGGTGCTTTTATTGGGCTATTTAGCATCGGCAGTTTTTTGCTGTTTTCTTCCAGTTCCTTTTCTTTTTCTCTGGTTTGTTCCTGCATATCAGCTCCACAGCTCAACACTGACCACGCGGTTTCCGGTGGTATTGCACCTTCTTCTGCGTCGAGTGACGGACCAACAAGCCCCTCGAAAACGCACAAAATTACGTACGTAGTGACAGATGAAACTGTCGGCCCATCTGCGTATCCGTCTTCTTCTTCGAGCATAAATGGGCCTTTATAGTGCGTTCAAGTTGCCTCGGACTTCGTTTTTCCGAGGAAGTGACATCATGAGCTCGTTTTTCTGAGATACCCGCAGGACGTAATTTGCAGACGACCCCGAGATTGCAGATTTAAAAGCGTTATAGAAGATATTTCAGCATTTCAGAGAGCAGATTGTTAGCAAGTTTTTGAATAATGCGCAAGACCAACCTGCTACATTCATCGCTCCCTCCTCCGGCCACAGAATAACGTGTAGTTTAGGCAAGAAAATTGCCTAAACTACATACACTGAAACTTATGAACAGAAAATATCTTATGTATAACTTTAATTAACACAACAGTGATACAAAGCATCTTTAAAGGTGTTATAGAAGATGTTTCTTTCAACAATTTTTGCAGTATTCGGTAAAATTGGGTTCACTACCCCATACGCTATGATTATTTAAAAGCTTTTAATCTATAAATATTATTATACATCAGCTGTGAAAGTAATGGGGCTGAAAAACCCCTTTTGCACCCCAATGTAATGCTTATAATGTTTTATGTAAAGCACTTTGTACATGAAATGTGTTATACAAATAAACTTGCCTTGAATTTAGCCTTTTCTTCAATTGCAGGATATGAATAATTTTGAGGACAACTGTAGAAAAGAGGTAAAACCTAGTCAGAAGTATTGATTTGATTTAATTGATTCTTTATTTGAACATAAGACAACATTTAAAAACAACGAGAAACCAAAAAAAGAAGGTACTACTGAAGGAAAAAAAAGAAAATAGATGTCTTTGTTCAAAAGGAGTGGGAAGAAACCGGTGCTTATTTTATTCTATATTGTATTTAATAGTACCCATCCAACGGGAAGTATAATCACAGTGTCAGCCTGCAGAATATAAGGTGATAATAAATAATAAATATACACTCTTTCTGAAAAATGGCAGTCAAATTTCTGTAGATCTTCAATTAAAGGTTTTTTTTCCAAAGCCTCAAGTTTGTGTCTCAGTGTCAGTAAAGGTGAACTTATCTTCCACAGATATCTGCAATATTCCTGTTAAAAACAGTGTGACACACTTTGGTATAATTTTTTGCCAAGAATCAAATCAATATTTGTTCTCAAAACTTTGAGCCTATAATGGATAAAACTAAAAAACGCTTCAATCAGTGGCTCCTAACTATTAAAGGAAGGGTCTAGATCTAAAGCAGAGGGCATAGCAGCTTAACGTGTGCTGCTCTATCTCTACTCATAAATAATCACACAGATTTTGTTTAATCTGGAAAAACCATGTTCATATAAAAAAAAATAGTTCTGTGATAATGACTATGACAGTGGTGGTCTGAACTTTTTAGATTTTACAATCTTAAATAATACTTTTAAAACAAACTGGCTAAAGTGAAAAACACTTCGCACATCTATATGGCGTGGCAGGTGCGTCGGAGAAAAAGCCCAAAGTAAACAAAAGAAAAACTCCCGCACACTGTCCAACTTGCATGAATTTATTTGCAACGTTTCGGTGCTAGACCTTCATCAGGCAAACATTTCTGGTTTGGCAGAAGCCATCTTAAATAGGGAGTGGCTGATACCCCACAACCAATAACATTTCCCCACATGAAACCAGAAGTAAAAAGTTAATATAGTTACAAAAAAAACTGAATAAACAGCAAATAGATGAAAAACATTTAGGAATACCCTTAATCTGTAAAGAACATAATAAAAAATATCATCAAAAAACATATATATAAGATAATCACATAATCCCATATTACCATATTCACTCAATACAGGCAATAACTCTCCAAATTCATTCTCAACACTCATACACATACAATAGCCACTTAAAGGAATACATTCAAGAGCAATTCGTCATTCAACCCCTTAGGAGCCAATGTTTGAAGGGTATGGATCCAATAAGCCTCGCGTTGCTTTAATAGCTTGTCATGGTCCCCTCCCCTAGGTGGCAGGTTTACCTGTTCAATGCCACAAAAACGTAAGGAGGAGATATCATGATGGGCATCATTGAAATGTACAGCCACCGGGTAATCCCGGTCATTCCTACGTATCGAACTTTTATGTTCACTGATCCTTTGTTTAAGTTTCCTAGTTGTTTTTCCCACATAGGCGAGACCACAAGGACAGCGTATCAGATAAATAACATGTGTAGATGCACAAGTGATTACGCTGGTGATAGGGAATGATTTGCCTGTGTGGGGATGGGTAAAATGAGTGGTTTTAGTTGTATTATTGCACTGCGCGCAACTCCCACAGCGGTAGTTCCCAGTCGGGAGGGGGTGTAAACGTGTCTGTATCGTAGGCTTGGTTTTCGTTTTGTCCTCGAAATTAGCGCGGACCAAATGATTCCTTATATTTCTCCCTCTTTTGTTGATAAAGAGAGGAGGGTCCTTGAACAGGGAACTTAGTTCTGGATCTGATTTCAAAATGTGCCAGTGTTTTTGAAAAACGGATCTAATCGCAGCTGAGTGGGCAGAATACTGAGTAATACACGTGACCGAGAATTTCTTTTGTTTTTTGACGGTCGTTTTTAGCAAATCAGAACGCGTCTTTCTGAGGGCTAGTTCATAGGCTTTATTAATCCACGACGATGGGTACCCTCGTTGCGCAAATCTGCACTTCATATCTGCTGCTTTCTCAATGAAGTCCTCTGTGGAATGACAGATTCTTCTCAGTCGGAAAAACTGACTAATAGGAAGCCCTCTTTTTAAAGGTGTGGGATGATAACTAGTGGCTAACAGCAAAGTATTTTTATCCGTGTCCTTGCGATAGATGGTTGTAATGAGAGAGCCACTGTTTTTAATCACCCACATGTCCAAAAAACTAACTTTTTCATCACTATAGTTTGACGTAAAATGTAGATTATTGTCAAAACTGTTAAGCAAGGAAACAAAGTCTGATGCCCATCATGATATCTCCTCCTTACGTTTTTGTGGCATTGAACAGGTAAACCTGCCACCTAGGGGAGGGGACCATGACAAGCTATTAAAGCAACGCGAGGCTTATTGGATCCATACCCTTCAAACATTGGCTCCTAAGGGGTTGAATGACGAATTGCTCTTGAATGTATTCCTTTAAGTGGCTATTGTATGTGTATGAGTGTTGAGAATGAATTTGGAGAGTTATTGCCTGTATTGAGTGAATATGGTAATATGGGATTATGTGATTATCTTATATATATGTTTTTTGATGATATTTTTTATTATGTTCTTTACAGATTAAGGGTATTCCTAAATGTTTTTCATCTATTTGCTGTTTATTCAGTTTTTTTTGTAACTATATTAACTTTTTACTTCTGGTTTCATGTGGGGAAATGTTATTGGTTGTGGGGTATCAGCCACTCCCTATTTAAGATGGCTTCTGCCAAACCAGAAATGTTTGCCTGATGAAGGTCTAGCACCGAAACGTTGCAAATAAATTCATGCAAGTTGGACAGTGTGCGGGAGTTTTTCTTTTGTTTACTTTGGGCTTTTTCTCCGACGCACCTGCCACGCCATATAGATGTGCGAAGTGTTTTTCACTTTATTCAGCTACCTAGTTGGTTTTTCTTCAGCACTCTATTACTTGCATATCCAAACTTTTTTGTCTCCACCATGAGCTCCTTTCAAGACATTAATGCCCTGACTCACAACTGTGCAGCTACTTTTGAATTCTCCAACGAAGACGCACAAAAGATTTTATTCCCGGCGACCTGTATGGAGGAAATGGAGTCTTCCGAGAACTTGAAACTAAAGTTGGAAAGACTATATTTAAAGGAAGCACGTCTAGTCATGCATGGCTCAACTTTGAGCGAATATTGGAGAAACAAGAAAATCCCTCGGGGCCTACGCATCCAAAAAGCTCCAACACTAGGGAAATCGGATGAGAACTTTGTCAAGCGATGGGGTGAGATTCTAAATAAATGCTCCCTTGACTTAATGTTGCTCATCATCGACCAAGTTTCGACTGAAGCAAGCACAGTTAAAGCTGAGATTGAAAAACAAGAAGCAACTCTCAAACAAACTTGTGGGTCCACTTTTCCTTCCATTGAGAGTTCGATTAAAGACACCGTCAGCAAATACAAGGAGAAGCTTCTCAGTATTAAGCTGAAAAAATACAAACGTGATACAGAAGACTACCTGAGGAATGAGATTTATCGCTGGGAATCCAAAGAGCTGGAGCCGTCTTCACCGACACCAGTCAACACCCAATTACGCGCGGGTGCGCATAAAACCAAGGGAGCGCACCGACAAGCATCCAACTACCGAAGAGATCGTGGCAACCATACAGACTCTTCCATGGATAGCGACTTCACTTTGGACAGCGACTCTGGAATTCCATCGAGCAGCTCCTCTTTTTTACCCAGCCGCAGGAAACCAGGCCAAAGAGGACAAAGAAATGTAGACGGGGCAAACGCGCATCCACACATGGGACGCAGGCCGTGGACGCGCAGCAACTCAAGGACACGGTAATTAACATTTCATCTAAGGAATTTTCTGATGATCAGATGTCCCTCCTGTCAAAAGGACTGTCGTTTGTCCCCAACAGTGGACTCAATGTTTTTGGCTTAAAAGTGGACCTTTTTAAGTGTTTCAGACAGATAAAATTACGACATCATTTTTCTAAGAATATTGAATTTACTAGGGCCACTAGTGCTCCTGTCTTCAGAGCCAAAAGTACGTTTTGCCCTAACACTAACAATGCGTCCATAAATACATTTTGTCGCATTGTTGAGCAAGATATCATGCAGATGACTGTAAAACCACACTACAGTCCCCCTAATCTGTCAAAAATGGAGAGAGAAGCGTTAAATGAACTGTTGAATGACAAGGATATTGTTATTAAACCGGCGGATAAAGGAGGAGGTATCTGCATCCAAGACTCTGAGAAGTACAAATATGAAATCCTCTCTCAGTTGTCCAATACCAGATTTTATAAGAAATTAAATCACGACCCTACTATAACTTTTAAAAAAGAATTGTTTTTATACCTGGAGGATGCCAAAAAGAAAGGGTGGATTACTAAATCAGAATACGAGTTCTTGTATTGCAAACATCCAATACGGCCTGTGATATATACTTTACCTAAAGTACATAAATCACTGATCAACCCCCCAGGTCGTCCTATTGTGGCCCAGACAGACTCATTATGGTCTCCATGTTCTGAGTTTGTCGACTTTTTCATAAAGCCTTTTGTCCAGACTCTGCCAGCTTACATCAAAGATTCTACTGACTTCATTAACAAAATTTCAGACCTTAAAGATTTACCAGAGGACGCCCTTTTGTTAACTCTTGACATTACAAGCCTTTATACAAACATACCCCATGAGGGGGGCTTGGAAGCGCTATGTTTTTATTTGCAAGGCCGAGATGACACACTGAACCCTCCCAACCAATTTATTATTGATCTGGCTAGCTTCGTGATGAAATGCAATTATTTCAGCTTTGAAAATGATTTTTACTTGCAGATCTCAGGGACCAGTATGGGCACCATCTGCGCGCCTAATTATGCAAATTTATTTATGGGTTTTTTTGAAAAGAACTTTGTCTTCAATTCGGCCAAAAACACACATTTGTCTAAGATTATAAAATGGTACAGATTCATTGATGATATTTTCTGTGTCTATAATGGTAATTCTGATGAACTGGCAGACTTTGTTTCCTTGCTTAACAGTTTTGACAATAATCTACATTTTACGTCAAACTATAGTGATGAAAAAGTTAGTTTTTTGGACATGTGGGTGATTAAAAACAGTGGCTCTCTCATTACAACCATCTATCGCAAGGACACGGATAAAAATACTTTGCTGTTAGCCACTAGTTATCATCCCACACCTTTAAAAAGAGGGCTTCCTATTAGTCAGTTTTTCCGACTGAGAAGAATCTGTCATTCCACAGAGGACTTCATTGAGAAAGCAGCAGATATGAAGTGCAGATTTGCGCAACGAGGGTACCCATCGTCGTGGATTAATAAAGCCTATGAACTAGCCCTCAGAAAGACGCGTTCTGATTTGCTAAAAACGACCGTCAAAAAACAAAAGAAATTCTCGGTCACGTGTATTACTCAGTATTCTGCCCACTCAGCTGCGATTAGATCCGTTTTTCAAAAACACTGGCACATTTTGAAATCAGATCCAGAACTAAGTTCCCTGTTCAAGGACCCTCCTCTCTTTATCAACAAAAGAGGGAGAAATATAAGGAATCATTTGGTCCGCGCTAATTTCGAGGACAAAACGAAAACCAAGCCTACGATACAGACACGTTTACACCCCCTCCCGACTGGGAACTACCGCTGTGGGAGTTGCGCGCAGTGCAATAATACAACTAAAACCACTCATTTTACCCATCCCCACACAGGCAAATCATTCCCTATCACCAGCGTAATCACTTGTGCATCTACACATGTTATTTATCTGATACGCTGTCCTTGTGGTCTCGCCTATGTGGGAAAAACAACTAGGAAACTTAAACAAAGGATCAGTGAACATAAAAGTTCGATACGTAGGAATGACCGGGATTACCCGGTGGCTGTACATTTCAATGATGCCCATCATGATATCTCCTCCTTACGTTTTTGTGGCATTGAACAGGTAAACCTGCCACCTAGGGGAGGGGACCATGACAAGCTATTAAAGCAACGCGAGGCTTATTGGATCCATACCCTTCAAACATTGGCTCCTAAGGGGTTGAATGACGAATTGCTCTTGAATGTATTCCTTTAAGTGGCTATTGTATGTGTATGAGTGTTGAGAATGAATTTGGAGAGTTATTGCCTGTATTGAGTGAATATGGTAATATGGGATTATGTGATTATCTTTATATATATGTTTTTTGATGATATTTTTTATTATGTTCTTTACAGATTAAGGGTATTCCTAAATGTTTTTCATCTATTTGCTGTTTATTCAGTTTTTTTTTGTAACTATATTAACTTTTTACTTCTGGTTTCATGTGGGGAAATGTTATTGGTTGTGGGGTATCAGCCACTCCCTATTTAAGATGGCTTCTGCCAAACCAGAAATGTTTGCCTGATGAAGGTCTAGCACCGAAACGTTGCAAATAAATTCATGCAAGTTGGACAGTGTGCGGGAGTTTTTCTTTTGTTTACTTTGAAAACAAACTGGCTAAAATCTTAGCCAGAGTCCCACCTCTCTTTGGAATATTTTTCCACACTATATCTTTTCAAAATGTGGTGGCTTAAACTTTTTACTTCTCTGCAATTACAATGTTGATAAAATCCCAATCAAACTTCCTACATTTCTTAAACAGGTATTAATTTCCTGGTCATTGATATATAAACTATTTTTCTACTCACAGATTTTATATCCGGAACAACAAGCACATTCTTTATGAGAGCAAATCTCTTTTCTTTAAAAACTGGTTTGATAACCACATCCTGTTAGTAGCTGAGCTCTTTAAGGATGATGGACCTCTGCTAAGAAACGAGTTTAACACAAAGTTTAATCTTTCCGTTTCGTCAAAAGAATACTGTGTTTGTACTCTTTATCAGGGTTGTATGAAAGACTTGAGTCCTCCTTTATTGAATGTAGCTGAAACTCCAGTGAGTAAAATCTGTTTTACTCTTGGTCATAAGAAAAAAAAAAAAAAAAGAATATCCACCACCGTTCACCGTCCAACCTGACAAAACTGGAGAGGATCTGCAAGAAGAACGCAGAAGATCCCAAATCCAGGTGTGGAACATTGTTGCATCATTCCCAAGAAGACTCATGGCTGTACCAGCTCAGAAGTACTTCTACTCAGTACTGAGCAAAGTACTCAATACTTATCACCATGTCATATTTCAGTTTTTCTTTTTTAATAAATTTGCAAAAATGTAATACATTTCTTGTTTTTTTTCTGTCCAGATGGGCGCTGAGGCTGACAATTAATGAGAAATAAAATGAACTTTTTTATTTTGGCAAATGGCTGCAATGAAACAAAAGAGTGAAAAGTTCAAAGAGGTCTGAATACTTTCCGTACCCACTGTATGTGTGTGTGTGTATATATATATATATATAGGGGAGAGAGAGAGAGAGAGAGAGAGAGACAGAGAGATACACTCACCGGCCACTTTATTAGGTACACCTCACTAGTACCAGGTTGGACCTTTTGCCATCAGAGCTGCCTTAATCCTTGGTGTCATAGATTCAACAAGGTTCTGGAAACATTCCTCAGAGATTTTGCTCCATATTGACATGACATCATCACGCAGTTGCTGTAGATTCATGATGAGAACCTCCCGTTCCACCAATTCCCAAAGCTGCTCTGTTGGATTGAGATCTAGTGGCTCTGGAGGCCATTTCCTCATGTCCAAGAAACCAGTTTGAGATGATTCCCGCTTTATGACATGGCGCGTTTTCCTGCTGGATGATGTCATCTTTATGACATGGCGCATTATCCTGCTGGATGATGTCATCTTTATGACATGGCGCGTTCTCCTGCTGGATGATGTCATCTTTATGACATGGCACGTTCTCCTGCTGGATGATGTCATCTTTATGACATCATGGCGCGTTCTCCTGCTGGATGATGTCATCTTTATGACATGGCGCGTTCTCCTGCTGGATGATGTCATCTTTATGACATGGCGCGTTCTCCTGCTGGATGATGTCATCTTTATGACATGGCGCGTTCTCCTGCTGGATGATGTCATCTTTATAACATGGCGCATTATCCTGCTGGATGATGTCATCTTTATAACATGGCGCATTATCCTGCTGGATGATGTCATCTTTATGACATGGCGCATTATCCTGCTGGATGATGTCATCTTTATGAAATGGCACGTTCTCCTGCTGGATGATGTCATCTTTATGACATGACGCGTTCTCCTGCTGGATGATGTCATCTTTATGACATGACGCGTTCTCCTGCTGGATGATGTCATCTTTATGACATGGCGCGTTCTCCTGCTGGATGATGTCATCTTTATAACATGGCGCGTTCTCCTGCTGGATGATGTCATCTTTATGACATGACGCGTTCTCCTGCTGGATGATGTCATCTTTATGACATGGCGCGTTCTCCTGCTGGATGATGTCATCTTTATGACATGGCGCGTTCTCCTGCTGGATGATGTCATCTTTATAACATGGCGCATTCTCCTGCTGGATGATGTCATCTTTATGACATGGCACGTTCTCCTGCTGGATGATGTCATCTTTATGACATGGTGCGTTCTCCTGCTGGATGATGTCATCTTTATAACATGGTGCGTTCTCCTGCTGGATGATGTCATCTTTATAACATGGCGCGTTCTCCTGCTGGATGATGTCATCTTTATGACATGGTGCGTTCTCCTGCTGGATGATGTCATCTTTATAACATGGCGCGTTCTCCTGCTGGATGATGTCATCTTTATGACATGGCGCATTCTCCTGCTGGATGATGTCATCTTTATGACATGGCGCATTCTCCTGCTGGATGATGTCATCTTTATGACATGGCGCGTTCTCCTGCTGGAAGCAGCATCAGAGGATGCTACACTGTGGTCATAAAGGGATGGACATGGTCAGCAACAATACTCAGGTAGGCTGTGGCGGTTAAACCGCCACGTTGGTACTAAGGGGCCCAAAGTGGGCCAAGAAAATCTCTCCCACACCATGACACCACCACCACCAAGCTGAACCGTTGATACAAGGCAGGATGGATCCATGTTTTCATGTTAATGACACCAAATTCTGAGCCTACATCTGAATTTGGTAGCAGAAATGGAGACTCATCAGACAAGGCAACATTTCTCCATCTTCTATTGTCCAATGTTGGTGAGTCTGTGTGAATTGTAGCCTCAGTTTCCTGTTCTTAGCTGACAGGAGCAGCACCCGGTGTGGTCTTCTGCTGCTGTAGCCCATCTGCTTCCAGGTTGGATGTGTTGTTCATTCAGAGATGCTCTTCTGCAGACTTCGGTTGGAACAAGTGCTTATTTGAGTTCCTGTTGCCTTTCTGTCAGCTGGAACCAGTCTGGCCGATCTCCTCTGAGAGATGGTTGTGCAGGAAAATCCCAGTAGATCAGCAGTTTCTGAAATACTCAGACCAGCAACCATGCCACGTTCAAAGTCATGTAAATCACCGTTCTTCCTCATTCTGATGCTGGTTTGAACTGCAGCAGATCGTCTTCACCATGTCTACATGCCTAAATGCTGCCATGTGATTGGCTGATTAATAATTTGCATTAACAAGCAGTTGGACAGGTGTACCTAATAAAGTGGCCGGTAAGTGCATATGCATGTGATTGTGTGTATACAGTATGTATATATACTTGTGTGTATATATATATATACACACTATATATATATATATATATATATATATATATATATATATATATATATATATATATATATATATATATATATACTGTACATACATATATGTATGTATATATGTATATATTGCGACAGACTGGCGACCTGTCCAGGTGTACCCCGCCTCTCGCCTGATAATAGCTGGGATAGGCTCCAGCAACCCCTGACCCTGAACTGGATAAGCGGTACAGAAAATGACATGATGACTATATGTATATATATATATATATATACATATATATACGTGTGTGTGTGTGTGTGAAATTTTGTGCTTTAATTTTCTGTCTAAACAAATAAAACACAGCTTTTTACATATTTTTTAATTTGAGCCTTTTTATTTTCAATGTGATCTATTACTGCAGCATTTTATCTCTTTTAAAAATCAGTTTCCATCAGTTTTTTCTGTTGTTCCTCTTTTTGTAGTAAAATGTTGTAGATTTTGTGTTTATAGCCTAATTCTGATTTGTTCTTGTAGGAGTCTGATTTTATTCCATGAATTATACGTGTGATATAAATGTGTTTGTGACCATCTCAGAATATATTTTATATTCTGTTATTCATGTTTATCAGCCACATTTTACAGGTTCAGTCTGTTAAAGGCAGCTGGATTTGCTTTAGTTATTAAAGAAATAAACCTAAAATGATCATTACACTGATACAGTGTGAAATATGAATCTGGACCAGTTTGGACTGGAAACTTGGGTCCATCATGAAAACGGTTGGGAACCGCTGCTTTAGATCGTGCACGTTGGAAAACCAGGTAATTGGTTTGACTTTTACCCGCTTCCGAACTCTGAAGGTTTTGAAGAGCGGTTTGAAGCTGGATAGAGCGAAGAACAATGCGGCCATCAGCCCGAGAGGACGAGCTGGGGGGGACTCCGGACCCTACCTTTAAAGAAAAGGCTAAATTCACAATAGTAATTTTAAATAACAAGAAACTAAAGAAACTAATAATAAGTAAAAATGTACAAAATGATAATTTACTGAAATAAAATATGCTTTTTAATTGTAGTTAAAAATAATAATAATAACAAACAAACGAAACTGTCTCAAACACATAAGAGCATCTTTCCCATGAACATAGACCAACATTCCTGTCAACAGGTGCAGACGTCTTTTTGAACATTAAACATCTGACTGCAGTGATTTCACCTTATTTCACTCACAGCTGATTTTTTTCTCCTTTAGTTTGAGGGTTTGAATAATTTTGAGGACGGCTGTGTCTTCTGCATTTCGTGCTCATACATTGTTTTCAGAAAAACAGACGGTATTCATTTCTTCGACGTGGAGTTTAACAGAGGTATTTTACAACATTTCAGATCTGATGAAGTCAGTACGAGTCGTCCATTCAGACCAGAAGTCGCATCTTCTCCAGTATTTTGTGCTCCACATCCACGTGTGACACCTTTTCCTCCGTTCTGGGACCTCACCTGGCTTTCTGATCATTCCAGCTTTCCTGACAGGGATTTTTTCAGTCATTTCTGGGATTGTCTGCTAATCCCTCTGGTGAAATCCTCTTGCTTTTTTGGATCATGGGCAGCCATTCCTCAGGCCATCCGATATTAATAAAGCCAGCCGAGGTGTCCATGGCACGACGACGCTCTGCATAGTGACCAACAAACGGCCTGTTCCAGGTTCCTCTGGGCCTGCGAGCAGGTATTGCATTCCTGCATAAGGAGGAGGAATGGGGGGAAGATTAAATTATAGCATAAATGGATTTGATTTAGTGACAATATGTTCTTTAATCTTTGTTATTTTAGGAGTTGAATATGTTTGGATGTGTTACCGGGGTTCAGGATAGGGCAGGTGCAGCCACGGCTGGTCCAGGACAGAGGATAGACGCTGACGGTCCCTAAGTGCAATGCCACCTGGCCCGATCGCAGCACCTTGCAGACTTTGATCTGCACTTCTGCATGACTTCCTTTGTCATGAGCAGAAAGCACACTCGCCTTCATCACTGTCGTGAAGAGGAAGAAGACTGAGATGGAACTTCACTGCAAAAACAGTCTATCTAACCAAGTTTTACAGTCATCTTCAGCAAAAACTGTCGTAACGATCTTGATGTGAGAGTAATATACTTGACAAGAGCAGAATATGGAAGATTTTTAATCATGTTTTGAGAGCAAATGTCTTTTATTCCTTTCTTAGTCACTGAATCTTAAAACTGCTTATTTCATATGGATATCATCTCACTAAGGGAGCATTCACTAATCTTTTTTGATTTGCATCAGAGTCCGTTTGCTCGGAAAGTCCGCTTCGTTTGGGGGAGCTGTGACTGTGCGAATGGACTCTGATCCGGCACAAACAAGTGAACTCGGTCCGCCTACAAATGCAGGTCTCGGTCCATTTCAAGTAGACCAAATACAGAAGTGGACTACAGAATTGCTGCTTCCTGCATTTGGATTAGCATGGCATTGTGGGTAAAACGTTGGGCATTATGGGTAAACGCTATGACAACAAACACACGTGTGGGACTGCAGTGCTTTTAAAAATGGTTCGTGGTCAGACGTGGAGTTACGAGGAAGTAAAAGCTTTAATGAAAAGCAAATCCAGCTCCTCGTAATCACAAAAATGTCGTTATGTGGAGGAAACGGAAGTCGTGAGAACCCCAAAAAATTAGAATATCCGGAAAAGTTCTTGTATTTCTGTAATTCAACCTAAAAGGTGCAATTTACATATTGTATAGATAAATAATATGTAAATTAATATATTTCAAGCTTTTATTTGTTTGGATGTTGCTGATTAGAAGTTGCAGCTTAAGAAAACCTCAAATTCAAAAACTTAAAAAATTAGAAAACAGTGAAAAGCTCCAGTATTGTAGCTCAGACTGTCACAGTCTAATCAGCTAAGTAATCCAAAACATCTGCATAAGTACCCTGAGCCTTAAAAAAAGTCTCTGTCTTGGTTTAGAACAGTGGTGAAAGTAAGATAAGATTCTTGCAGGAACTTTGCAACTCGATCTTTTCCTCCTTAGCTTGTGCGCTTTGCGCGCTCGCATCATACCAAGAGCATGCTCCTTTCTGACTTTTTTAAAAATCTTGTAAACATTCATAAGTGCATAATGTAACATATCAGACACGTCATGTAATATATGGGAAGTTATAGGCTACATTTATTTTCAGGTTAAGTCCTTCTTCAGGAGAGAGAACATCAGAACAATAATAACTTCAACATAAGTTGAAGACTGACTGACTTATTATCGTTATGTTGTTATTTCATATTTTTTAATATTGTTAAAAACAAAAAAGAAAAAGAAAGAAAAAGAAAAAAAAAAAAGATTTTTTACAATGTTGAATTTCCTTTCAGGGATAAATGAAGTATTTTTCATTCATTTTCATTTCATTTCATAACTCAAGTTTTTTCTCTGTTGTGAGAAAGAACACGTTGACTTTCCTCACTTCCATTTTTACAGTTTGCTGAAGGACTTACCACACATATCAAATAAAATAGGTTAAACCATTGTCCACCTTAACTTGAGACTAATCCTAATTTTAATCTAACAGGTACCAGACTAGTTAGAAATTAGACTACTGTGTCAACCATAGTCACTCAGTGTATGTGGTTTAAATAATCTACACGTGTAAAGTTCATTGCATACTGATCATCACACGTAAAGCATAAATAAATCTAAAAGCATCACCTGCATGTTTGGTTTGTAACGGAAATTGTACCTGGGGGGCTCCTGCTCTGATTCCTGACTGCTGCTGTCCACCACTGTTGACTGCAGGAGCTCTTGCAGCTCTGCTGCTGCTGACAGTCAGACACTGCTCCCTTTTCCATCTTTGTAAGAAAAGGTCAAAAGTCACCCATAATTCCCAGCTGTTCAGATTCAGGAATTGACTATTTATTCATTGGCTATATATGTTTTATAACAGCAAATGTTTTTGATCTTGATGGGATTTTAAATAAAATCTCATATAGCCTAAAGAATTCAGCATTCATATCATGAATTATCTTGCTCTTATGTAGTTAACCATCTTCTAACATTTGTAATCTTCTTTGTTACAACTTTAAACTTTTGTTTTCCATCAGCTCGTACTTATTAAGCTGGTGGTGCTGGATGATCTGCTGTCTCACCTGATCCTTTACTGACAAACATGTCAGTTATCTTCCAGAACTTTGCAACATCTCTGGCCTGTGCTTTTTTGAATTGAGGTCCTAATCAGCAACATTCAAACAAATAAAAGCTTGAAATATATTTATTTGCATATTATTTATCTATACAATATGTAAATTGCACCTTTTAAGTTTAATTACAGTAATAAAAGAACTTTTTCAGGATATTTTTTGGGTAGTACCTGTATGTCTTGTCAGATGTTTTTACTGCGGCGGCTTTGATGACATCACTATTATGCGACACCATAGCAAGTAAATGTCTGTAAATAAGGATGGATCACCACAAAAAAAGCCACTTCATGCTGCTTGGAGCTCACAGGGGGGTCCGACTAATGTTTGGTAACAAAACATTGGTGAAATGAAGGAGTTTGTGGCAGATAATGATTATTTGGAGGCTGCATCAGGTTGCCCGCATCACTTCCATTATATCGGACATACGCTGATCTGGAGTGGATCTAAATGTCTCCTGAAGGAATTCAAGTTACACCAAAACTGTCTGGGGGAGGAAATGAACGGATTCATGCTAGAAAATAGATCCAGCTTGAAAAAAAAAACTAACTTCCCCTTAAAGGTGTTTTTAGGCTTAAAATAAGAAAAAATCTCTCACCATAGTCATGTTTGGTCTTACACAGGTCAGACACGCTCCGTAGCTTTTTCTCCTTGCACGTGCACTTCCCTGTGTGCAGATGGAACGTGATGATGGCATTAACTCTTATCTCTATATTGTCGGATACACCGTGGTTTGGCTATTTTAAAGGGACTAGAGGCAAGATGGAGAAATGAGACTCACGAGTGACGCGACTGGCGCTGCGGGTAACTGCAGCCACCAGCCAAGCCGACATGGGAGCGCGCACAAACGGATTAGAGAATGCTGTTTACGACGCTTTAAGTCTTTTTCTTCGTAGTTCCACTTTTTAGTGTCTTTCAGTTGATCTGGATCGTTTGATGACGGCAGAAGAATCCATAACTATCGCTTACAGTGTTTGAATTTACCGCGACGTCTCCTTCCTGGATCAAAACTGTCGGGGACGCAGATGCAGCTTCAATGATGTCACATCCGCAGGACAGCGCGGGAAATTCGACCACTGAAAAGCAGCAATATGCAGCACACAGCCTGTTCAAGGCAACGGAGAGAGACGTGGGTGGGCTCGTTCTTTTTGATTTTTAACGCTTTATCACCCATTAGTATTAAAAAACTGCATGTTTATTTTTTCACAGTTTCTGCCTCTAGTCCCTTTAAGCTTTGCTGAGCAGATGAACATCACCTGTATAACGTAAAGCAGAGACCGCTAGCTCCTTCGACCACTGTAGCCCCTCTTCAAAAGTGGACATATGCTCCACATCTGGTATTTTTCCACCAATAGGCACATTTAACACGTGGTTATTTGTGTAGCTGTAGATGTAGAATAAAGCACATGACAGCTATTATTAATTCGTGCAAATAAGTTTAGCCACTTAAAGGAATATTCCACCCACAGAATGATGTAACTTTATCTTCCACTTCCCCTCATGGTGAGAAAGACTCTGGAGCACTTTTTTAATATCTCAAATGCAGCCGGTGATCAGGAAGGCTTCTGGTTTCCCCCAAACTTTCATATAATGGAGTTGGCCGGGGCCCGAGCCAAAAAGGTCCATAAAAGTCCACAAAAACTTGTCAATATTCCTCCATACTGCTCGTCCAATGTAATCCAAGTGTCCTGAGTGGGTAGCGTCCAGAATTTATTTGAAACAACATCAGTTAGTATATTTTTAGAGCCTAAACAGTAGAACATCTTACTTTCTCGAAGTGCACATATGTGCGTTCACGAAACTATTGAAGCCTCGGCGTTCAGAGCCTACTCTGCTGATAATACAAGCGTAGAAGAAGAAATTTGCTGTTTACATTGTGCTAAGTGCGACAGAGCTGCAGACAAACCAGGACAAACACAAGAGGGTCCAAGAGGGGTTGGATTTTGATTGTAAAGGTGTCATAACCTGCTGTTTTACATACACAATCCTTCTTAAATTATCTTCAAATGAATTTTTAATTCTAGTTGGGTGGGACGAAAACTTAATGAGCTCATTTTAACCTCTTTTTTATCTCCAACTATTGTTTGTTGCGAGAATACGTACGAGATTTAGAGCTGTCTGTAAGCGCGTTCACGAGGCAAACGTCAAAGCCAAAACAAAGTTTTATCAGGACAGAGCAGGTGAAGGAAATGATGTCCCAGCACAGAAAAACGTGATAAAAACGTAACGGTGCATTGATGGAGAGGATCCGGAGAAAAAGGGCTGGACTCTGATGAATATACGGAGCGGACGTCTGACGTGAAGTTAACCAGTGTTAACAGTGTTAGCTTCTGCAGCTACATTAGCAGCTTGTCCGCTCGTCTACCACCGTTTACTGGTCTCTGACACAAAAGATAATAAGTTACACAGCAGCAACACTTACCGACTGCACATCCTCACTGATAAATATAATCCACTGCTCCCTGGTAAAGCTGTCCCTCCTGTTAGACTGAAAACTGCTGAACTTCTGCCGAAGCAACTCAGCATCGTAATCTCCCCCCTCCTCCTCCTCCTCCTCCTCCTTGTCGCCGGCGTCCTTTCTGACAAAGCTGGTCTACTCTGGGGCAGGTAATCAGCTGCCTTCAGGTGGTGCTAAAGAGGCTAGCTTAGCAGCTCGCTCGCAGCCTCTCTAGTTCACATCATAACAGCTGATCATAACGACTCTGTGGCAGGTAATCAGCTGCCTTCAGGTGGTGCTAAAGAGGCTAGCTTAGCAGCTCGCAGCCTCTCTAGTTCACATCATAACAGCTGATCATAACGACTCTGTGGCAGGTAATCAGCTGCCTTCAGGTGGTGCTAAAGAGGCTAGCTTAGCAGCTAGCAGCCTCTCTAGTTCACGTCTTCCGGAGAATGAAATCCAAACCGCGTACTGTGGAGAGCGCGTGCTTGTGGCCAATTCTGGTGAGAAGAGAGCGCCCGCACTCAAACACAAAGTTACTTTCACTTTCCAGAGTTTCTGGCACGTTATAACTGAGGTCCCGTTCCAATACACATTTTAACGTGAAAAAGTGGGATTTCCGGGTGATGACTCCTTTAAAACAAAGAAAGAAAGAGAAAGAGAACGCGTGATCTCGTCTGCCGCGGCTTCCTTAGTTTCGTGAACGCACTGCGGCGTGTTTGCAGGAGATGCGATGAAGTACTGTGTAGGCTCTAAAAATATACTAAATGTTGCCGTTTCGAGTAAATTCTGGACGCTACCCACTCAGGACACTTGGATTATGTTGGACGAGCAGTATGGAGGAATATTGACAAGTTTTTGTGGACTTTTATGGACCTTTTTGGCTCGGGCCCCGGCGAACTCCATTATATGAAAGTTGGGGGGAAACGAGAAGCCTTCCTGATCGCCGGCTGCATTTGAGATATTAAAAAAGTGCTCCAGAGTCTTGCTCATCATTAGGGGAAGTGGAAGATAAAATTATGCTACATCATTCTGTGGGTGAACTATTCCTTTAAGATTTTTTTTGTGCAAAATGTGGCCTCAGATAAAGTGCATGTCTACCTGACGTAACAATGGCCAGTGGTTGGATCACATCTGTGAGGGCAGTTACAGGGTTTGCAGCCCTCCTCTCCAAAGCCCCAGTAGCCCAGCAGGCAGTGGCTGCAGCTGGTGCCCCCCACTCCAGATTTACAGCGGCACTGGCCACTCTTTGGGTGGCACCAGGGTGCGTCCTCTCCAGGAGCCGGGGGCAACGAGCCCCGAGGGTCACACCAGCAGCCTAAGAGACAAAAGCACATGTGCAATCTTATCAACCAGTTACGCTTTTCTTAATTCACCATATTTCTGCCACCTTCACTTTCTCCTGATCAGAGATATGATTCTTACGCGTGCAGGCATGGGGGGATTTGAGGGGCAGGGACGGGTGGCGATGGTAGCCGCGGCGACAGCGTTGGCACCGGCGCCCGACGGTGTTGTGTTGACAGCTGTCACAGACGCCACCGCTGGTTCTGTTGGAGGAAAGCCATGTCCGCTGAGAGAAGTGGCAGCTGTCGGCATGGTTGTGGCACTCACACTCTGGCAGGTACAGAAGAGAGAGGGAGATGTGTGGACATCACGGGGACGAGCAGCGAGTGGACGGACACCTTGGTCAGAATATTACATCTTTTAAGTGAAATAAATTCAAATTAAGGCCTGCAAGCAAGGCAACCAGGTTGCAGACAAGCACTGATGTCATTTATATATATACAAATACATACATGATGGAATCAGGTGTTCCATCACTTCCACAGGTGTATAAATGAAGCAGCTCGGCATGCAGACTGTTTCTACAAACGTGTGAAAGAATGAGTCGCTCTCAGGAATCAGTGAATTCCAGCGTGGAACTGTGATAGGATGCCACTGTGCAACAATCCAGCGGTGAAATTTCCTCGCTCCTAAATATTCCACAGTCAACTGTCAGCTGGATTATAAGAACATGGAAGTGTTTGGGAACTACAGCAAGTCAGCCACATTCGTGCATTCATTCGTTTGTTCGTTCATTCTACTGAAAGTATTGGCAAAAATGTTTTTATGTATAAAATACAGTGTAATCAACCTACCTTGCCTGAACATTTTATTTTGTATTTTACCACAAATGCTGCAGTTCTTAGATACAATACTCGTCAAAACCAACATTTCCATTTACCTAAATGTGTCACATCAAGAGCTCAGTTCTGTATCAGATACAGAGGGTGTAAACTATGGAGCCAGTATTCTTATATTGTTGGAAAAAGCACTTCAGAGATATCTTTCAAGAAAACCTTAAAGAAATCAATTGTGATGTCTCACTGATACTTGATCTGAATGTGTACTCTAGAACTCCTCTAACACTGTTTTTTATTGAAAAGGTGGAGGCTTTAAAACAAGCCTTTCTGGCTTTTCTGCCTTTTCCTGCACTTTTTTTTGTCTTTTTTTTATTGTTGTTCTTATTTTTGTGTTTTGTGTGAAAAATGAATAAATTAAAAAAATAAAAAAAATAAAAAATCAAGGAGTTTTGGTGCAGATAATGTCCCGTTATCGCCATTTTACAGGATGTCCACCAGATGGCGACTTAACGTAATATCTTCTGAAGGACTCAAAGTGATGCAGAAACTTTACCGGTGAGTAAATGCACGTATATACTCCTAGAAATAAGGTCCAGGTTGAAGAAAAAAGAAACGTATCCTTTAAGGCTTCACACATCGTTGTAGGCACCATCATGTCTTTGATAATCTCTCCACACTTTCAAATTTCAACCCTCCCCCCAGGCGGTGGAGTCCTGACTTACTCTGACACGGGTTGGGATCCCCACTGCTGCCGTTGGCAGGCCTCCAGGGACGATCGTTGTAGAGCGGGGCACACTTCTCACAGTGATCCCCATCTGTGTGGTGAGTGCACAGACACCTCCCAAACACCTGGAAGACACATCTGGGGCCACTCAGTCGCTAAAACATGTTAAGGACACCTGCTGTGCTCAGACACTCATAAAACACATTGAGGGAGGTGATGGGAAATGTAAATCAAACTTTTTTAAGTCCTTTAGCTGTTTTTTTTTCCACTCCTGTTAGAGAACAACCTTTTTCTTAGACATTCAGGACCAGCTTACCACGTTACCGTCCTGTGTTTCACGCTGACTGCTGTTGTACGGTACGCAGTGTTCAGCATGGCCGTGACACAGGCAGGTTCCTCTGGCCAGTAATGAATAAATAGCATATGGTGCTGAGGGGGAGCTTTCTGTACTGGGTGTGGGGGTCAGAGGTGAGGCTGTGGGGCTTGTCGTCTCTGCTGGGGGGGTTACAGATGCAGGACAAGTGTGAGATTTCAGCAGTCTGATGCGAAGATTTGTGATGGTCAGGCGGGCAAGGGCCTCTGGGCTGTAGGGGTCCGGAGTTACGGCGCTACTGGGGTCTAGAGTGCGAATTATTACCTGCAGTAGAAGCAGAAATGGAGCAGTAAACACCACTGATTCTGGATTTTGGTAATGCATTATATTTTTGGATATATTTCTTACCTCCCCACCACTGCAAGGACGAGCGTTGGAGTAACGGGATGTACAGAGCGAGCCTGGATGATTTAAGTCGTCTAGCAAACCAAATTCCTCGCTGCAGTTATGGGCAAAGACCTTGAGAGCTTCCCAGGTCTTTCCGAAGTCAGCTGAACGTTCAATAGCCATGGCAGCAGGCCGGGGTGACCTGAACACCAGCACCACGTGAGACAGACAGAACTGCGTTTCCAGATCCAGCTGGATCTGATCCTGTGGCTCCAGCAGGCTGGTTCCTCCACTTGATGCCCACCAGGTATCCGGATGCAAGAAGGGGTCATCAGTCATGAGGGCAGGGGAGTGAGCGACTCCTGGACAGGGATGTGGAGTTGCAGGAGGATGGGGACATAAGCGCTGGTGGACGGTGCCGTTCCCACAGCAGTCTGACAGGGTCAGCAGCGTCCTGCCGCTGGCCAGGTTCCCTATGGGGGGGCTGCATGCACGCTCCACACATCGAGAAACTGTCAGAGCGGCTGCAAGTCAATGAGAGGACAAAGGAACAAACATGAAGCGCACATGACGGGGAACTTCAGATATGGAGACATGAAAACTCACAAAATAACTTTTCAGCAGAGGTGGAAAAAGTACTGAAAAATTGTAATTAAGTAAAAGTATCTTTACTTTTCCTAAAGGATAACTTTCTTTTTTTTCAACCTGGACCTTATTTGTTGGAGTTTATTCGTGCATTTGCTCACCGGTAAAGTTTCTGCATCACTAGGACTCCTTGGGAAGATATTACGTTGAGTCGCCCTTCGGTGTACGTCCAGTAAAATGGCGGAGACGAGGCAGCCTCTATGTAAGACATTATCTGCAGTAAAATTCCTTTATTTTCGCCAATTATTTTAGTAGAATGAACGAACGAACAAGTACTATTGTCTCATGAGTCCAGATTTATCTTTCCGTTAGTTATCAGGGTTCTACACACTTTTCAAGGCCGCCTGTCACGACGTGCGCTTGCGTAGTACAGCTGAGAAGATCAGCTGCAACCCAAACAACAAAAACACATTTTTTTATGTTCTTTTTATGGCCAATGTTGTAATGGATGAAATGAAATTAAATGAAATATACTTTATTTGTACCACAAGGGAAATTCAACATTGTAAAAAAGCTCACTCTTTTTTTTCTTTTTCTTTTTTTTTTGTTTTTGTTTTTAACAATAAAACATTAATATGAAATAATAACATAACAATAATAAGTCAGTTAGTCTTGTTCTTCAGGGTGATGCTGCTGGCAGGAATGAATTCCTGTATCTCTCCGTCCTACAGCGAACTTGACGCAGCCTCCCACTGAACACACTCTGTTGATTCTTCACCGTGTTGTGGAGAGGATGGGAAGTGTCCTCCATCATCTTCATCAGCTTGTGAAGCATTCTTTTTTGAACGATCAGCTCCAGCGGCTCCAGAGTTCTCCCCAGCACAGAACCAGCTTTCTTTGATCAGCTTGTTTAGTTTCTTCAAGTCTCTGGTTCTGATGCTGCTGCCCCAGCAGATGCTGCAAAGCTAATTGCACTTTCCACAACAGACTTGTAGAAGATCTGCAACATCTTGGTGCAGACGTTGAATGATCTTAGCTTCCTTAAGAAGTAGAGTCTGCTCTGACCTTTCTTGTAGATGTAGTCACTGTTGCATTTCCAGTCGAGTCTGTTTTCCAGCTGAACTCCAAGGAATACATGCCACTTATAAAGCAATCATAGTTTTACATGTTTTATGGTAAATAAAGTAAAATAAATGCTGAACATACACTTGCGCACACATAAAAAAAAAGAAAAAAATGGTGAAGGGAAATGCAATAAACATATCAGCAACATCATACATGTTTTGGTCGGAGGCAAGAACATGGTGTATCTAATTAATTTGGGTGTTATAAATGATAAATGAATAAAGAAAAGAAAAAGTGAAAGCCCAAGCTGGAACATATAAGGCCACGGTCACAGCACAAACCCGACAGACGATAAGCCGTGCATCTGATAGATGAAATGAAAAGCATATTACAGGGGGAATGACAGTCAGCATCAGCATTGTCCCAAAAGATCGCTCACAGAGTATCGTTAACCTCTGAGGGAATCTTCAAATATTTTAAGACCGGCTCCCATACAACATCGAAAACTACCTGTCTACCTGCATCTTTATATCTAAGTTTTTCCATGCACTCAGTTCCCTTAACCACGTTTCAAATGAAGGTACATTATCTGACTTCCAGTGTCTTAGAATACGTTTTTTTAGCTAGAATGGCAACAAAAACGCAATTTGCGAAACTCTGAACTCACAGGATAATAGTACTCATTTGTTCGTTCATTCTACTTAAAGCATTGATGAAATCAAGGAGTTTTTACAGCAGGTAATGTCTTATAGAGACGCTTTACGGGATGTCCACCGAAGGGCGACTCAGCGTAATATCTTTCAAAGGAGAAACTTTACCAGAGAGTAAATGCACGTTGAAACTCCTAGAAATAAGGTCCAGGTTGGAAAAAAGAAACTTATCCTTTAAATTCTACTCAAGTAAAGTAAAAGTACCCATTTAAAGGTATATTTGAGTAAAAGTAAAAAGCGCTTGATCTATAATTTACTTTGAGTAAAAGTTACTTAGTTACTTTCAGTTACTTGCTGCAAAAAAAAGGACAAGTTATACATCCAGCATCACACTGTTTGTGATCAACTTTTACTACAATAAAAGAAAGAAAATAAAATCAAAGCTTCCAAGATGGCAAAAAAGTTGAGCTGTCCCTCATTTAAAAATGAACAAGTTGTGCTCTTTTTTGTATTTTCATTGTAAAAATTTGTCTTAAATATAAAATAATACACTGCAAAAACTCAAATCTTAGCAAGCATATTTTTCTTATATCTTGTCAAAATATCTCATCACACTCAAATTAAAGGGACAGCGCATTTTGCAGCACACAGCCGGTTCAAGGCAACGGAGAGAAACATAGGTGGAAATGTTATTTTTGGTATTTAGCGCTTCATCACCCATTCGTATTTAAAAAAATGGACATGCATGTTTGTTTTTTTGATTTCTGCCTCTGGTCTCTTTAAGACAAAGTAACTAAAAGAGAAACATTTCAGTGACATATAAGATCTTGTTTAAAGGCAATGCATCTTATTTCAAGAAATATTATTAAGAAAATTTTGCTTGTACTATTAACAGAATTTTTTGCTTATTGCAAGCAAAAAATATATATTTTTTTACATGTTAAGAGTGACCAAGATTGTTTTGCTTGTAATAGGCAGAAAAATGGAACAAGCAAAATTTTCTTGATAAGCTCTCTTGATCTTATATCTCACTGAAATGTTTCTCATTAAGTAATTTTGTCTTATTCTGAGATATTTTGACTATAAATTAGAAAAACATACTGGCTAAGATTTGAGTTTTTGTTTGTCTGTTTATGTCAGAAGAATGAGTCGCCGAGTAAAACGTGTTGTGAAGTCCCGCCTCCTGCGCTGTGATTGGTCTGGTCATTTTTTTACCGGAGTGGAAATCACTTCCCAACGGAGGGAACCCAGACTGACTTGCCGTGTATCTCATACATGGCGTTGGGCAGGCTGGTGAATCAGGGTTGCAGTAAGGTGCAGTATATCGGTCTCCTCTCCACATTCAGACAAAAAAAATGTTATGAACTGCAGGATTAGATTTGAAAAATTCTCTGTTAGTCCAGATGGATTTTTGTACACGTTAAACTCTTAGATAAGTTAGAGCATATTTTACTACATTAGTCTGAATAAATGTCCATGTTGATCTGCAGGTTTTCTTAATTCGGTACAGCAAAGATGTCTTCCAGAGGAGGGGGACAGAGTATTTGTCATGTAAGGCTAAAGATCAGCGCGGTTACAGGCAGCTGGGAGGTCAAAGGCGCTATAGAAGATGTTTTTGAATAATGCAGGACCAACCTGCTGGATTCACAGCCCCCTCCTCCGGCCACAGAACAACGTGCACGAGTGTTCAGCAGACAGACGGTATCATGTCACAAACCCAAGTAAACGGAATGTAGTTGTCTGAACGTTGCTAACTGCTAGCAGAATGATGTTAGCTATAGGGATGTAACGATTACCGGTAAAATGATTAACCGTGATGAAATCACCAACGATTAGAAATGCCTTTTCAGATTTTAATTATCGTTAAAACTGTAACTGACTACTGCACTTTAAAAAACTCCCAGTGATGCTGCTCATTGGCTGGAAAAGCAGCAGCAGTCCCAGTTTGCAATGTTTGATTTATGAAAACATGGCGGAAGGTTACGAAGGCGCCCACATGGACAGTTTTCCGAGGTTTTTCCATCTTTAGAAGGGACAAAGTAGACATTTAGACCCATTTTGGATATTTTTATAGATGCTGGGGGGGTATTTCTATGATACTGCGATTAAAATAATAACCGTGATCATTTTAGTCACCGTGATATTGCATCCCTAGTTAGCTACCTGCTGTAAACGTCTGACGAGGGCGCGCAGCTTCCGGGTCGCAGCATTACTTTTGCCAATCAATCACTCTCATTGATCAGTCTCGCCTATCACCCGTTCTTACTACAGTAATAAAAGTGACTGGCGAGCCAGTCACTTGAAAAAGTTAAGGAATGCAGAGATGATTAATGGAGGATGTTTTTTCAGCCCCGTTACTTTCACAGCTGATGTAGAATAATATTTTTCTGTTTAAAGCTTTTAAATAATTGTAGCGTATGAGGGAGTGAACCCAATTTTACCAAATATTGGAAAAATTGTTGAAAGAAACATCTTCTGTGACGCCTTTAAGGGTGAGTACAGATTTTTAATTCTAAAGGAGTCCTTCAAGCAGACCACATGCATTGCATGTCAGAATACTCATTACATCGTAAAGGAATTAGATGTACTACCCAGAACAGTACTACATCTTACTTTCGCGAAGCGCGCATATGTGCGTTTTACGAAACCATGGCAGCCTCGGCGTTCAGAAACTACTCTGCCGATAATACAAGCGTAGAAGAAGAAATTTGCCGTTTACATTGTGCTAAGAGCGACAGAGCTGCAGACAAACCGGGACGAACACAAGAGGGTAGGGATGGTGAATACGAAGCATCATGAGACACAGACATTTTGACACAGCTGCCAAGAGATTGACACGAAGTCTCGAGACATTTGAGACAGTCAGTATGAGCTCCATCTGCTGGCTGTAGATGTGTACTGCACCTGAGGGAAGCTGCCTGGAGCTGTTTTGTCTCTGACACAGTGTATAATAAAAGATACGTTATCAACCTTCTGTTCGTGTTTCCTTTGTGGTTAATATCTTAGAATGATCCTCTGTGATAAATTACGTATTTTTCAACAAATTCCCAAGCGATTGGAGCCTGTATTAAGCATTGACAGATTAATAAACCCAGTCTCTTCAAGATTTCAGCTCGACACTCGCGGATGATGTAACGAGGCCTCGGTTAGTGTGGTCACGTGGCTTTCGGCATGCTGACACTTCCACCAAAACAGCGGTAGCGAGACTTCCGGTTCATAAGATCGAGGCGGAGTCGAGCAGACGAGCTCGAGCATAACATCCCTACAAGAGGGTCCAAGAGGGGTTGATATTGATGTAAAACAAAAGAAAGATAGAAAAAGAGAACGTGTGATCTCGTCTGCCGCGGCTTCCGTAGTTTCGTGAACATGCATCAGCGTGCTTGCAAGAGATGCGATGTAGTACTGATGTAGTACTGTTTAGGCTCTAAAAATCTACTAAATGACGTTGTTTCAAGTAAATTATGGACGCTACCCACTCAGGACACTTGGATTACATTGGACGAGCAGTATGGAGGAATATTGACAAGTTTTTGTGGACTTTTATGGACCTTTTTGGCTCGGCCCCCTGTGAACTCCATTATATGAAAGTTGGGGGGAAATGAGAAGCCTTCCTGATCGCCGGCTGCATTTGAGATATTAAAAAAGTGCTCCAGAGTCTTGTTCACCATGAGGGGAAGTGGAAAATAAAATTACATCATTCTGTGGGTGTACTATTCCTTTAAAGTGACTTGGACTTGAGGTCACAGACTTAACATCTCTGGCAAAATGTCACTTTCCCTTTCGAGTCCTATGGGGGACGTTTCCAAAGTAATCAAGTAAAATACTCGAGTCAAAAATGTAATTGAGTAAAAGTAAAATTACATATTTAAAAAACTACTAAAAAAACTAAAAATTACTCTCAAAAACTACTTAATTACAGTAATTTGAGTAAATGTAATTACTTTTCACCTCTGCTTTTCAGCACTGACATCATGGACAAAACAAAGTCTTCCTCATTGTGTTTTTCATGAATAATTAATTTGCTTGACCATTGTGTCACTGCTGATGTGTCACAGCATCCTTTCACCCACTGGCCAGTTTTAATAGTTACTCAGGTCAGGTTACAAGTGATGGAAAGACACCAGATTTATCAGCAAGAGGTATGATATCAATCTTAGAAAAATAATAATAATAAAGTGATTAATTGTTCCAGATTTTATGGTGGGGGTAAAAATAATGCAACTTTATCAAACTGATGCACTTGATTCAGATAAACAGCGGCAACACCGCCTCACCTGCTCCGCTCCGTGTCCCAAATACGAGCAGCCAACCGAGCAGCACCAGCATCCGCTGTCGACCTGTCCCGAACATGTTACCCACTCTCATCCTCGTTCCTGTCGAGTTCACGCTGCGATAAACGCCTTTCTGCCAAGACGAGTCCCCGCATTATGCGCAGCCTATTTTACAGACGTTCCTCAGCCAATTACGCAATGCGCAAAGGGTCCACACCAATCCAGGACATTTTTTTAACGTCCTCTCAAGAATAATGTAGACTGCTGCAGCTCAAATCATCCTCAGGGACCTGCAGGGCACTTCGCACGCAGAGGAGGGTTGTGCGTCGCAGGTGCAGGAAAACACGGATCGCTGCTTAAAAACGCTCCACATATGACGCTTTTAAAAACAACTGGACGATACTTTTTTCCATCGGATCTATGTTGACCACGTCACATTTTGCTCCATGAAATCCCTCCTTTCCCGCTTCGTCCGGCGCTCTCTGCGTTTACGCACAACAGCGGAGTTTGCGCTGTATTTATAACGGGGCCACCTCCGCCCACAACCCCCCCTCTATCCGGATCCCCGCGCGGATGCTGTACTGTCGCTAACGAAACTACCTACACCGAGAAGGTGCTTTCTCCTCTCCAGTCTACCCCTTATTCAGCCACGGCGACTCCCTCCAGAGGTCGCGCGCTCATGGGGGCAGACTTGTAATCGGCACTGGCTCGTCAACACCGTTAATGTAAACCAGCAGCTCCTCGCTCGCGTGCCAGCTGTAAACCAGGTCCCCTTCCTGAAACAGAGCCTCATAATCAGGCTTGGGAAATTTGTTTATCTGCTTCACGTCCTCCTGTTTTTCAGCTGCAGGAATTCTAAGTTTCAAGTCTCTTTGAAGTGGAGTAAAAGGAAACCTGAGTGCAGGGAGACAGAAATAGTCGTGAGCGCAGTTATGTGCAGCTTGATGGGCATTGTGGCACCGAAGGAATCTGGCAGCTTGGAGTTTCATGCAAATGAGTTGGACAAGAAAAGGGCCTTTCTTCCAAACGCCTGCCTGCAACATTACTGTGTCATTCCTGATTATAAGTCTGGATAACGAAAAACAAGTCCTGAGACATGGCGGGAATTCGTGTTGAATTCATTCCAACCTCAGAAACATACCGTCCTTTGCCGAGTTTGATGGCTTTTGTTTTTATTTTTTCAAACTCTTTCCTAGCACACACACACACACACACACACACACTGAGAATACACACAATGTCAAATCAGCTTTATGGCTTAAAGGAATAGTACACCCACAGAACGATGTGCGTTCATTTTCTACTCACCGTCATGCTGAGCAAGACTCTTGAGCACTTTTTTAATATCTCAAATGCAGCGACTGAACCAAAAAGGTCCATAAAAGTCCACAAAAACTTCTCAATATTCCTCCATACTGCTCGTCCAGTGTAATCCAAGTGACCTGAGTGGGTAGTGTCCAGAATTTACTGGAAACCATCATTTAGTATATCTTTATAGTCTAAACAGTAGAACATGTAGCTGCCGCGAAGCGCGCCCCTGCGAGTTCACACCATTACGGAAGCCGCGGCAGACGGGATCGCGCGTTCTCTTTCTTTCTTTCTTTGTTTTAAATCAATATCCAACCCCTCTTGTATTTGTCCGCAGCTCTGTCGCTCTTAGCACAATGTAAAGAGTGAATTTCTTCTTCTACACTTGCATTATCGGCAGAGTAGGCGCTGAACGCCGTAGTGTCGTGAACTCGCAGGGGCGCGCTTTGCAGCAACAACATGTACTACTGTTTAGGCTATAAAAATATACTAAATGATGTCGTTTTGAGTAAATTATTGACGCTACCCACTCAGGACACTTGGGGCACATTCAGAAAGCATCGTCCGGAAGATCTGTCCGTTTGGAGACTTGGTTCAGCTGGGGCGGGGGTGGTCTTCCAGACCGAGATCGCGTTCATGTTGCACCGTAGCCAAACGGGCCAAGAATCTCAGATGGCGCTGCATTCGGATTCACCGTGGGTGAGGACAAGACGTACAACGAACAAGAAGGTTCTCACAACTTCTGTTTCCTCCACAAAACATCATTTTTGTGCGTCCTTACGAGGATCTGGACATGCGACCATCAGACCAAACATCCATTAAAGCTTTTACTTCCGTGTCACGTCTGACCACGAGCCATCTTTATAAGTCGGCTCCTGCAGTCCCACACCTGTGTTTGTTGTTGTAGCGTTTACCCACGTTGCCCAACGTTTTACCCACAATGCCATGCTAAACCAAATGCAGGAAGCAGCAATTCTATGGTCCACTTCAGTATGTGGTCCACTTGAATCGGACCGAGACCTGCATTTGTAGGCGGACCGAGTCCGCTTGTTTGTTCCGGATCAGAGTCCGTTTGCGCAGTCACAGCAAACGAAGCGGACTTTCCGAGCAAACGGACTCTGATTCGAACCAAAAAAGCTTTGTGAATGCGCCCTTGGATTACACCGGACGAGCAGTATGGAGGAATATTGACAAGTTTTTGTGGACTTTTACGGACCTTTTTGGTTCAGTCGCCGCTGAACTCCATGATACGAAAGTTGGGGGGAAACGAAAACCTGTCCGATCTCCGGCTGCATTTGAGATATTAAAAAAGTGCTTTACAGTCTTGCTCAGCATGAGGATGAGGAGAAGATGAAGGACCGTCATTCTGTGGGTGTACTAGTCCTTTAACTTCGAGCGTGAGGACTGAGAAAACCGGAGTAGACGTACAGAATTGAGCTGCTTTCCATGATTGTCTTCAGTGACTTACAAATCATTTACCGACCTGCCTACTTGCTCGCACGGACAAATATTGGAAATTTTCTTTTCTCTGACTAAATGCAATGCTGTTTTATTTTAGAAGCAGCAAAGTTTAGTCACGTTGCAATGTAAATTTTGCTTGTTTGGATTTTGAAAAATCCTCACTAGCGATTTCTGTCCCGTCTCCACATAAACAGCATCACCTCATCTGCATCTGTCATGCGTTTGTCCTTGTTCACCTCTTGCTGTTGCTTCCTTCCATCACTCTCCTCCTGCTTCACAGTGTTTGGCAGACCTCCATAACAATAAAACCCTCTTCAGACTCACACATTCTCCTTTTGTCTCATGCTTGTGGTGCAGTATATGCCAAGAATAGCTTTATGGATGATTAGATTAATTCAGTTTATGAGGGATTAGCTGTTATGTTGTAGTTTTAGTGATGCAGTTCTGGTTCAGCAGAACACACAGAAATGAGATTTACATCTTTTCACAGTTTATATAGAAGGGACCTGAGTGCATTTGTGTGCTTAAGCAGGAAGAGTAATGAATAAAACATAGAGCCAAATCATCGGTTTCATAGGTTTTCTCTGTATTTCAGGGATTTCTGACAAAGGCTGAAATGGTTGGTTTCATTACACACAAGTCACTGAAGTTTAAGGTCAAAGTTTGCAGCAAAGCCATAAAACATTTTTAAGAGCAGCAAGTGCGATAAATGTCTGCAAGTAAATAACATTTGGCTGCTCATTTTGGCTTTAAAATGCAAAACACATTGAATTGTGAAGTGACTGAACTGTAGTTAAGGGTAATTGTGTGTCACGCAGGAATTCAGACTCACCCCCAACCAATAAAGTGCTTGTTTAAACCATGAGCATAAAAATGAAGATTAACCGATACCACATCGGTGCTTCTTGCATGTTTTTGATGTGGGTCCTGAGAGAATAATTTCAGGGACTCTTTTGTTTGTTTTGATTCTTAAGTTTTTCTTCTAAATTTTAGAGATTGAGTACAAATACACACTCATAGTGCATCTTCAGGGAAGCTCCTGACTGTGGAAGGTCAAATACCAGCCCAGAGGGGTCATGGGGATGTCCTCCCTGCCTCATGACTGCTTCTCTAATTGCTCCTTTTTCTCTCATTTATAGGGCTTAATGAGGGTGTGTGTGTGTGTGCGTGTGCGTGTGTGTGCGTGTGTGTGTGTGTGTGTGTGTGTGTGGGGGGGGGGGGGGGGGGGTACAGAGCCTCAGTCAGACAAAGAGAATCCCCACTTTTCACCTTTAGTGGTTGTCCTAGCTCCTCATATATACACTATATGGGCAAATCGATACCCTGGAGTCGATACTTCAATACCAGCCAGACAAAATGTCGCAATCGATACTTTTTTGAGTTTCGCGATATCGCTGTACAGATACAAAACATGTAGTTTGTTTCACTTCTGAGAGTTTAAGGCAAAAAAAGGATGTGTAAAAGCAGCCAGATTCTAGCTTCTGTATCACATGATGGTGGTAGCCTATCAGATTCTAGCTTCTGTATCACATGATGGTGGTAGCCTATCAGATTCTAGCTTCTGTGTCACATGATGGTGGTAGCCTATCAGATTCTAGCTTCTGTGTCACATGATGGTGGTAGCCTATCAGATTCTAGCTTCTGTGTCACATGATGGTGGTAGCCTATCAGATTCTAGCTTCTGTTTGACA
Source organism: Atherinomorus stipes (assembly GCA_023101725.1). NCBI lineage: Eukaryota > Metazoa > Chordata > Actinopteri > Atheriniformes > Atherinidae > Atherinomorus > Atherinomorus stipes. The sequence goes on from JALJCO010014525.1 coordinate 84,032, forward strand.
TGATGGTGGTAGCCTATCAGACTCTAGCTTCTGTATCACATGATGGTGGTAGCCTATCAGATTCTAGCTTCTGTATCACATGATGGTGGTAGCCTATCAGATTCTAGCCTCCGTGTCACATGATGGTGGTAGCCTATCAGATTCTAGCTTCTGTGTCACATGATGGTGGTAGCCTATCAGATTCTAGCTTCTGTGTCACATGATGGTGGTAGCCTATCAGATTCTAGCTTCTGTATCACATGATGGTGGAAGCCTATCAGATTCTAGCTTCTGTATCACATGATGGTGGTAGCCTATCAGATTCTAGCTCCTGTGTCACATGATGGTGGGAGCCTATCTGATTCTAGCTTCTGTGTCACATGATGGTGGTAGCCTATCAGATTCTAGCCTCCGTGTCACATGATGGTGGTAGCCTATCAGATTCTAGCTTCTGTATCACATGATGGTGGGAGCCTATCAGATTCAAGCTTCTGTGTCACATGATGGTGGTAGCCTATCAGATTCTATCCTCTGTATCACATGATGGTGGGAGCCTATCAGATTCTAGCTTCTGTGTCACATGATGGTGGTAGCCTATCAGATTCTAGCCTCCGTGTCACATGATGGTGGTAGCCTATCAGATTCTAGCTTCTGTATCACATGATGGTGGTAGCCTATCAGATTCTAGCTTCTGTATCACATGATGGTGGTAGCCTATCAGATTCTAGCTTCTGTGTCACATGATGGCGGTAGCCTATCAGATTCTAGCTTCTGTATCACATGATGGTGGTAGCCTATCAGATTCTAGCTTCTGTATCACATGATGGTGGTAGCCTATCAGATTCTAGCTTCTGTATCACATGATGGTGGTAGCCTATCAGATTCTAGCTTCTGTATCACATGATGGTGGTAGCCTATCAGATTCTAGCTTCTGTATCACATGATGGTGGTAGCCTATCAGAATCTAGCTTCTGTATCACATGATGGTGGTAGCCTATCAGATTCTATCCTCTGTATCACATGATGGTGGTAGCCTATCAGATTCTAGCTTCTGTATCACATGATGGTGGTAGCCTATCAGATTCTAGCTTCTGTGTCACATGATGGCGGTAGCCTATCAGATTCTAGCTTCTGTATCACATGATGGTGGTAGCCTATCAGATTCTAGCTTCTGTGTCACATGATGGTGGTAGCCTATCAGATTCTATCCTCTGTATCACATGATGGTGGTAGCCTATCAGATTCTAGCTTCTGTGTCACATGATGGTGGTAGCCTATCAGATTCTATCCTCTGTATCACATGATGGTGGTAGCCTATCAGATTCTAGCTTCTGTGTCACATGATGGTGGTAGCCTATCGGATTCTAGCTTCTGTATCACATGATGGTGGTAGCCTATCAGATTCTAGCTTCTGTATCACATGATGGTGGTAGCCTATCAGATTCTAGCTTCTGTATCACATGATGGTGGTAGCCTATCAGATTCTAGCTTCTGTGTCACATGATGGCGGTAGCCTATCAGATTCTAGCTTCTGTATCACATGATGGTGGTAGCCTATCAGATTCTAGCTTCTGTGTCACATGATGGTGGCAGCCTATCAGATTCTAGCTTCTGTATCACATGATGGTGGTAGCCTATCAGATTCTAGCTTCTGTATCACATGATGGTGGTAGCCTATCAGATTCTAGCCTCTGTGTCACATGATGGTGGTAGCCTATTAGATTCTAGCTTCTGTATCACATGATGGTGGTAGCCTATCAGATTCTAGCTTCTGTATCACATGATGGTGGTAGCCTATCAGATTCTAGCTTCTGTATCACATGATGGTGGTAGCCTATCAGATTCTAGCTTCTGTATCACATGATGGTGGTAGCCTATCAGATTCTAGCTTCTGTATCACATGATGGTGGTAGCCTATCAGAATCTAGCTTCTGTATCACATGATGGTGGTAGCCTATCAGATTCTATCCTCTGTATCACATGATGGTGGTAGCCTATCAGATTCTAGCTTCTGTATCACATGATGGTGGTAGCCTATCAGATTCTAGCTTCTGTGTCACATGATGGCGGTAGCCTATCAGATTCTAGCTTCTGTATCACATGATGGTGGTAGCCTATCAGATTCTAGCTTCTGTGTCACATGATGGTGGTAGCCTATCAGATTCTATCCTCTGTATCACATGATGGTGGTAGCCTATCAGATTCTAGCTTCTGTGTCACATGATGGTGGTAGCCTATCAGATTCTATCCTCTGTATCACATGATGGTGGTAGCCTATCAGATTCTAGCTTCTGTGTCACATGATGGTGGTAGCCTATCGGATTCTAGCTTCTGTATCACATGATGGTGGTAGCCTATCAGATTCTAGCTTCTGTATCACATGATGGTGGTAGCCTATCAGATTCTAGCTTCTGTATCACATGATGGTGGTAGCCTATCAGATTCTAGCTTCTGTATCACATGATGGTGGTAGCCTATCAGATTCTAGCTTCTGTATCACATGATGGTGGTAGCCTATCAGATTCTAGCTTCTGTATCACATGATGGTGGTAGCCTATCAGATTCTATCCTCTGTATCACATGATGGTGGTAGCCTATCAGATTCTAGCTTCTGTATCACATGATGGTGGTAGCCTATCAGATTCTAGCTTCTGTATCACATGATGGTGGTAGCCTATCAGATTCTAGCTTCTGTATCACATGATGGTGGTAGCCTATCAGATTCTAGCTTCTGTATCACATGATGGTGGTAGCCTATCAGATTCTAGCTTCTGTATCACATGATGGTGGTAGCCTATCAGATTCTAGCTTCTGTATCACATGATGGTGGTAGCCTATCAGATGTCATGAGGAAGCTGCTACTGTTATAGATGATGATGATGATGTTTTGGTATCTTTCAGGTTATTGAACATCATGTTTTGATAAATTTATAATATTACTATTACATTTTATGTTTGAACATTTTCCACTGAATATATTTTAAATAATCTTAACCTGTACTTAAGTTATTTGATAATTAAATCGAAAAGGGTGTCGCCCACGTGGGTTTATATCTGCCCATGGGAAGGCAGATAACCCTCCCCTCTGCACTAGAAGTGAAGACGGCGCGACTGTAGCTGCAGAGTTGAGGAGCTAAGTTAGCTAACTGTTTGCTAGCATGGCGGAACAAACTCGTTCGTGTGCTCTGTTGCACACACAGAGTGGGGGGGGGGTCCTTCATACATTCATCGGAGGGAGCCAATCAGAGACGCCTCATTTTTTGCATCACGGATATTCATGAGAAGGACCGGAAAAGCCTGTCGTTGGACCACAAGCCGCTCTTCTAGTATACAAATACAGCTGGAAACAAAGCAGCCAGAAGGTTTTTTTAAACAGAAACGACGCATAATGCATTCAGTAATAATGACGATGGAAGTAAATCTTTAAAGGGGCTAAAACTATCTGTATCGATATCAATGAAAAGTACCATAAACTACTGGTATTGTATTGACATGAAAAATCTCAGTATTGCTCATCCCTAATACGCTACTCACAAAAAGTTAAGGATATTCAACTTTTGATTATAATTTAAGGAAAATGTAAAATGTTCACACCTCATTGATATTAGATGATGAATGTTGGACATAATGTCTCAATCGTTGTCTTGTGTTCGGTGTCGTCTTGGTCTGATGACGTCTAAATGTGATCAGGTTGATAAAGAGGACTATTTAGAAACAAGATGTCATCAAAACAGAACATTTAGAGGTCAAGTCACGGTTTAGACACTACTTTTGGTTCGTCATCTTTTTGGAAAAAAGGCTGGAGTGGGTTTTTGGTTCATACAGAAAGCCGAGCATACTGTACTCCATTGTTCTCGATCTCCTTCATTTCTCAGACTTTCTGCTTATATGTTGCTCCAAGGATGAAATGAAGCCTCTTCCTCACATGTTCATAGCCTCACACAGCCCAACATGACCAGGCCGTGGTTTGTCCATTTTAAAACAGCTTGGTTTCACTCTGGTCTTTTTCCCCGGTTCGTATGATCTTGAACGATGGCATCCATTGCCTGCAAGAGTGACGGGTAAATGCTGCGGATAACAGAGTGTGTTTGAGTTCGCCAAAGTCAGAGTTAATGGTCCTGTCGGATTTTTAGACTGCTGTACTTCTCCCAGCGTGACCTGTGGGGACTGATGTCTGATATATAGGTCCACAAAGTTCTTCATGAAACCGTCACACTCTTCAAGATTATGCTTGACATAACTTAAGTAAAAGGTCAGGGTGAGAGGTCAGCAGTAAAGGTGTGTAGTTCAAGTCCAATCCAAAGATCAGAACAGCATGTTCTGAGTCCCATTATCACTGTTGACAGCTTACAAATAAAGTCTCCCCACTGTTGATGTTGTAACATTTGCACAACTAATGCATGTTTAAACATAAAAAAAAACTATTAGGATTACCCTTAACCTGAAGGGTTAAGGGGCTCATCACGTATTAATTCATTCATAATTAGACGTTCATGTGAGGAAACCTGCCCAACAAAACATGGCAAGTTTGTCTGTGTGGAAAAATGGACTACAATTACTTAAAGGCATATGCCCCCCCCCCCAGGTGAAATTTAGCCTCCCCCCGCAGTCCCCTGAATTGGACAAGTGGGCATAAGCATTTTCTAGCCGACTTTAGCTTAGCTTAGCATAGTTGCTGTAATCTGGTGGTTCCAACTAGCATCACTTGGCAAAATTGAACTAATTAGAGGTTGAATATGGAACATTTTTTATTAAAAGCTATATTTTTAAAAAAATAATACCTCCACAGGTCGGTTGGGGAGGGGGGGGGGGGGGGGGGGGGGGGGGTACAGAATGAAAGTGCAAGATTTCCCAGAAAAATTATATTTAGCCTAAAAATAATTATAAAATAAACTTTTACAGGTTGGATAATGGCATTATATTTACATCTACAAGCCGATACACGCCGCCACTGCGGGTTGCCAAACACGATCTCTGTGGCAACAATATGTTGGGCACAGTCGGGAAACAGTGGACACGGCGAGTGAAGCGGCTGCTTCAGAGTCCTGGAGATGTTTCTGAGGAGGAGTGACCTGAGAAGAGCAAAACCTGGAGTCAATTTAAGTGAAGACTTCACTAAATGGACCCATAAACGTTTTCCACGGCATCAAAACACAGAAATGGCGACTTTTCTCCTGGATCGGTAAGCTAACTTGTTTGCTAACGTGGCTAACATTAGCTGTCAGTTATAAACTCCTCTGCGTTACTTGTTGGAGATGCTGCAGACTGCTGGACACTTGCGTAGCGAGTCTGGCATCCCAGCGGCTGGAGGTGTTTTTCTGCCGTTGCAACTACAACCTAGACACACGTGATGTCGCTGTTCTGTCCGTGGTCCATATTCAACGTTTTAACTCAAGATTTTTCCAATTACGCTTCGTGACCCGCACATTCTGATCGAGTACAAACGAGAAGCAGATTTCTCTTCAAAGGACTGACTCTTTTCACCAAGTGCTCAGCGGCCCCTGACTTAAATTTTTCGGAGCGCAGGCAGAAACTTCAGGAGCGCACACCGAAATTGACTTGCAAAGCAAATATTCACATTTTCTCTCATTTTCACTGTATTACTGATAAATACCTGAACAATAAATACAGAAAATACAATGTTCACAGGTCATGGTACGTTTATGTTTTAAATGGCTCTGTGTTCACTCAAAGTGTCGTGTTTTAGTTGTTGGTGCGAGTTTTATCAGCTAATTTTATGTTCCTGGCATGTTGAGGGGGGTGCAACGGACCAATGAACTCGGTTTAGATCAGTTTATGGTTTGAGTCATCAATCGGATCAATTTTTAGATCGGCAAAAGAAAAAACGGACAGGACAAATTTAGCTCGCTAATTACTTAAAGGGACTTGAGGCAAGATTAAGAAACGAAACTCGCGACTGCCGCGATTGGCGCTTCAGGTAACTGCAGCCACGAGCCAAGCCGTCACGGGAGCACAAACTGAAGCTATGATGCTGTTTACTCACCTTTTTCTTCGTAGTTCCACTTTTTAGTGTCTTTCAGTTGATCTGGATCGTTTGCTGACGGCAGAATAATCCATAACAATCGCTTACAGTGTTTGAATTTACCGCGACCGGCTTCGTCCTATATCAAAACTGCGGATGTAGCGTCATTTGACGTCACGTCCGCACGGCAGAGCTGGAAAACTATAACGTTGTTTACTAAGCTTTTTCTTCGTAGTTACACTTTTTAGTCTCTTTCAGTTGATCTGGATCGTTTTCTGACGGCAGAATAATCCATAACTATCGCTTACTGTGTTTTTATGTAACGTGACCGTCTTTTCCTGCATCAAAACTGCGGATGTAGCGTCATTTGACGTCACGTCCGCAGGGCAGCGCGGGAAATTCAGACACCGAATTGCAGCTTTATGCAGCACACAGCCTGTTCAAGGCAACGGAGAGAAACATGGGTGGAAACGTTATTTTTGGTATTTAGTGCTTCATCACCCATTAGTATGGAAAAAAGGGACATTCATGTTTGGTTTTTTTCAAATTCCTGCCTCAAGTCCCTTTAATAAATAAATATTTTCCTCTGAAAAACATTCAACTCAAGACTCATTCCATTCAACTGTAAAAAAAATAAAAATAAACTATGATAATGGGACTAGGACAAAATTTCAGGTACTCAATAACGATGGTCCATGATGAAAACGCAGACTGAGACCTCTTACCCACTTTCCCTGCTCAAAGATATGTAATAATGGGCTGTTTCCTAAATAAATTAATAAACAATTATGAGCTTCTTTGTGTACTTTTTATTTATTTTGGGGATAAATGTTAAATTTGATTATTAATCATATTAAAGCAGAACTATAGCAAACCTAAAACCCGACTGATTTTTGTCTGTGTGGCTGAGGAAAGTCATAATTTGGAGACATGGATCTAATAGACGACACAGTTGAAGTTGTCAGGCCGGAATCTGATAGAGGCCAGATGGAGCAGGATGACAGAGAAGCTCTGAGAAACACTGCCAGATATATGTGCATCTGTCAGCTTGTGAGATTTTAGTGAGTCTTTATTGATGCGTTATGATCATAAACTCTTACATGTGTGAAATGATAGAAAACTTTGGAGAAACGCTTCCATTTATTCTTCATTCTCGGAATCTGAGGAACGTTTCGGGGTGGCTTGCTTTGAGGCTTCAGCTGAGTGTTGATGGTCTAAAACTTCAGTATTGAACTCTAAATTAACCTCCCACCCACAAGCAAACTTCAGCCACTCATCATTAGTAGCCCCCATTCAGCTCCACGTCTGTCCAACTCCTTTATATCTGTTTATTGTGTCAACTAACAAGCTCAGTATTTACTTTCCTGTGTCACCGGCTCAGATAAACACAATCATCAGTGTGCAGAACTACAGACCTAATCACTTCATAACTCTTCCCACTGCCCACCCGCACAAACAAACTGCCCACGCTCACACTGCTTTTCTCCCAGACATGTGTTACAGATTTGATTCTCTGCTTTCTTTCTCTTCCAGCTCCCACCCTCTTTCATAAAGCAAACAGACTTTTCAGTGATTTATTTAAGTGCCTCAGACAACTTCAGGAAATTCACAGGAAATAAACATGAGAAAATAAACAAAGACAATAAAATAAAGAGGTGTGATTAAAGAGAGACTGAAAGGAATCGAACGTAGATGCAGATGGCCTCAAATGTAATGCTTTAAATCACCAACAGCTTTGGTTGGTTCCCTTTCTGTGTGGAGCATTTTTATGGTCCATGGGGTCTGACTTTTGGTTTCCCTCCAAAACTCGCGCTAAGAAATGGAGCAAATGAGTGGAGAAATCCGACCCAGCTGCTCGGGGTCGCAGGACACCGGCTGGGGGTCCAGACTGGTTCTCATGTCTGGCCACTGTGCGGCTTTGAGGCCCCTCTCCAGCCGTTAAACTGGTCTTTATTGGCATGCCAAGTCCACCTGTGAGTCATCCAACCCACAATGGCAATTTTAAAGTACGGTCAAGTGCAAAGGTCGCTGTTAAACAACAGTACATCATCTGACCTGGCAAGATCAAAAATCAAAGCGTACCAGCAGCTTCGTTCGTGTGCTGCTCGTGTCTGCTTTGCTCCTGTAAATGCACAAAACAGCCACGTTAATGTGGCATTTGCTGCCCTCGTGGTGCTTCTGAAACATTTCTGAGTTGACATTCAGAGAAAAAGAGGGTGCAGTGACGCATGGAAGTGGTAGATGTAATAGTTTATGCAACGACTAAGAGTTTAAAGTGCTGATGGCACGACCTTAAAGACCCACGACAGAACTTTGAGCAGTTTTCTTAGCGACACATCCCCTATCAGTGGCTAAACTAGCATCCATTTGAAAGAAACACCTTTACTTTCAATTACCCATCTTTACCACTAGATGTCAGTAATTCTCACATACTGTAGCTTTAAAAACAGCAATAAACCCATTAAAATCCACAATGACAGCGGTGTAGAGCCCCCACTACGTCACCTCCGGTGTCTGCGAACAGCGCCACCGTCTGGTCAGAGATGCTGAAATGCAGCGATGTTTCCTAATAACTCATTTATGCAGGCGTGCCTGTTTCTGTTGCATAGATCATCATGAAGATCGTTTTTGGCTATAAAACATGGCAAACAATGTCAAAATTATGTCATCAGCACTTTAAAGTTTGGAAATCAAGAGGAGGATTCTCTACTCTCAACATCACCCTAATTTACCAAACAAAGGAGAGTGATGGAAGAGTGCTTAATGATGCAAAGTTTTATGTTTCCATTACTGGAAGTAAAGGCAAAGACACAGTCATGCTATAGCATGTGGGTGTGCGCACATTTGTGGTTACTGGAAATTGTGGGTTTCTGTGGAAGAGGTATGCAGAAATATGTGCAAGCAGTGAGATCTTGTGGCTTACCCAGCAATGTGACAGTAAGGGGGGGTATAACCAGTGTTTGATCCTTTCTGGTCAACATCTGGCCCTCAGGAGAACCTAAAGTTAGCAGCCCATGCTGATGTCATTAGTGTACAATAGCTGTAGTCGTGATGCGGTAGAAGCAGGAGAGAAGGGCGCACACAGGCAGATGAATAATTTAGGGGATTCTGGGATTAAGAGATGAGAAGATGTAATGTGATTATGTAAGTGACTGATACTGATGTGTCATAACGACTGATGTGCAGCCAGAACTTTTATACCAGCATGTCTGCTGCTCTAGAGTGAGACATGAGGCCCGTAAGAGGGGAAAGAGGAGTACAGGGTGGATCAAGGCTGTCGCAAAAGTTAAGAATTTAATCATTGACTCTACCAGAGCTGTCGGCCACATTTGTCCAATCAAGCCGCATCTCCACGGTGGCCTCCTGGCTCCAGGGACGGCTACAACAATGTCGGCCAAACACTGTTAGAGAATTATGTTTTAAGGACCACCACCTCATCAGAGACTTTGTGGTCCTTGTGTAGTTTTCTTTGGAATTTCTTTGAGCTACTGACATGTGTTAATCATTAATAAGCTGATGTGGTCAGGATCTTCTGAGGACCAGGACCACTCTGATATGATAATGTCATTATTAGATGTGGCTTCTTTAGATCCTTAGGGAAGTCTTTCATTTTCATTTCCTCTCTGAGTGAGGTCATCGCTTTGGAAACTGAACTCCTCTGAGCGAGCCAGTGAAACCAAAGACCTCTAAACATTTCAACAGGTCTGTCTTGGTTAATTGCCAGGTGGCGCCAAGTTTCAGAATCCATCACATCCATATCAAATCACTATGTGTTTAACCTCTGCTCTTTGGCTTCACTGTGAAGCATTTCGTTACAAACCTTGGAGACCTGAGTGCCATCATGTGTGACAGCTCATGGATCCCTCTGCAGTTGGAACAAGAGCTCCTATGCCTTTAGATTTGACCAAGCACATCTTCAGTGTCTGTTTGCTCCTCTCTCGAGCATAATAGGGGATTATCACGCTTACCAGAAGTTTCCGGATTTTGACACTTCCTCTTCCGGGCCATGTTAACGACAGCCGTTCCTGCTCAGTTATACTGTTTAAATCGGATAAACTCCAAACATACTTAAGTTTTCATTCTAGACTGAAGTGATGCTGGATCAAAAGCTGGATCAAAGCGATCGATTCGCCGCGGTGAAGGGCCGAACTTTATAATAAAACACACGTTTGTTTGTCGCCGGTGGGGCACAACACCGGCACTTCACAGCATGCTAGCATTAGCCAGCTAGCGTTTACTGACGTGCTTAACATTGTGCGTCTTAAAACACACATACATCTGAAAATCGGGTCTGTACCTCCCCGTTTCCAGTGGAACAACTGGGGACTGCCAAGAAAGGAGACGCTTTCAGATGCTTGTGTGTTTTCAGCCGCACAAAGTTAGGCACGTCATCAAGCTGGCTAATGCTAACCTGCTAACAGTAGTCCGCCAGCTACTACTCTGTTAAACTTTGTAAATCGGATAAACGCCAATGCCAAGTTTTCATTCCAGACTGAAGTGATGCTGAGGAAGAAGTGGATTAAAACGACCGATTCGCCGCGGTGAAGGACCGAACTTTATAATAAAACAACACACGTTTGTTTGTAGCCGGCAGTCTGCACAGTCGTGTTAGCAGGTTAGCATTAGCCAGCTCGATAACGTGCCTAACTTTGTGCGGCTGAAAACACACAAGCATCTGAAAGCGTCTCCTTTTTTTGGCAGTCCCCAGTTGTTCCACTGGAAACGGGGGGGTACAGACCCAGTTTTCAGACGCTTGTATGTTTTCACAAGCAAAAAGTTGGTAACGTCAGCTAACGCGAGCTTGCTAACGCAGGCTGTAGTGTAGTCTGCATCATTGAAGTGCCGACTACAGACATACGTGCAACCTTGTTTTATTTTAAATTTCGGTCCTTCACTCCGACAAATCGCTTTCATCCACTTCTTCCTTAGTGTCTTTTCAGTCGGGAATCCATGAAAACTTCGGTAATGCTGGCGTGGTTTATTAGATGTACACAATGGAACAGAGCAGAAACATTGAGCCATTCCTGGCCCGGAAGAGGAAGCTTCAGATGTTTCAACTTCCGGAAACCGGAACGCGGAAGCGTGATAATCCCCTATCGACCCCCGTCTGCCTCGCAGGAAGCCCTTCACAATCACACACCCAGGGGCGCCTGCAGAGATTTTTCAGGGTTGGCCAAAGAAAATGGGGATGACCAAGGGTTATTCAAGGATAACTTTTTTGTTTTTACAACCTGAATCTTATTTATGGCATTTATACACGCATTTACTCACCAGTAACATTTCTGCATCACTCTGACTCCTATTTAGATTAGTCGTAGATCTGCGTATATCCATATAATAGACGTGAAGGGGCAGAATGAATGGGCCTCTATATAAGGCATTATCTGCAGCAAACTTCCTTAATTTTATCAATGCACTGCAAAAACTCAAATGTTACCAAGTATATTTTTCTAATTTCTAGTCAAAATATCTCATCACACTCAAAATAAGACAAAACCACCTAAAGAGAAACATTTCAGAGAGATATAGGAACTTGTTTTAAGACAAATGCATCTTATTTCAAGAAATCTTGAGACAAAATTTCACTTGTTCCATTGGCAGAATTGTTTTTGCATATTACAAGCAAAAACTAGAAAAGCAATCGGAGAGTGCAGACCTCCACAAAGCAGATCGACCCGCTTATTTTTGTGTGTTCTGGATCATGTGACATCTATCTTTCCCTCTCTCTCCCTTCTTGTCCTTCACTCTTCCCTTTTTAATGTTTTTTTTATTATCATTATCATTATGATTATTATATTTATTTATTGCTATGGATCCATGTGTGTCCTTAATAAAGTTTCTGATGATGATGATAGGATCCTGAATTTTCTCTGGATCTGGATCAACTTTGGAAACATTCGAGAACTCATTGAGATCCTTTCTTATAATTTTTTTCCAAAATCTCGGGTCATTTGTACGGAGTTATATGGAACGATTCCAGAAATGTGTCCTATCAGGGTGATGATGATGTAAGAGTGTTCAGGCGTTGGTCAGGAGGTTTGATGTTCACCATGGGGGGGTCAGTCAGAACACACAGGACTTGCTTGTACAGTTAACTGTCTTTACTGGTCACTCTGAATCACAACAGCACAGTAATGCAACAAACGACAGGCTTCCAGGTGGAATTCCAGGTAGTTCAGGTGAATGTGGATGGAAGTGAGTGTGGTCTATAAACACAGAAATACAAAGAAGCCATGAGGAACATTCGTTCGGCAAATAAACACATTCAAGATATTACTTATTACTAATAAATCCCTTCCAGTTAGGACTAAACATGCATATGTGTTCAAGGCTAACAGTTCCAGTAACTGGCATGTAGCAGGTCAGCTAGCTTAATAGCATAAAAAGGCTCATGGTGAATGGAGGAAACTTCTGAATAAGCAAATCAACTAAATAACATTAAAGGTTAAATAAACATCCTGTTCAGGCAGAAATACAACTAGTTACTTCCAGTTCTTTCAGACGCACACAGTTCATCATCTTCACCTGCTAAAAGTCTGTCCAACAGTCTTCTCTCCTCGTGCTCACTGCTGCTCATAAGTTTCATTTCTGCATCCTGACATCACGTGCTCAGTAGCAGCTGCACACTTCTGCCACAAGGGGGCGCTCACGCCTCATCAACAGCCTTTCCAACATGGCCGACCTCACAATGATAAAGAATCCTTCAAAACAGTCCTGGATCCAGAAGCTGATCCGGATCACCACCAACATTTAATGGGTTCGTCATTAGGCTGAGACACACGGCTGCTGAAGATTTCAGGTCAATACGTCCAGATCTTTTTACCGTGAAGTTGCTGACAGATGGACAGACGGACAAACCAACGCTACGGAAAACATTACCTCCTTGGTGGAGGTGAAAAATCTTTTTTTTTAAAACTTTTTTAAAAAGTGGACAGGATTTTTTTGCTTGTAATAAGCAGTTCAGTGTGTGTGTCGCAAACAAATAACTTCACAAAACTTCACGATAACGACCTCACTCACACTGAACACCACCGCTGTTGTAATGGTAATAAACTAAACTGGGGTAGCGTGGTGTCGGCCCAATGAGAGCCGGGCTAAGTAGGTGCTGATGTGAAAGGGGCTTTAGAAACTGGTTGGGGCAGCACTGGGTGGAGCCTTCCTGGAAGAAAGTGCGAGTTAAGGATAAGCTACGGAAGTCCGGAATTGGACATTTCTTTCGGGAGTAAAGGAAGCTCCTGTTGTTATATTGTTAAATGGAAAAACCAAAAAGTAAGTTTCACTAGAGGAGAAGAAAAAAAAGGGGGAAAAGAGGAAGGGGGGGGGGAGGGGGAAAAATATAAAAAGATGTGGGGGGGGGGGGAAAAAGGAAGGAGTAGAATAGAGTAGGGAGGGTAAAAAGAAAAAAAAAAAAAAAAAAAAAAGGTACGGGGGAAAGGGGGGAAAAGAAGAGGGAGTTGAGGGTTAAAAGGAAGATATGAAATAAAAAACGAGACTACTATAAAAAATAAAAAGGAAAAAGAAAAGAAGAATAGAGAAAAGAGAAGAGAAAGGGGGAAAAGGGGGAGAAGGAGAAGAAAAGAGAAAAGAAAAAAAGAAAGGGAGGGGAGGAGGGGTGGGGGAGAAAGAAGAAAATAGGAGAAAGAAAGGATAGAAAGGATCTTTTGCGGTAGGAAAAGGGGGGGAAAGGGAGTATAAGGATTAAAAAAGAAGGAAGGGGGATATGGGAGGGAATGAAAGGGAAAGAAAGAAATTTATTTTAATATAATCATCTCTTATCTTTTCCTTAGTAATGGAAAGAAGTGTGGTATAAAAAAGAGGAGACGGGGGAAGAGTAAGGAGGATTAAGCATGACAGACCTAAGGGGGACAGCAGCAATAAGGCAATGACAGAAAATGATAGGTTTAGTGTAATATCTTTATTCATTTTATTTTTATTAGCTTTTATTCTACCTGCAAAGTCAGGAATAAACTGGTTCCTAATTTCATTGTTATGGTCGGGCTGGAACAGGAGGAAACTAGCTAATCACGTCACTTTGTAGATGTGTGTGTCAGCCATTCTCCAACACACTAACACAATCAGGGGTCAAAGCGAAAGAGATCAATTTGTTTGAAAACTTCTATATTCATGGCAGATATTCGAACCATAAAAGTTGTGGAAAGCCGTTGTAGCATAACATAATTTAAGTCCGATCATATGAAATTTAAGTCCCCAACTGTCAAATTTAAAGACATTTTAGGTATTAAGTGCAGATTTGTAAATTTAAGACTTTTTAGGACCTTGCGGGAGTTCTGCCTGATGTGGTTCAACCACATCGACCTTTTCACACCTTCCTTGTGACAAAGGTGGAGAACAGCTCAGGAGGTCTTGATGGAGAGATGATTAAACAAGGCTCAAAGACTGACGAGATCTTCTATGGACAAAGGAACAAGGAGGGATTTAAACGATGAGGAGAGGGTATAAAAAAGAAAAGCATGATAAATGTATTCAGTTCAACGTTGGCCTACAACCTGTGTTGGACTCATCGGGCCTGAGGAAAGATCAAGCTTGACTTCTCACCAATCTGAGTGTTTGTTGTTCGTTTATTGTATAATTTTTCCAACATGCGCTTATGACCAGGAACTCTGGGAGTATGTGATATGTTACGGCGGTCCTGATGCCACTTTTCCACTTCCAATACCACAGGTCAACTATCGGCCGATGCCGATAGATACTTAGCTGTATTTTCTGCTAAATATTATGCATATTGATCTATCAGTATGCAGTAAGTAAGTATGAGTTTTACAGTAAGTATGAGCAAAAACGGACCCATTTGTAATTTACCAGTGGATATAATGAATTTTTATCTACTGAACATAATAATATACACAATAATTTCAATTAAATTAAGATGCAGTCATGAAGAAATGCTTGAAAGAAAAGCTGGAATAGATTTCCTGGATCGGCAAATTTTGACGCATTCCAATCCTTGTTTTTTAACCAATATCGGCCCTATATATGATACTGGTATCGGATCGGAACAGCCCTACTATGTTTTTTTTATTTTTTTTAAGAAATAAAGAACAAACAAACACAGGCCTAATGCAATTTTATGCAAAAAGCAAGTGTTTTTAGAGGTAAAATTATATTAGCTTATCATTGTGGAGATTACCATGATTATCTTGTGTATTCTTGAGGTTACCTGCAGGGAACAAAAGTGTGTAAATATTGTGTGGTATAGTGTAGCTCATGTCTAGTAACTCCTATATATGTCAGAAACAGAAACTGTCAGATAGACAAAGCTATATCAATACAATGATTTAGCAAAATTAATACAACTTTAATCATAAAACACATTTTAATTGCTCCATTCTGAAATTGGGACACGCGAAATAAAAGTTTGATTGGAAAATAAACTTCCTCTGAAAACTGACTCGTCAAATAATGTAACACTGAAATTTCTCTGGGATGAAAAAAAAAAAAATCATAAATTTAATTTAATATCATCACATTTAATTACTGGAAAATGATCGCAAAAAGGTTGGCTGGGGAGGGAAATGCAAGCAAAGAGTCCCATTACATGGAGCTGCTCGTGCTGGTGGGAGGGTCACTCGTCTCCATGGCAACTGTTGTTGCGCGCAACATTAGTCCACTTTTGGAAACCGAGATTTCTTACATTTTGAAGTTAAGTTATTACTACCTTGAAGATACAACTGAAGAAGGAGGCTCCGTGCGTTACCATTTAAAGTACGGTACGTCATAGTTATTTTAACTTGTAAGAAATGAACTAAGAGCGGGACTTTTTCGTTTTTATAGGATGTTTTCATACGCATAAAACATAACGGCCAACAGCTGCTGCTAACCAGTTAGCTCACTTTAGCCTTATGACGACTGTTATGAATGTGGGACAATTTAATTAAACTTTTTAAGCAGTTAATTCGCAGTTGAGAATGTGAAATACAAATTACATATTAAGCCGATAACTTACTTAATCCATAATACTCACTTATAACAATGCCAAATTCATAATAGCAATTCACGTGACAAGAAAATTATGATAAATGATAAATAAAAAATTACTTAATTATAATTTAGTGAAATTTATCTGAACGTATTTCTTTAAATGCTCTTTAAACTGTAACAGTTTTTTTCTTAAGTTATCTTCATTGTATATATATGTGTATATATATATATATATATATATATGTGTATATGTGTTTATAGGCTATATATATATGTATATAGTCATTTCAAACACACACAAATATCTAGCATCTGTAGTAACGGTAGTTGTCATGGCAACATGGAATCTGTTTATGTCAGTTGATGTGAGTTTTATTGTGTGGTGGAGTTGGAGAGGAATAAACTTCTGAGACAGCATATTTTTGTCTCTTTTTCTCACAAACTCCACAATAAATATATATACATACAATTAATATATATTTCTTTCAATGCTCTTTAAATTGTAACTTTTTGTCTTAGTTATCTACATTGTGTATATACATATACAATATATATGTATGTATATGTGTGTGTGTGTGTATATATATATATATATATATGTGTGTGTGTACATATATACAATAACTTTAGAAAAAAAGTTACAATTTAAAAGAGCATTCAAAAAATGTTCAGATAAATTTCACAAAATTATAATTTAGTAAATGTATATATATATATATATATATATATATATATATATATATATATATATATATATGTATGTATATAACAGATAATCGAGAACCGATAAATTTCAGCTCCTAAAGGCCGATACCAATAACTGATAACCAATAACATCCATACATGCTTAATCATGACATCAGTGCTATTAACAAAACTGAAAAGACTTAATTTTTTAATTGAAGAAATATTTATTTTTTTCCAGTAAAAAACTACAAGTAAACCTCTCAAACATTTTCTTAAAGATATCGAACTATTTGATATGTCAAATGCACACCAACTTAAATGAGATGCATTGTTACTGATACAAAAATAAAGGCTCCTTGAATTGATGCAGATACATGCATCAGGATTTCAAACTGAAAGAGTGCAATCAAGTTTAAAAAAAAAAAAAGAAAATGTTGTTGACAAGTTAGATTCAAACATTTATGGTATGTTTACACAATCTGAATTTTTTTTTGTATACAATGATGATTGACAGGTTAGACTTGTTTGAGTGCATTGGAGCATTTTTAAACAACAATAAATCCCGTCTCTTAATGTGTGCAGGGCACTATTGTGCTGCCAAAAATAATATATATGTTATCGTGGCAACTCGTCGTGATATCGGACTTAATGGAATGATGTAATAATCATGGTGCATCCCTTATATATGTATGTATATGTTGTGTGTGTATCTATATATGTTTGAATATATGTTTAAATTCTGCATTCAGATGGAGAAGAAAGGTTTCAAGGCACCTCAGCCCCCCAGCAGACCTCCTGACTTCAAGTCTCCCTCTGTACGCCAGAAACTCACGTCTCGTGGTGTGACTAAACACAAGGTCACTTACTCGGACAGTATCTCGACCTTTAACCCCCAGGTAAGCACAGATGCATTCTGCAGTCTTCAGATGACGAACTGATTTGGTTAAAGGGACACTGTGTAATCGGGAGCAGCTCCCTCGTACTTTTCATGCTGCGTTCGCGTGAAACCGGGCAGACCGACGACATCCGCTGCATGTAGAGTTATCACCGGCCTCTATGTGAAGACGTGGTCCGTCAGTTACAGTGACATCAGTCCACATCTGATTTGTTGTCATGGCGATGTCGTATTGTTTTCCCTGACCCATGTTATACCGTCTTTCGCTCGGCTTCATTGATTAAAATGACATCTGGTTTGTTACCGACGGCCGACTGCCCAACTGCACGTGAACGCAGCATCAGTGAGACGCTGGTTTCTCCCACTGCAGCGCGGTGACTTTTCAAAGGCATTACCTCGAACTGAGCTGAAAACTCCGGTGTGTCCGGTGAGTTTCTGCGTTTTCCTGCTGTCACGCTTCTCCCGAACGTAAAAACATGGCGATACGACATGGCAGCCTCCACCGAGCCGCCCTGCTCGATGTGTAAATGAATGATACGAACGGCAAATTTAGAACTTAGAGGAGCACTTCAGTTTGTTGATGGGAGTGATTACTGATTAATAAAAAAACACTTTTGAACCAAATAATCAGTTTTTGTGAATAAAACACAGGAGAACTTACGCAATATCCCTTTAATTATATACATGTTCAGCTGCTATTGCAGTATTGTGCTTTAAGCCAACTTCAATTATACGTGTGACTATGATGTAGTCCAGTACAGAGAGACCTGATTCCCATCACGGATACTCCAGCTGGAAGTACAACCGTGTACCTCATATTCTACAGCTGTCACAGAATCCTTACTTTTCCCTGCATGGAGTGACACCCAAAGTCCAAATTCCCAACAAAACCAGTCCCGGCCAGGTCCCACGCAAGTTAGAGATGGAGAGGTATGAACAGCTTGTATGGGCATATTGGTAAAACAAAAAATAGCTTTTTATTTGTTGTAATGTTACTTTAGTTACTCTGCAAACAGCAAAGTCAGATCCACTTGCTTTGTGAGAGGGAATAAAACCGAGTCCCTCGCACAGGATCTACATTTGGTTGTTTCATCGTATCTAACATCTGGCTGGTTTAACAGACGTCGAAGGGAATACTTAAAGTTGGATTTGGAAGAGCTCCTCGCAGAAAAAGGTGTAGACTTTGATATCTTAATCCCAAGACACGTGGAAAACAGCGGCGAGGACGGGACCACGTCACACAGAGTGGGGTCACCGTTCCTCCCACTGTGGGTGAGTTTACTACTGCTGCAAGATGTTTTTATTGTATTCATCTTTAAGCACTTTGCATTGCAAAAAGTGCTGTATGAATAAAGTTTGATTTAATTTGATTATCATTCCTCTGTTTTTGTTTTTAGTTATTTGATAACGAGGATTTTGACAGCCGGACACCTGATGACTGGCTTGCCCTCGGCCATGCTGAAGGATCACCTGATCAAAAACCTGTTCCTGCAAAAGCCCTTCTGCCAAAAGATGATGTGACCGCTGGTAAAATGTCTTTGCTACTTAAACAATGTAAGAAGAAAATAACACTATTCTTTGTGTTTGACGATATTTGCCTTCTGTCATATTTGAAGATGATCCAAGAGGTCGTCTGCAGGAGTACAGCTGGCAGTTAGTCGGGGTCCTTGACTACTGTAAGGAGAGATATCGGTACCTTGTACAGGAGGTTTACCAAAACAACAGAGAGATGAAGAAGGAAGGAAATCCTACTCTTAATGAAGAAAACAAGAAGAGTAAATCTAATGTTTGCCTATAACTTTCTCCTTTCTCTGTCCCTGCCGTCTTTCATCGTGAGTTAACATTGTGTTGCAGAAACGGTTCCTTTGGTTGGAGGCAGAAAGCACTGGGTGCCCAGGATCAGACTGTTATTCTGTGCTGAAGACCCACGTATCTTTGCTGAACGAGTCAGCTTTGCACTCCGCGCGAGGAAGGATGCGGAGGCTCGGATTCTGTACGCGATGTCTGTGATCAACATGCCCATCTGGGAGGGAACACCGTCTCTAAACCCCGACTGTCTCCAGCGGATTGGAAGATTGTCAGCTCCCGACCCCAGCCTGAAAAAGTCAGTGAATGCATGTCCTTTAATTGCTGACATTTCTGTCATTGCACAGTTGTGGTTTTTGTGATATATACAGTCGTCCTCAAAATTATTCACACCCTCCAATTAAAGAAGGAAAAAAATCAACTGTCAGTGAAATAAGTTGAAATTGACCAAAGTAATAATAAATAAGAATTCAACACTCCATGAACTTAATTTTTCTCATTTCTAGACAAAATATTTTATCACACTCAAAATAAGACAAAATTACTTAAAGAGAAACATTTCAGTGAGATAAAGGAACTTGTTTTAAGGCGATGCATCTTATTTCAAGAAATCTTAATTAAGAAAATTTTGCTCGTCCCTTTGGCAGATTTGTTTGCTTATTACAAGCAAACAAATCTTCGCCTCTATTAAAATAAGTTTAAAAAAAAAAGATTTCTTTGCTGAAGCAAAAACATTCTGCCAAAGGGACGAGCAAAATTTTCTTGATGTCCTGAAATGAGATGCATTGTCTCAAAACAAGATCTTATATCTCACTGAAATGTTTCTATTTAAGCAATTTTGTCTTATTTTGCGTGTGATGAGATATTTTGACTAAAAATGAGAAAAATCTACTTGCTACGATTTGAGTTTTTGCAGTGTGTGAAAATCATGACTTTTATTTTGAATTGTGGTTTGAAAAAAATATTAAACTCAGAAAATAAAACAAGGAAACAAGCATGATGGGGCTCTGAAGATGAAATTTTGGTTGAGCAACACTTTGAGACAATCACTGCAATCAGATGTTTTCTGTAACGTCCAATCAGACGTCAGCGCCTGTTGACAGGTATGTTGGTCCATGTTCATGGGGAAGGTCTAGGAAAACTATTTTTACAAAAGCTAAATCGTTTATTGAGGCCATTTCCACCGAAAGGCCGATTCCTGCCTTCTCGTGTGAGTGGCAGGGGCAGGTCGGAGTTTTTACAGAACTGCAGCTCTCACAGAAGTCTGACCTTTTTCCGTCCTTTTTATGGATACATGATGAGTTGATACTGTCAGGATAGAAGGACCATTTCACCTGGTATATATGTTTCTGAGCAGGATTACCAACTCTGGCTTTAATTGGAGGTCTGAATAAATGTGAGGATGACTGTAACTGGCTGATCGGGTAAATAAACATAGTTTTGTGTGCAGTTTAAAGGGGCGTATGACAGACTTGGAGAAGGAGGTCAAACTGGAATATGACCACGTTATGAACAGCATGATTTTTGACAAAGTGATAAGGAACAACCAAAGGGAGTTTTCACACATCAAAGTGCCGCAGAAGGAGCCTGGTTACGTCCCGCAAAAAGGTAGTAGAGCTGGTTCTGTTTATACGTATACATGAGGTGTGCAACAATAGAGAAAATTCACAGAGAAAATTCACAGTTGGGTTCAGTTCGATACTTTAGTGTCGTGGTTCGATAGTTTTTC
Organism: Atherinomorus stipes; assembly: GCA_023101725.1. NCBI lineage: Eukaryota > Metazoa > Chordata > Actinopteri > Atheriniformes > Atherinidae > Atherinomorus > Atherinomorus stipes. The sequence continues at coordinate 105,050 of JALJCO010014525.1, forward strand.
AAAACAAAAAATTACATTTTTACGCCTTTTTTAACCCAATGTGCTTTTCTCCACATCGACTTACCATCAGGTCATACTTCACGTAAAAACCAAAGTACTTCCAAATGCCAGATCTGAATGTCGTCAGACGCAGATCCTCAGTTTTTAATACAGAGCTCATCATCAGAACACAAGTTGATAAAATACATTTAAAGTTCTTTATTGTTCGATATTCGGTGCTCGCAGCTCAGTTTGATATGAATACATGTATTGTTGCACCCCTAGTGTATGAATGCACTGTTAGGCACTGCTTGCTGATCTAAACTCTGGTTTGTTTTAAAGGTGCCATGACATCAAATTTCACTTTTCTGGGGTTTTGGGGGTATAATATGATCTGTTGTGCACTGATGAGGCCATGTGAATGTCCAGAGTGAGAATCAAAGTTCCTGTTTATGGTCTGTCAGCTTTGTCTCTCTGCTCAGAAACAGTTGAATCAGACAGCAGGCTATCATTCTACGTAGTTCTATCATTCTACGTAATTTAATTGCTCCAATAAGAGCACACTATCAAGTAAACAGCGCCCCCCCCCCCCCCCCCCCCCTCTCTAACGGCCTATGCACCGTCCGCTCCCCCCTCCCCTCCCTGTCTGATTCAGCTTTGTGTAAGGAGCTAGTAGTAACTTCTGTGCAGTCAGGTCTGGATTTTCAAACAAATGGATTTAAAAGAAAACTTCTGCAGCAACACTGAGGGAGGGGGCCACAACCTTGTCATTACCTGTAAGTTTATTTATTTTCTAAATCCTGTCTTGTCTGATAAACGTAGCTCACACTGTCTAAAGTGCCCATGTTGCTAGCAGTTAGCCTTTAGCAAACTCCGATCGCAGCTTGACCTAGATTCTCCAAATAAGGTCATAGCGAAATAAGGTGTAGCCAATCAAAATGAAGTCAACGTGGTCTCCGGGTAAAGCTCCATATCATCACCGGACCCAACTGTATTACTGAGGAAGTGAGGTCTGGCGTTTCAAAACAATACTCCGATGTAAAAAATGCCGTTTTTTTCTTTGAAGTATTTACATATGCAGTAATGCCAACAACATAAACTAGTTTTTAACTGCTATGTCATCACTCCTTTAAGGCTGCGTTGCGGTTCCAGACTTCCCTTATAAGAAGAACCGAGATGCATTTGCTTTTCAATTCATACAAAGGCTGCCGGAGGTGATCTGCACGTTATCTGAACTGCAGTCTGAGTGCAGCAAGGTGGCCGACATGAGGCTGTTCAAAGTTGCATCCACCAAGCCAATGAAACTGAATGACTTTGAACTCATCCAGTCTCAACGCTATACTCAGGTACTGCAGCACCGAGGACGTATTCAAGGACCTTTGCTTTTGTTAATGATTTATTGATGGCAAATTTTATTATTGTTTTCAGCTCATTGGAAGGAATTAGTAAAATATACTTAATGCAAAACTAAAGGACCATAAGTTATGTGAAACTAGTTAAAATTTTGGTCACAACTACTCATTTATTTCCAGTGAGTAAGTGTGTCTAAACTTTTTGACAGGCACGATACATAAATAATGAAATAAAGAAGGGTGAGAATTAAACAAAGAAAACAGACAGAAGGAAGAACGAACTCATTTTAGGTGAAAACACACACCTAGTTAAAAGCTGTCAGCAGATTGAGATGAAGTATTCCTTAAAACTCCAGAGTTTAAGGGCATAATAAACCTAAACTACCTGCTGACTTGAGGAATTGTTAAACAATTGAATTTAAAGCATTTTGTTTTGTTTTTAAACAATATGAAAGATTGAGTTGAATTTCACACGACTGCAGATGCACCAAATGTTTGTCTCCTCCAGATAAAGTTGCATCTTGTGGAGGAATGGACCGTCACACTAAGCAACAGCATCCGCTCCGCCCTACGTGTCCTTGGCAAGGGCGCGTACAACGTGAATGAATGTCGCTTTGACATATACAAGCTGTCCCAGCTGCACAAGCTGATGAAGGTGGTGCTCTTCCGCATGCAGGACTCCTTGCGCTACCTCGTCCAGGACTCTCTCGTCAGCCTGACTGAGTATCTGCTGGAAGCCTGCGACAGTGTGCTGATGTGCCCTCAGGACCTGGTCTGGGGAAACGATCTCATCAGCAGCTCCTACACGTGTGGAGATGTTCTTGATTCAGTCTATGCATGAATGAATCTGCTTAATGGGTGTCTGAAAGTTAAAGGTGGAGTCTGAAGTCCCCCACACAGCGGCATGTCCTTAGCTCTGTCATTGGCTGGCGATATAAACAGAAATCTCCACCCAGAAACGTCCCGACCAGACCAGAACAAAGCCAAAGAGCGAATCACAGACAGAGGAAGAGAGAGTTGCATTCAAACTCACCACTGCACACGAGTAAAGGCCCAAAGACGCGTTTGAGACGGATTCCACTTGCACAAGTCTAACGTTTATTTTCAGGGGGGAAACTTCGGACTCTACCTTTAACATGAACGCAGTAGCTACAGGACTTACATCAATATTTATAACTGTGTCTGTAAAATGCTCACTTTTTCATGTTTAGGTCGAAGAATCCTGTGTTCCTGGTGGATTTGGTCCTTGACAGCACTGGGGTCCATTACAGCACTCCTGTGGAGGATTTTGAGTCGTCCGTCCTGAAAGTGTTTAACGAGGGCATTCTGGCCACAGGCAAAGTCCCAAAGCTTGATAAGGTATAAAAAATTTGCAGTTACCTGTGTCACAAAGTATTAGTGGAGGGATTATAAGTACAATAAATCAGTCACGCAAAAATGAATGCTTACAAACATTTAATGCATTTGATCGCAGTTTGCACTAGAAGCAAAGCAGAACTTTTATCAGTGCCGGTTTTCTGGTACACCCAATTGACCTATGGCTAAGCCACGCCCCCTCCACTCACTCGGACAAACAACATTCGGTGACAGGCGCTATGTGACATCTCGGGAGATGACAGCTGTCAACACGGACAACAGACGCGTGATCAGACAGAGACCATGACGAGATAAATTAAAAAACATAAAAACAATACAAGCAAACAAAAAGAAATTGTTCAGAAGTCTTAAACTGGGAGTAGAAATCAGCCTGTGAATCTCTGAATGTGACTCGTGTCGCTCCCTCAGTTTCTTGCACAAACTGCTGCACGGCTGCTGTTGTTGTGCCAAAAAGTGATCATCTGACAAAAACTGATCAAACAGCCACGGAAGCGGAGCAGTCTGGCTGCAGCTTGGAAGCCAGAGGCGTGTCGTTATCCACGTTACTACACCACACCTGTACTACACGACAGCGTCTTATGTACCGTTACCACGTACCAAAACTAGCATGTTTAGCTAGCGTTAGCCAACTTAAACTAACGTTAGGGAAGGTAACTTCATATTTCTTTCAAGCAAAGTGACAACATGTTGCCTCGAATACGATGTTCCCTTACCTTAGAACAGATGTAGACATCCTTGTTCATTTTATCCACGTTCAGTTGATGTTGTGGTCTGCCGCATAACTTTGGCTTGATGTGACTTGGTAAAAGGCAAAAAAAAAAATACGCCCTGTCACCCAGCCTCTTAGGATACGTAGTGTCGGAGTTGCATGTACCCCATGCACACGTTTGACCATTTTAAACTAAAAAGAACACATAAAAACGAACAAAAACGGACTAACTTCAATGCATTTCAATGGACGTTCAAGCAGAGAATGTCCGAGTGTATGGGATAGCTGTGCGCACTGTGATTGGCTCATCGCGTTTGGGGGCTTGGTTTAGTCATAGGTCAATTACACTGACGTACACGACAGAAAGTTTTTTGAGATGAAATACAACTAAATGCATTTGGTTGGACAATAATAGAGCTGGAGTTTACTATATCAATGTCTGTGTCTGTTATTTGATTTAGTCGTCACTAGAATCCATTCACATAAATAAAGTGTCAATTTTATGGACAGTTTTTTAATGCGATTAATGAAGATTAATCAATTAAAAACCCTCTAATTAGATTTTTTTTGATCGAGTCCCACCCCTGATTAAAAATGAACATAAATCATATGTAAAGACATGCTAATGGGTAACAAAGATAGACGGTTTGACCGCTTTGCTTTTGTTTTTACCAGCTTGTGTTGAAGAACATGTTTTTATACGATGATGAGTTACTGGAGTCGGTGGGTTTGTGGGAACCAGAGGTGAACGAGCTGAGAGAGAAAGTCCGCAACGCTCTCGTTCAAGCAGCAGCGCCCCTCAGGGCTTACGCTGCTGAATATGAAAAATACTTGGAGCTACACGATTTGGACGTAGAAACTTTTCTGAAGTAAGTTTGTGTTTGATCGTGAAGACAATTTTCATAGCTCCTCTGGAAGAGTAGCTCCACCCATTCAGGACGCTTTCATACCGAATCAAACCGCCATCCTCTGAATCTTCACTTGTTTCTGTCACGTGTCTGTTGTTTGGTTGCCAGGTCTCACAGTGCAGAGCAGACATTCCAAGAAGTGAAGACAGAGGTGGAACATCATCTCTCAGAGAAGGAAAAGCTCGAACAGGCCCTGCCATCCTCGATCGTGATTGGTCCATTCTTTGTCCGTGTAGAGGGTGTACGTCAGTCTCTCAGCAACAAAAGAAAGGCTTTAGCCAATGCCCTGCTCAAGCAGTTTGCTCTGAAGCTGCGTAAACAGACTGATGATGTAAGTCATTTATTCTGAAGGCACATTATTTCCTTTAGACGCTGCCTGGCCGAAAAAAAGTCGCCACCTGGATTTAAGTAAGCAAACAGGTCAGAGCCTCCTATTGGATAATTACTGCATGGGTGATTATCAGCTGCAACAAGTTATTTTACTCCAACTGGTGCAATGAGCTGCTTCTCATTTCCTAAACAAGGATGTGGAAAGACACATCCGTGGTCTTGGAAAAGATGTTAGTCTGTCTGAGAAGAGTCAGATCATCGGCATCAAGCAGAGAAAACATGAGATGCAGAAACTA